>OX388310.1:26216362-26604881 GCA_947579605.1 Athripsodes cinereus
AGTGTCCACACTTAATGCCACTAGTGTAAGTGAGGTGACCATTGAAGCAGCAAATAAATAATTGAAAAAATATAATTAGGTAGGTATCTTTCCCTTTATCAGAATTTTATTCATATATTATCTTCCTATATTGAATAGTTATACCTATGATACGAAATGATATAACCACTATGCATTTGTACGTAAAAGACACTTTAATGTTGTAAAATCATAATAATATGCAGGTATGCATAATATGTATTTATATTATCTAAAATAAATCGACAATATTAGGTAAATCATGATATAGGTATATACTAAAAAAGGTACTGTATTGTAGTTTTAGCAAAATTTTCCACCTGACGATAAGTAGAATAATAAAATAAAAATGTTTAGTGCCATCTATTGATGAGTTACAAAAGATTAAGTGTTATTTATAAGTTTTTTCTATTATTCAATAGATGTCCTTCATCAGTTCTACCAACATAATCTTTCTCCATGAATGTAAATGCCAAAAGTGACAGACGGCGCGTTTCAATATTCGTGTTTCGCGTGCGACTGTTTCGCTATCTCGGAATCTCGTGATAAGGTTATAAATATCAAATTAGTAATGGTTATTCAATACAGAAAGTTGTTCATTTAAGTTAATTGTTTATCATATTTTTTTCGTTAATACCAAGTGTAATAATGTCAATCAACGAAGCGAAACCTGTAAATGAAGATGATTTGAAAGATCTGAAGGCGCGAATGAAATTGATATCTGACGCAGATCCAGCTCAATATCACAATGATTTCTCTTTACGAAGATACTTAAGAGCATTTAAGGATGTTGACAAGGCATTTCAGGCAAGTTTTCTAATGAAATTTCCGTGATAGTAAAAATATTTCTATACACACTTTCTGCATATAACATATGTTTGTATACTCATTGCAATATAAATTAAAATTAATTGATTTAAAGTGGTTAGTTGATGAACAATCGTCTTAACGCACTCTGACTTCAGTGATAATATATTCAGTGTGGTTTTCTATTTAGTTGTAACTTTTATCTTGAAGGTTATCATAGTTTGACTTTCTTATAGAAGTACTCTATCACTAGAGATTACACAAGCTCCTGTGTTAGGTATACTGTATGTAGAGGTTATGATGTTTTACATAATTAATTAGTTGCAAGATATTCACAAATTATTGCAGATTACACAACTGTTTAGAAAATGTGAATACTTGTAAAACATTTCGCAAAGTTAATTTTGAAGATTGAAAAGCTGGTGTAATTAATAAACACAAATGTTACCTGCTTGATGAGGAAGTACCACACATTCTGAGCACGTTAAATTATGTATTAATTCTTTTTGCACAAATAAAAATAAATAAATAAATAAATTATTGCAGTAAAAATTTAAAGTTTTTTTTTACTTAATATTTTACTTGTTGGTGCATTCAGACCTTTGATGTACCATGAATTCTACCATCAGAGATGTTATAGTGGTATGGACAGGACATCACAACTTTTTCATCATCAAAGTTTGTTACGTAATAAGTTTTAATTTGTACTTTCTTCAGGCAATATTGAAAACAAACAAATGGAGACAAGAATATGGAGTGGCCAACCTGACAGAGAATACAGAGGAGGTGAAAAAGCACATGCTGGCCAACAAGGGCAGAGTCCTGAAACACCGAGATATGAGTGGGAGGCCTGTGGTCTATATTCCAGCCAAGAATCACAGTGTCTCTGACAGAGATTTGGATGAACTCACAAAATTCATCGTCTATTGCTTGGTACTGACGTGTGTTTTTTTTTTAAATAAAATTCGAATATTTCTCTATAAATATGATAGTGCAAGAACAATATCAGTTTCAAAAACATGACAGTAGCATTTAGATGTTTGAAATATATATCATCTGAATCCTGTAGTTTACCTATTTCACCTTAACAATATGAGCTATTCTTAAATAATTTAAAGAAATAAAAGTAATTATTCAAAGACTTTGCAAATATAGGAACTTCAATCTCAAGTTTAGGTGTATTTATGTAAACAAAGGTTTTATCTAGGAAGTAGAGAATAAGTGAGTTATTTAAATTTTAGGAAGAAGCATGCAAGAAGTGCTTTGAAGAAGTGGTGGACAATCTGTGTATAGTATTTGACTTA
Source organism: Athripsodes cinereus (assembly GCA_947579605.1). Lineage (NCBI taxonomy): Eukaryota > Metazoa > Arthropoda > Insecta > Trichoptera > Leptoceridae > Athripsodes > Athripsodes cinereus. The sequence continues at coordinate 26,218,492 of OX388310.1, forward strand.
TCAAACTTCAGTATGGGATGCATGGACTACCAGGTGATCAAGAACTTGATCTGGTTGCTCAGTCGCCATTACCCTGAGAGGCTGGGAGTCTGCCTCATCATAAACTCCCCCACTTTATTCTCAGGTTGCTGGGCCATCATTAAAGGATGGTAAGTTCCTCTGTATGACTATATTTCAAAACAAGATGCACGCCTTCTTCTTGTCTGTGATATATTGCATCTTTAGGTATCTATACTGTAGATATGTTAACCTATGCTTCATTGAATTAATCATCAATTTTATTATAACTGTTAATGTTTGCCAATTTTTGGGGACTGATTTTTGCATTTAAATTAAATGATTGATTAATCATAGTTTTTCATCTCTCCCAACACACTGTAGTTCATATTGCGTCCACCATTATTGTACCAGTGGCAGACATAACTTAGTTAATCCATCTCTCAGGACCTTGGTTGTCCTCTCATCCCTTATCTCACCACCAGTTATTATCAACCTTTCGATACCCTCATCTCATTTCACCATTAAGTTAATACTAAATTTCTTTTGTACGAGTTTAAAATACACATGTGTTTATAATATGTATCTTTTATTCCAGGTTGGATGAGAACACATCTAGCAAAGTGTTTTTCGTAGGGTCTGAAACCGAACTGTGTTCTTACTTGATACCTGATATCCTTCCTACCGACATGTAGGATTCTATAATAATAAGTATATTAAACCTAGTGATACAGTTCTAAGGATACCTATAATATATTATATCTTATTTATATATTATCATTTTACATCTATTCCCTAAGGTCACAAAATAATATCAATTATTCAATAGCAATATTCCAGAATATGTATTCGCAATACTCCGGGATATGTGTTTTTCAAATTATTTAAATTCTGTTGTTGTAGAGTGCTTTTGTATATTATAACTTTGCCATCATGATTCAGTATTTTGTTTTAGATGTAATTTTATTTTTACACATAATTGTTCCGATTTCATCACCACAATAATATGTCTAGATTGTTTTTAAACAAATCACAATTTTTTAATATATCAGCTTATTTATAGTGTAAATTTTTCGAAGATTGTAAGCTGCAATTTATAATACATTGCTTTAAATATTTATTCAACTTATTTTTAAATATCAAATTTATTTATAAATGAGAAATAGCAATATTTCGTAATCATGCAACTGATATAAACTGCACTTTAAAAATAGTATTACTACCAATTTTGTGATTTTCAGGGAATGTAATTAACTTAGTAAAATATTTTATTATTACAACAAACTTTGTGGTGTTATCTCGATCATTAAAACTCCAAATTATTTATTTATTTTTATAAAATGCATCAACGTTTTAATATTCATCAAATAAAATATCCATCTCATTTGTTTTGTGACAAATGTTATTTATTGTTCACATTTACCTAATCATAAATTTTGATAATCATTTTTATTTAGGTGAATACAAATCTTTGCAATATTATTTACTCTTGTCAGACCCAGACACCTTTTTAGTACTAAGCTGATTGCTAATAACTTGAATTGTTTTGTGAAATGCTCATAAAAAGTCAATGTCACACCAGCTGTTGAAGCGTCAAATATAATTTCATAATTTGTTTTATCTTATAATTCAACTTGGATGTTATTTATAGAAAAAGTGTTTCTAATTGAGGGCTTTAGATGCAAAGGCACATCAATTATAAAACATTGAAACTGAGAAAACAGCACATTTCTATTTCTACCTATAATATTTAAATTATGTTTTGGAAAAGTTTGTTTCTTTATTGGTTATTTATTTAATATCATTATAATAATATATTGTTTGATTAAAAAAACAATTATATTTAAAAAAAAATAAAAATAAATTTTGGATTGAAATAAGTTTGCATCTCACTTAAGTCAAGTGACAGTTAGTCAGATACAATAGACCATTAAAGGTCACGTGGTCTTCTCTATGGATTTGCTTTTGCTTGGGGGGCAAACAGTCAGATTGCGCAAATCATCCTTGTAGGATGTTATGCCATAATAGAAAAAAAAAAGTCAGACGACAAAATAATAACAAAATCGACACTGACAGTTTTTTTGATTATTAGGTATTCTTTAGGCGTTCCACCTAATATTACACCGTAATCGCGTCTGTTGTGTTGGGATGCCTGATGCCCCTCAATGATTTTTCTGTGACGTCATCCTTTAATGGTCTATGCCCTGAAATTATTTGTGTAATTTGCCTTGTTAGAAAATTTGAAATAAAGAACTGTGATTGATTCAAACAGACTGAAGTTTTTTTGGTTTTCAACCAGTTTTTTAGAACCAGTTTTCTCGAGGATAGAGGTGGATTTTTATTGTATTGTTCAAACTGCATTGTAGCTTGTGAAAATAAACATTTCTGCATTCATAATTAAATATTTCGAAAAATGGTTTGATGTAGGTACCTTTGCATCTAAAGGCCTCAATCATTAATTTGAACTTTGTCCTTTACTAGGTTATGATAATACCACATGTGAAATTCACCACACAAATATGCCATGTTTAATTACCTCATACATTCCTTATTATAATATAGAGTATATCGTATACGTGTATGTTCACCATGTAACATTAATCATTATCCATTACTATGAGATAACTTCATACAATTTAGTGTCACCAATGTAAATATCTTAATATACACTAAATACCTAAAATTACGTACTATCTAGTAAATCATATTATTATATAATTAACTTTATTATATTTCTATATAGTAATTAATGCTAATAGTGTGTATTATTATCTCTAAAATTCAATTAATGAAGAAACAACTTAAGCAGTACACTTTTACTTTGCTAAGAATTAATGGAAGAAAGATTTGAATGAGATTTTAATATATTAATTATGTAATCTTTGTCTCATAAATTATTTTGCTAACAGAGATTGCTCAGGTTTCATATTCATAAAATTATAATGTTTGTTGGTTGTTTAACACTTATGGGCAGCGGAACTCAATTCAGTACAGATACAGGATAGGACTACTTGGAGCATGAGGACCAGGAAAACTGATCCTAGATGATAGGAATGCAAGGCCAGGAGAAAGAAGATGAACATCATGTTTGTTTGCATACAGTAATTGTTTGTTGTACGTAACTTTATGACTGTTGTGGTAGATCAGTGTGAAAATGTTATAAGTAATGGCACAAAAAATGTTTATTTTTTAATATTCTTTGAATGTGAAAGAGTTTATAATTAGAATAAGGTAACAGCACCCCATTTCGGATACATTTTGTAATTACTATTGAAGTTTTCAGAAATATTTTGTTAGTTAAGTTTTATTGATATTTGCTTTATATATTTTATTCTTATTCTCAATAACATATTTATCCGTTACATTACACTTTAATTATTCTAATTACTCTTCTCTGTTTGTCTTGCCTAATTTTTTCAATTTCTAAACTGAATACATTAAAATGAATTTAATTAGCTATACCCTGCTTTTCTTTTTTAATTGTCAACATTATTGTATTGAATTGTTTACGAAACAAAATAAAAATTTAAGATCCTAAACAATTTTTTTATTCAAAGGAAAAACTGAGGTGTAATATTTTGTTTTAAAATCAATTGATTTAAGTAAAGAAGTATTTCTGAATCTATTATGTTATTTCTTGGCCGTCCATCTTTTGGCAGTCCAAATGTACTCTAAGCATTCATTGCCAAATAGTTTTTTAATTTCAATCATTAAAAGAGATTTATTTTAAAAATTATTTGTTTAACAATACAGTATATTCATTGCAATCTAATTGTCGGTATATTCAATTTTTTTACACTAATCTAATATTGTTGCAAAGCTACTGTGACTATTTACGTCAATGATGTTTCTCTAGTTATTTTGTTATATGTCACGTTCACATATAAAACTATTTACTTTATATATTCCGTTATAATACCTTTTGTACTAAGTATTATCTTTATAAATATATTTATAGTTTGTTACGATGGTGATACAAAGTACGATTTGCGTTTTATGTACTATACAGAAAAGACACATTAAGTTTTATAACTTCAGTTTTGTAATAAAAAATGGATATTCCGTTTTATAAGTTAAGATGTAAAAGTAATATTTGATAATTTTGCAGATCCAACATTGTTTCACTGTCGTGACGAGTCATTGTTATCTTTCAATGTCTAACTGTATAAGTAGTACTTAATGATCAGGGTTCTATGTATTATAAAACACATTATTTAAGTAATGCTACAAATGAAATTTTAAATTTCATCCCACATCTTATTTTTAACCTTTTTTCACTTATTTACCGTTGTTACTTAGTTAAACTCTAGTTGTTGTCCTATTATTATCTTGTGATGTACTTATTATTTTTATTGTTTGTTTTTCTTTTTATGCCTTTCCTAAATATGTTTACTTATTGATAACTTTTTATTTCATGTTGTGAATTAAAACATGTACATTTTTATCTTTTCTGTGATGCTATAATCAATACTTCACTATGAAAAAGCATGTAAGTTATAATATTGTACTCATAACAGAGAGCAAGTATTTTCAGTTTATTATAAATAAACGTAGTTTCAGATACAAAGATAGTTCACTTTATGATATCATCTTAATTATATTGTAGAAATTCAACTTTTTAGTGAACTATCTTCTTTCATATATCTGACTGATGTTGAATCAATTGATTTACTATGGATCATGCTAAATTTCAATTGTTGTGAAAATTTATTCTTTCTATTGGCACAGAGTGAACAATATGCATGTTTAGTACATGCAGTTAATCCGCTGGCTACCCTACTTATGGGATATGCCGTGATGTAAAAGTAATTAATTGGTTACGGCAATCCACCCAATTCCAATGATTTGATGAGTAGTGATGCCAAAATATGAACATTTCACCTTGTTATTTAAAAGTTTCAGTTGAACACTTATGTACATTTTAAGCTTATGTGCTTTTTCTAGAATAATATTTGCATATATAATATATATGTGATAGCTAATATACCTATTTATGTTAGTATAATTACCAAAATATTAATTTTTAGTAATTTTTGGCATAAAGTCAAATAAAAAAAATTGCTTTGTTACATACGTTTGATTTGAAATTCAACATTTTTAAAAGATTTTCACTATACTTTTGATACCTATAGTACAGAGATATTACAGTACGCATCGCCATAAACTCACCTTCTGTGCATTGAATTCTATAATTATTGTTTATAATATCATAACCAATGTGACTTTTCTACACACTTAATTCATCATGGGTTTAATCTCAGTTCTCTGTTTCCATTTAATCAGAATATAAATGATTAAGTATATTTTAACTTTGTATTTGTTTATGTAGTGAAAATATCACATATTTACTTCAGTAGTAAGCTCAATCTGCTATATTTTTGATAGCTGTAAAATGAAAAAAAAAACAATGTGATTCTTAGTTAATCTTGGTATTTCTGATAATTTATTTTGCACATATTTTTTATTTACGTAATTAACTCATGTTTACCATTATGGGTTTTTCCCACCACTTTCCCCTGGATGTTTCAAGAGCAAAGCTCCTATATCATCCAGACTCAACGAAACAAAATAATTTTTTTTTCAAGGGAGGGCTCAGGGTTTGCCAGAAGGACTCCCCCCAACAAAATCCTCCCTAAAATTACAAAAACCCTTAATGTCCCTTGGAGGAGATACTCACTTCAAGGTTCTATGTTTACCAAACTATCTAACTCATGTTTACCAAAATATTTTTGTATCGGAAAGGAGAAGTTATTCGCTTATTTAGATAAAGCAAATAAAAAAAACCTTTTTGCCAAAACAATTGTCAGCCAATTCACTAGTTTACCGAACAGTTGCCTAATAAATAGTGAACTTGCTAATGATCTATTTTGATTTAATGCAGCCTACTATATTTTAAAATTAATTTCACTTTTAGATTAACTTTAAATCAGCTGATTTTTAAATTAATTTTCTCTTTGATATAAATAGATAATGATATTTCGAATAGTTTCAACAGAATTTTATTTAGTAGACCAAATCATTTTGCACATTTGTTACATTGTATTGTATTTCCAACAAGTACCTAATATTATATTATGAAAATACATATTCATGTCTATACAAGTCTTTTCTTAAACCTTAAAACCAAAATGTCCCACTCTAACAGACTTCACCAGATTTTGCGATGATCCCAGATTATTTAAATCCTTGGATATTATTATAGAAGTAGAAGAAATTAAATTCCTTTATGTTTGATACTGGATATAATCAAATATTGTGAATTATTATCATTATTATCTTAAAAATGTCACCCTGCTTTAAATTAAGAAGATATTTAATTGTGAGGTGTTTGATAGATGATAGTTGGCCAAAAAGAGCACTGTTCTTCCGTCGGCCTGGGCGTCCCTCTTTCACAATACACCATTTCTATGACAACGATATCAGAGTGCAGGGAATGTCGTGGAAAGAGGTGATTGGATTGGCGCAGAGACGCTCTGAATGGAGGAGGCTGGTTTCTGCCTGTGCTCCCGAGAGGAGCGTTGAAGGCAATGATGATGATAGCCTACTTTGATAATACAAGCATAATGCCTACTTTGAGGGTAGGTATTTAAGTTTATCACAAGCTCAGATCTTAAAAAAGCTGTATCGGTTAAAATAAGTGCTATTTTTACTATGTTCCCCATTATTAAAAAACTTCACTTTTATCATACATACACACCATCACATAGCTTCCTCTGCAGGGTAGATAGAAAGGATTGAGCAACGTTTACCTCTATCTTTACTAACATTATTTACATTTTTTTTCAGGTTCATGATAAATAAAAGATTGATAATAAATAGTATTTGAAATTTATTACATTCTTCTCCAAAGCTCACAATGAAATAATAACATTATACATACGTATGTACGTTACATAATAATAATACAATATAATACTTAATAAGTTGTAAGAGTAGTGACTGACTAACGTACATGTATGTAGCAATGATAATAATCTTCCTAATATAAAACAATACAATATAATGTCAGATTATTATCATAATCAAATAATAATACTCCTAATATTTTTCGGGTTTTGTTACAAAGGCGAATAAAACATATTCATAAAATCACTTAAATATTAAAAGAATATTGTGTTCAAAAGGCAAATATATATCACTACTAAAAGATGAAACCTTATTTAAAAAAAGACATACATTTGCCATTGGGTGCTTCCAGATAGGATGCGAACGTCAATCAATCTTCAACGATTCGGAGCATTCTCCGAACAAATATTTGAATGAATGCCTTCGTAACCCGTATAAGGACGGGAAACAAACGCATTCATTCGAATATTTCTTCAGAGAATGCTCAGAATCGTTGAAGATTGATGATTGATTGACGTTCGCATCCTACTATCTGGACGCACCCATTTAAAAACAATATTGCTTCAGCTTTGGGAGTAAATCAAAGACAGCACTGCAAATGCACTATTCACCAACGTACTAAAAACAGTCTCAAGACTTCACTGTGTCGGTGTTTAGGTAGTAGAATTCCATATCGAAATAAATAAAACGCTTGTTTTACTTATTTCGAGCCTCAAGACTCTTTAATGCCACCGAAGCAAAGTCATTCGGAAGCATCAGCTTCAATATTCTTAGTGTAAACCTAGAATTTTATTTCCTAAATATTGATTTTGCAAAAATGGTTTATTTGCCTTTCTACCAAAACAATGCTAATATAATCAATAATACAGCGTTACTGATATAATATATACATACACACACATACAATAACTAACTATAATCAAATACTGGATTAAACACAATCATCACATAAACATTATTAATTCTTATTAAATATATTTTTGGAAAAGTTAATAATTATAATCATAAAACTGGAAATATAATAATGTGATCCGACTGCAAAATTGTCTAGGTACAAATACATCACAGTGTCTAGCTAAGATTCATGTCTATTATTAAACACATTTCTATTGGGATTGTTAATAAATGGTCTTTTGCATAATTTTATTCACCAGCTTACAAATGCACCTCAAGAACATATGAAAAATTCCTCTCAATGATGTAAAAAAAATATGTTCACACAACAACCAAAGAAAACTAAAAACATTTACGAAAGTTTTTTAAATGAGGAATTATAAAATTTCACTAAAATAATTCCTTCACTACATTCCCTATAAACAGAGTAATCATTGGTCGCACTAATTCAATATGAATACATATATAATCTTCTCTGCGCCATAGTAATTGAGTTCTTTGATATTTAAACTGCTGAAGTGAAGAGTAATATTTCAGAAATAGTTTGACAAAATATGTGTTTTGAAAACCCAAACCACAGTGCATAGATCACACAAATAAAATATAATAGGATTTACTAAATTATTTATACAAATAACAACTCATTAAATACAAAAACAGTTTCATAATATTACTATGTTTTCATTACAATATAGGTATATTCACATTTATTTAAATTAAATAATTGATTTAATATAATTATGATATAATATAATATTTACAACATGAAAATTTATTAATAACATAAAGTTAAATAACCTAAATCACATATAACATCTTAAGAATAAAATATAATAGTTAAGCGAGTAAACTAGAATATATTTAATTTATAAATGATTCATTCATCACCGACGACGATTCTATCAATACTTTCTATAAAATAAGTTTCAGAAAAAAGATATACACATAATACTGTTTAATTCTTGAAATAGTATTTGTGAACCTACAAAATGAAAAAGTGAGATTCTTTCTATAAAACAAATAATTGTAAAAAATTATATTACAAGTAACGTGTTTAAGCACTTTAAAACTTGTATTTTCATATTCTGAAACATTCATTAAATACCATTTCTGTAGACACAAAATAATAGAGCTGGGCATGGTTGCTAAAAAAATATCACATTATTACTTAGTACTTCCACCTTCAAAAAGTAAGAAGATAACAAGTTTATTAACGAATGTTGAGATTCAAATAAAAGCTAACATTTTTTGTTTCGTTAATTAACAATTAATAAGTTAACACCCAACTCTATAAGTTAATGCAAAAGAGCATCATTTTGAAATTTAAAATTTATATAAGTAGTGTGAAAGGATATGAGGAGATATATATATGGACAATTTGTAACGCGCCGTTTACTCATAACATGACCTCAAGGGCGCCGAAAGATGGCATTTAACTTCAGTTGTTGAATCTAAAAATTGGTTATTTCGAGGATGATTTATGTGTGTAAAAATTTATAATAATGTGCATAAAAAAAAAGAAAAAATGTAGGTATTTCTCAAGTAAGAGGAGATTTAATTGTTAGATACTGATATCTGAAGAATGTTTCATTGTGTTAATAAGTTTTAGGTAAACAAATATTAACTAAAATAAAATGCAATCTCACAAATTGTTAGCATTTATGTATAAACATGTCAAAGATTAAAAGAAACATTAAATAAACTCGTATAAGTAAAATAATATTCAAAAGTGATGTTCTGGAATATAAAAAAATAGTAAATGTAATACAATAAAAAAGTAGGTACTGAGATCTCAAAATGGATTCGTTGTTTTTGTCTATGATCCAATAAAGATATTGAAATAATTGTTCTCCTTCATTGTAAATAAGAGTTGAAAAAATTGAGAATATAATTTTCTCAAAATTGTTCCAAATTCAAATGCAATATATGAGGTGTCTATATTTTTGTTTATTTTCATCAGTAGTTTTTATTTTGTGATGCTTAGTAATCTGTAATAATCAAAAATAATATAACATATTTAAATATTAACTTAAAAATGAATATAACTGAAATGTTTATTTAAAAACATTAATTGTGATGATATGTTTTTGAGTGATCTAAAAAATATTCAAAAATCAGTTTATGGTCTTGATTTATTCTGTAAGATGTTTCAACGTGAATTAAATATAATCATGTAATATTTTGATTGACTAAATATATGCAGATTAACCTTTTATGGGCGGCAGTATTAGGTAAGTGTGATAAAATATGTGTAGATTTTTAAGTATTTTATATAAAGTCTCGTAAAAAGCAAACATAAATTCTGTAAAGTGGAATTGCCTGATTTTTAACACTTCTGGATGACACACTTGATATAAAAATATATTTTTTTTGTATATTTAATATAGGTTTAAAATAAACCCAAATACACCCTTACAGTAAGCAAAACACTTGTGCCTTGTAAGTCGACAATAAGAGGATTTGAAACAAGAATCTTTCAATTGAAAATCTAAGACTCTACCATCAGGTAATTGTCCACTTTAAACTTTATGATGAAGTGTTAAAAATAAGGAATCTGTCAATATATCCTCAAGATGAATAATGCAAGCAAATTGCTTCTCAAATCTATTGTATCATTTTCATAATAATGTCTCACTATGTATATATTTGTTTATTATGTATGAAATGTGTAAAATATATTAGAGCTATGAAAATAATGTTTTGTATACAACCTATGAGAATGTATGTAGTATGTATATACTATTGCTATAATGATTATTTATTATAGGTATATGCTATTTATTACAGTTATTCTGGTGTTCTTTGTTTCCCTGTAGGACAATATGGTGACATGTGACAGCATGTGTAAAGAGAATTACATGCAGATAATCAAAATATATATCAGATATTACGAAATTCATCACCTTTTATATGATGATCCCGTATTCCTCATGGCAGAGAATAGGTTACTATTAAGATTTCATTAATCATTAATTGTATCGGCTTTTACTTTGTAACACTTCATTTTAAATTATCAAATAAAATAAAATAAATATTTATTATTATTTTGTTTTGTGTTACTGTTGAGTAAGACTAACGCACGAAGACTAACGTACTATTAAGATCTTTGAAGGTTGTGAGAGTTCACTGAAGACTGATGAGCCACTCCAGAAGAAGTTGACAAAAGCAGGTGTCAAACATGTGTGTCGTTGTTGACATAGTTTGGTTCGGCCAGGGGTTCTGTTAGTAATGATAGAAAAGGACTCCTGGAAGGAGTATCCAGATTAAATGGGTCCCTGACATAATTAGAACAAAGGGGAGGAGACAGCAGTATAGTGACATTGAGAGATAAAATTCTCAGTGCTTTTTATCGTTTCCTTGTACTAGAATTATATTTTTTTTTACCAAAATTTTAGGCAAACCGATCGATCTTCATGTTTCAAGATAGTCCCTAGCGAATTATACATAAAGATTTCAGAAGTAGTTATGTAGAGCATGACAAGTAATATGTGATTTGCCCACTGATGATGGACGGCTGTAATCTTGATTTGAGGTACCAATTAGGTGGGCAACGACAAGGTGATGTTTGTAACCACCTATTGAAGTGAAAAGATTTAGATTGGACATGAAAATGAACAAACCACGATGCAATCAATCAATTCACTAATCCTATGTTCACGCCTAAATCACTCGCAAATGAGTGGATGGTCTTAAGAAGAATGGAATAGAATCTGATAATCACATCTTCAAATTATCTGCGTGTAATTCTTCTGAAATTGTAGACATCAACTTACACCGGCATTCTTGCTCTATAGCATAGTAAATATAAATATGATATAGTAACTAATAGTAATAAATATTTAAATGCATTTGTATGTATAGTAGTAGAGTGATAAAATGTATCAATCTAGTAATAAGTAAATAACTTAATTATGGACATATTAGAGTGTATAATAATCTAGTTGTTTCTTTATTTTGATATCTTATGGTTGTAAAATTTAGGTACCTACAGTACTAAAAAAGCAGTTAAAATACTGTAAAATATATACCGTTACTACATTATGTATTCCATTTAGGTACAGCACTGATAAAAAATATTGATGCTTACTTTAATTTTCACACTATTTTTCAAAAAAATCTTTGTGTAAAACTTAATTTTAATTAGAAAATCAGTATGTCTTTGTAAATCTCATTTCAATACAAAATCAGGAGTATCAATTATTTGTTTTCATATACATAGGTATATTAATAATTATATTACACAGTACTGCGAAAAACAAGGTGTCAAAAAAAATCTTTTGATTACTAAGCAATATGCTTATTTATATTTGTGATTTATGAATAAATGTGGTATAAAATATGTAATGATTCTTAACCAAAGTGAATCATGGATTATTTTACAATAATTGTTTTATTCACTATGTCTAAACCTTTCATAGCTACTATTACAAAACTAATCTTAAGTACATATGTTTACATTATTTATAATGGAATGAGATTCATGTAAATTATTACAGTAACACAAATGGAGAATAAGCTATAGATTTTAATAAAAATTTTCAGCAAATATTATGTATTATTTGCATTGAAAAGCCATTTGAAATATTATATTATATCATGCATAATAGAAAAATGATTTATATTCTAGCTCCACTACAATGGTAGAAAATGTTATTATTATGAAATATGACGTTAAATATAGTAACAAATTGTTAGGACAATAATTTATTTACATTATTATTGAATATATTTATTTTGACTTTCAAGTGATTGTATTGATATTAAACCACCTGAGATTATGTTACACAAGTTATTATGTTTTGAAAAGAATAATTTCCCTACTATAAAATTACAAAATGAATATGTCTAATATTTACATATTTATTAATCATTACATTGTGGACTTACATGTCGAATAAGAGACCATCTTGGCCCGATATTATTACCCTGTTTTTATTCTTACATTTAGAAATAATTTATTTATCATTATCAATATTTATTTATTGGGGAGTTTTGTTATAAGTAAACAGTTGTCCTTTATTTCTAAATGTCACGGAATAAGAATGGTAACAATGTGTGCGAAACGAGTGTGTGTGTGTGAATGAAGAATGGGACCACAGCCATCCAAAAAACATTAATTTTATCCATTCATAACACAAGCCATCTTGAGATAGGCCTTATATTCATATACATGACTGCAAAACAATCAGCAATTTTCTTGTTAAACGATCCACATCCATTTCATAAAAACACGTAACAATTTCAAATAGTTTCTTACAAGAAAGTTGAAAAGAAGTGTAAGAGACATTAAATCTACAGTTTACTAATGAAGTGTTTCAGAGCAATATTACACCATTGGAGAATAATCATAACCCTGATGTGTAACTGTTATACAAGCTTCAACTTACAAACTGTGAAGAATTTCATACGGCAAAGGTGAAAAGTCCATTTTTATCAATAAATCAGTCTACATTACAAGCTCAACATAGCAACGTACACAGTCCATTATTCATATTAAGTCAACACAATAACATCAGTTCCAATCTGAGCTCTCGTACACCCCCTGACTTGACATCTCGCCGATTACTCCAAAGTCAATTTATCTGTCGAAAACTAGTGTACATGGAAATATGTTGAATCACCGTCAATACAAGACTGGTCTGATTAATATTTAAAAAAAAAAACTCGACAATAGTCATTCTAAACTACTAAAAAAAACACCATTCAATTACAATTTCATTGTTAATTGAAATAATTCATACACAATATGGATAAGATGTATACATATATAGGTGTACTTTTTTGTGATAATATAAACATATTAATAAATCAACATGATTCCAATAAAGTTTCTTTATTCTTTACAGGAATAAAATTTATTTTCCCTTAAAACATTTATGTATGTATGTGTTACTGATTCAAGCACAATAACATTAAACAGACCAATCTATGGGAGCAGCTGCACACTCAGTTGATTGCATCAATGTATTCCAGTGGACTGGACAATGTATAAAAAAGATGATACTTGATATAATTACATATAATGTAATCTAGGACAGTAGTAAGATGTATGGAAAACAGTGATGCGAAGCTGAGTATGTAAATGTCTGCTAGTTAAGTTACATTCAAAATGTAAATATTATGTACATATACCACAACTACACAGCTATGAAAACAAGACATAAAACACATCTCTAACTTATCAATACTGGTAAATGTAATGAAGTAATTAGTAGTCTCACATGACCACGACAAATATAAAACAACAAAACAATATAATAGTAAAACAAAAAGCACCATACATATAATATTATAACAGCTATTGCAATCCCTTTAAATAGATTCTATAATTAGAAGTAAAGAGGAAAAATATATACTGTACTGTGCCATATTCTATTATATAATAATACAAGATATCTCAGCAAGTCGTAAAATACAATACAAATTAGAATGGAATGACTAATTAATGAAATACATAAAAATATATACCAAACATATTTGAACAATGTTATAAATTAATAATTTTATGTAAAATAATCAGTTCTTGTGATGTTTATTAGTAATATAAACAATAAAATTAAATATTTACATTTATCATTAAAATTATATCAAAAATCAATATTCAATTCAATAAACAATAATCACATTTTTGATTAAAATATAAATTCTTCTGTGCCAACAATATGAGGTGTCATTCAATTCCTTTAAATTGTAGAAGCAAACAATGTAATGTTAGCACCAACAAAATAATATATTATGCATATGTGTAGTGGACAGAAGCAGTATAATGTTATTATAGTGGTATATGACTTGACTGTAGGAGTATGTAGATGTTATTATATTATATAACATAAAACACAAATGATATTAAACACAAAAACACTTCACGTTATAAAAAGTATGATTGTGTTCATCTTAGGCATGTTTATGATAGCACTAAAGACACATTCACTAATATAGAAATATCATTTCTTCTTTGTGCTCTCGGCAATAATCTTACACAGGTCCATAATCCACGGAGGTTGTCGGGTGCTACTGGTTGGGATGCAGACGTCACATGAGTCTTTGGGGGGAGTAGTGGTTTTCTTTGTTCTGGGTAGGGTTGTTCTGGGAGGGGATTGTTGTTTGGAATTGTCTCCGGAGCGCTTTACCATTCCCTTGCTAGTTTCTGGGGACTGGGTGATTCTCTGGCTGGTGTTATCTTGTTGACTATCCCGTTCCAGCAGGCAATGTGTCACAAGCTCTTTGAGCAGCACAGACTCTTTAGAGTACTGTGTGAGCAGGCGCAGTAGGGTCTCCCGATGACTCCTTGAGAGGGTGTTGAGGGACTGGTCACTGTCCTTGTTGTACTTGTTGTTGTCTTTGTCCTGGGAATGAGTGGGTTTGGCTGTGGTGGTGGTGGGTGTGTGTGAGGGGTGGGGGTGTGGGGGAGTGGAGGACGTCGCCAGTCAGTCAGCAAGGAGGCCCTGGGACACAGCCACCAACTGCTCCTTCAGCACTCTGAATGAGGGCCTGTCCTCGGGGTTGTGTGCCCAGCACTTCCTCATTATCTGAAAGTCACAAACATATAAATTAATTACTTGAAATAGTCACGCATTCACTATATAATTATGAAGTATAATCACCTCGTAGACTTCTTTGAAGCAGGCTTTAGGTTTGTCTAAGACTATTCCCCTCTGTACACGGTCCACTACCTCTGTGTTCTTTAGTCTACCATAAGGCATTTTGCCACATGTAAACACTTCCCACATTAGGACACCTGCAATCAATCAAGTTTCATAATATAAGAATAATGCATATTTATATTTTCTTTAGATTATAAGAAAATTTCATATGAAAAATTCCAAATGAATTTGATGAATGAACAAATGAACATCAATAAAATTTGAAATTTGGACCTCTACATTTCAGATTTTAATAAAAGTTTGTGTATTTGTTGTGTTTATGGAAATAAGAAAAACTGACTAGTAATTCCAGAATTATGGCCCTTCAAAATTTTGCTCGAAATGATTTTCCAAAATATTGTGTGTCCATAAACACAACAAATCAACAAATTTTGAATAAAAATTTGACGTAGGGTTTACACCCTGATTGACTTGAAAAATAATGATCCATCAATTCTTTAAAAATATATTTAATTATATGCTTATTTAGTTTGAATTTCAAACTATGAAAATGATATCAAAATGAATATGATTGGAAAACTCAAAACTGTTGTGAATAAATGTGTAAATCAAGTTCTCACCATATGCCCAAACATCGGATTTGGATGAAAACCTAGTATAATGCAACACTTCAGGAGGAGCCCATTTGATGGGGAACTTGGTGCCTCCAGAACTTGTATATTGATCGTCCAGGACATATCTGGCCAGACCGAAGTCAGCCACCTTCACAACATTCTCCCAGCCAACCAGACAGTTCCTGGCAGCTAAGTCTCGATGTATGTAGTTGTGCCTTTCCAAGTAGGCCATTCCTTTGCAAACCTAAAAATAGTATGAATAATTGATTAAAACTTATTAAATAAAGTTTAAGATTTTATAAATAGTTTCAAGATTATTATTAGGACCAATAAATATGTGTGTGTGTTATTAATACCTGTATGCACATGTCAAGCAGCATGCCAACGTTCGCCGCTAGAGTGTTCTCGTGTCGTCTGAGATAGTTGAGCAGGGAACCGTGTTTCATGTATTCCGTCACTATGAAGATGGGACGATGTTTACTGCATACACCATACAGCTGGACCAAGTTCTGGTGTTGGAGTTTACTGAAAACAACACAAAATAATAATATTAAATCTTAATTGATAACAAAACTGTTATAGCACAATGATAAGAAACAACATGAATAATAGTCTCATCAAAAAGTATAAAACAGTGCACCAACAATGAGCAATTAAAGGGTGTACTTGTTGTAATACAACATCTTCCAGACAACCTTAACATACATGTATTTCAATATAAATATGCATGTTTTTATTAAATACTAGCTGACCCGGCGAACTTCGTACCGCCTAAGAATCAATGAACGATTTCATACATACATCTTCTTCCCCTTTTCCTAGTTCGGTCGGGGGCCCATTGCCCCTAAGTATCTAACTATATTAAAGAGATAACTGTCCACCGCTGCTTCCAGGACCTCTGGCCACTCCAAACCAAGCCTTTCAACACATGTTCGACACCTGCCCTATCTTCTGCCCTCTCCCACTGACTTTATGAATGATTAATATTATTAATCTCTTTACAAACTCCCGTAATTGTCAAAGTGTGTCATCGAAGGTATAGTGTAAAAAAATATAATTCATTTGGAACTTTCGCAGTTTAGCGGCCCCACCCGTTGTCGAGTACTTTTTTCCATAGAAAAAGGAATATTTTCGAAACTTGAGGAAATTGCTGCCATTCTTTTATAGGAAAAAAAAAATTCGCAACTATGAAACTTGAGCGGCCCCACCCGTTGTCGAGTAATATGTACGGAATTTTAGGAAATTAATTTTCGAAGTGGATTTTTTTGCCGGCAAATTAAAATAATTCTACATATGGCAACAATTTCCTCAAGTTTCAAAAATATTACCTTTTCTATGGAAAAAAAGTACTCGACAACGGGTGGGGCCGCTAAACTGCGAAAGTTACATTCATTTTTTTTACATAGACAATTCATACACATCGAGCTAGTCCCAAACTTAGATGAATCTTGATTATGGGTACTAACGCGACGATACACACATATACAATGCACTATATACATATATATGTAACACCCAGACCCAGGACAATTTGAAAAAGGTCATTCTTCACTTTGCCCTGTCCGGGAATCGAACCCGGGACCTCGTGACTCAAAGGAAAGAGCTCCGCGCCACACCGGCCGACATGAACAATTTATGTTGAACAATTATACTTAACTGAGATTTGTTTATAAATTATCTGCAGTACGTAATATAATTATGTAGGTAATATTTTTTTTTCAGGTAGATTTTACCTATTCATTTAAAATTTATAAAAATTCTTTCCATGATTTTTTAAAAATTGAAATATCAGAACTACAGATGTTAATTTGTATGGATAACGTTTTTAATTTGAGAATGTATAGAAAAATTATTATATAAATAGTCCAATCTATAAAAAAAACTTCATTGTTGATTTTGTATAATTCTCCATATTGCATTTTTAGTTGAAATTAAAAATGTATGGCGTAAATAATTTTCTTCGTAATTTTTCTTCTCTGTCTGCAAATTTCACTACACAATCTTGCATCAGAACTACCTACATGAACACATTCTTATTTTCATCTTTAATAGCACAATTTTTGGTTCAATAATAATTTTCCATCTGCAAAAATAAAATACAATTTCAAATATAATCTGTGCACGTCCACATTTATGTGACAAAAGATCTATCGATACATAAATATTAGTCGAATAAGTCGGTAGTTACATGGCAATAGGTTGTATCTCGCATTTTTTGCGTTTTCAAGTTTGTTCCATAAAATGCTCAAAATAGTGTAATATTTGATGTGGCAAAAGGATATGTCTCTTTATAGTCAGAATAAAGAGAGAAAAGACGTAACTTAATGTCATGTAGAAAGATTGTTTTCATCAACATGGCAAAAAAACTCAAATATTTTTAAACTGCAAGAAATTATTTAGTGAATGTTACATACATCTTGTAGAAGAAATTATTAAGAGAATGTTACATCTATCTTGTAGAAATAATAATTACCTTCATTTTGATATATAATGCTCGAAATTTGGCTGAAATATTTCTTTTGCAAACTTTGTTTTTGCTCTCCTGTAAAATTATGTTTTAGTGAGATACAACCTATTGCCATGTAACTACCGAATTATAGTAAACAAATATTAGTACACATTTCGTTCATATTAGTTATAGTAATTTGGTTCTTAATATAGCAGAACCTACGGATTATTTTAGCACAATGCAACAGGCGACGTGGGGGCGCTAATAGCGCCATAACTCTCCATATTGTTTTTATTTTTGAAATTAAAAATGTATGGCGTAAATAATTTTCTTCATATTTTTTCTTCCCGTGAATTTGTAAGATGTTTTAATAGCCTATAGTTTATTCCGGGCGGAGAAGAATCCAACAAATCAAAGATCATTCAAATCGGTACAGCCATTCTTGAGTTATAAGTGTTGTAACACACACGACTTCCTTTTATATATTAGATTAGTCTGGCTTTGAAATAAACTCAAATACCTCATAGTAAGCATATATGCTTGTAGCCTGTAATTGGAGTAAGTCAGCAGCAGGAGGATTTGAACCTTACATGTATCAATTGAAAATCCAACCCTCTATTAACCCATAGCGCTCATATCCCGCCTCTGAGGCGGGTTTGATTATTTTGTGCTACAAATCAGTTCCCCCCTGACAGGCGTGATGGTGACACGTGTGTTTGCGTAGTGCGTTATGTGTGCTTAATAAAAAAATAGTTTATTTGTGCTTTATTTTCTTAACCCGGCGTCATTGTGGCGGAAAAAAGTTACACTAACGTTGAGGTGGGTCATTATGACCCTGTTAAAATTTTTGCTATTTTTTTCTAGAATGAAATAATTTATAATTTTTAAAATAAGGTATTTATAATATATAACTGTTTATGTAATCGGTAGTAGCAACAAAACACATTGGTAATAAATGAAATAGTTTTTATTCTTAACTTTCATTAAGACTATTAATTAAAAAAACAAAAATGTAACTCTTTTTGAAATTCTCTTTATCAACAAAAAACATTATCGTATTTTACAAAAATATACTTTAATTAAATCTATAATATCTAAACTTTCTATCACTGGAGTATTAATCACAGAAATATCAGGAACTTATGCTTTCCTGCATATATTTCGAAATTTGAAATATAAAAGTTATTAGCATCAACCAGTACAATTTTTTTTTGCCGTATTTTGTTGGTTTCAACGGTATATACTGCCCAAACTTAGCTTTTCCTCTGAAGGTAACCAACATCTCATTTATCGTAACATGTTCTCCAATAATATATTTTTTACAATTTTCGACGAGTGATTCCAAGGTTTGACGAACAGGAGCCAAATTGTCACATTTTTTTCGTAAATTGCGTGTAAACTTATCATCAAAGCAAAGACAGCTATTTATGAAATGGTTATTAGAAAGTTATCTTAAAAAAAGTAATGAAAATAAGTAAAACTCAATAAAACATGAAAAAAATATATGGCACAAAGCAGCAACGTCGCCGTTGAGCTGGGTCATAATTACCCGGTCGCAGGTTTACACGCATGGTGCTCCTTTCGTGGGCGATAGTGGACTTAAGTGAGGTACACAAAGGGGAGGGGTATTAATTTGCTGCAGCTACTGAGACATACGGTTGTGTGCGGCAATTATTTCTAAGAAATTTTTCGTATACAAAATCTGCAGGGTCATATTGACCCTGCCTCAATGACGCCGGGTTAATAAATAAATATTTAACTTAATATTTATCAAAAATTTAATTCAAAATTTTTATTTTTTACGATAATAATAGTTTGTTAAATTGAATCGATTATTTAGTAAAATTTAAATGCCGGGTTTAGGCCATTTTGATTTAATCAAAATGGCAAAACTGACATGGTTTAGTAATGTGGATCGAATGGAAGAGGAAAGACTGACAAAGAAGATATACTTGTTTGAAAGAAGGGGTGTGAGGAAGCCAGAGATGTGACGTATTTGAAATAAAAGTATTTAAAATAAAAATACAAAATACGTATTTGTATTTTGTATTTCAAATACCTTTTTGTAAAAAGTATTTTGTATTTTATTTGAAATACTTTTTTTGAGTATTTTGTATTTTACACAAAATACTTTTACAAAATACCTTTTTATTGTTTGAAACAAAATTCTGCCATTAATTGATATGCGCGTACGCAAGCTTTTTTTTGCCAATTTGTTGAATTACAAATACAACGTTTCCATTAGAGTACTCCATGTTTGAGATATACACACATAATAATGATGATTGAACAAATTATACATGACGCCGTTTAATGATCCATGGCCATTTCAAGGGCGCTGTGATTTCTCCTGAATGGTAGCATTTTCAATTTTGTCTGAAGGCAATCTATTCCAGGCAGATGACGCTGCGACTTTGTTTCTTCTTTCTGCAAATTTAGAGGTATTTGCCCTTTTGAGTTCAACGAGTTTAAGAAGCTGAGCACAGCCTTCGCCACACATTTTCGTCAGCGGAACAGCTCAGTGGGTGGTGTGCTGCCTTGTGGACAGTGAGACACAGTTTAAACACCAGTATCTCTAGGACTCTCAGTTAGTGTAGACTTCTTAGTAGTGAAGTTATGTGGCAGCTCTTATTCTCTCTGTAAATGATCCGGAGGCAACATTAACCCTTAGCTGGAATCGGGGGTCAAAAATGACCCCAACGACACAATTCTAAGTAATAACTTTGAAGACTTAGGCCCTGCAATCTTGGGCGCTTACATAATCTCATAACGTCATGGGGTGCAGCTGGTGACGAACTTGCGTCGCTCTAATATTTCTAGAAGTGGAGGTATGTACACATGTGGGATCGAAAATGACCCCCGAGTCCGGGAATGGTTGTATTTTTGTTACGTTTTTTGGAAGGCGTGAAAGCCAGAAAAACGTCTAAAGAGAACTAAATATATAAAAAAAAATTGGCATCGAATTAGTCATGCCTTTTGTACAAAACAACATAATTTTTTTTTGTTAGACCTAAAAACAAGAATGGTATTTTTTTTAAGAACATGAAGTAGAAGAAGACGTAGCTACTAATGCCACTCCAACAAACAACCGTAAGAGAGTAAGGTGTTATTTATGTCATCGTAAAAAGGACCTGTAAGGTTTCCTAAAGTGTAGCAAGTGCTTACTTTTTATATATAAAAAACATAGTGCCAAAAATATCACATGTACCTACCAAATGTTAGACTTATAAGAGGAGTTTTGTTTTAGGTTGTTTTTTTTTTGAGTTGATGTCAAGAGAAGTTCCTGTTTTTTTGTTAAATGTTCATATAAGAAAGCGATAAAAGTAAATGTTTTTGTTATTTTTATTTATTTAATGAATAAAAGCTCCTGTAGTTGATACTGTCAAAATAATTAGACAGAAGTTGATTTTGCTAAAAACTATATAGTTTATGGTAAAATGTGTAATAAAAATTGTTAATAGTTTAGTTAATAAGTTGTTTAACAATAAATTAAACGAAAAATTAAAAATATGTTGATGGTGTGAATATGATACCTAACAACTCTGTTGGGGTCATTTTTGACCCCCGATTCCAGTTACGTTGCCTAAAATAGCGATTCCTGCTAAGGGTTAAAAACCATCTGAAGACGATAAGGAAGAGTCTGGAGCAGTCCTGTATATAATCGTATGGACTACTGTAAAGTACTGTAAAGTAGTCCATACGATTTCAGATTTGGATTATCCATTCTGATTTATTTTGCAGCCCAAGTCAGGAATTCTCTTACCTGCTTGATGATACTCAATCCATTTATGACAATTTTCGGCTTATCTCTTCTAACAACCGTACATTTTGTCACGACTTAATTAATTTTTTTTTCTATTTTCACAGTTCTTCCTAAGGCTCATCCTCATTGTCTGCAAGCAATGCTATATCGAATCATGTCAACCCTTTCTCCATTTATGTATACTCTTGTCCAGTTTTTCATTCATCAATGGCATTCATCAATTGTCTGCAAGCAATGCTATATCGAATCATGTCAACCCTTTCTCCATTTATGTATACTTTTGTCCAGTTTTTAATTTCTTTTTCATTCATCAATGGTTTAAATATTAAATACTTTTGTCTTACACCTTGTTCGACTATTTGTAAAAAGTATTTTAAAAAGGTATTTTAAAAAAGTATTTTGAAAATACGTATTTTGTATTTTGTATTTAAATACCATTTTGAAAAAGTATTTAGTATTTTGTATTTGAAATACAAAAATTCAAAAGTATTTGTATTTTGTATTTAAATACTTTTTTGAAAGTATTTTGCACATCTCTGGAGGAAGCGCATGCGCCCGAGAACTACATGGATCAAATTCTGAAGGACGGCCGTGTGTTGAGTAAGAGAAATCGACGTGCATGCATGAGAAATTGTATGAATGTGGAAGAAGCGAAGGAAGTAAAGACAGATCTTCATGGCATTCCAGTCTCTTTGCCTACCCCACTTGAGATACGGCGTGAGGAAATAGTAAAGTATAATAAAATGGCGGGAATATTGCAATTGTAGGAGATTCAAGACAGGGGCGTCTGAGCAGGAATTGAGGAAGGGCAGATACCATGGACAAGAAAGACAGACTTGGCGGGAAGTCACACTTCAAAGCAAGGTGTGAGAAGTCAAAAAAAGAGTATGCCGTATGCAGCAATCTAAAAATTCCTGGAGGAAGACGAGAAACTGAGTGAATTTGTGAAACATGTTCCAGGAAATCAGGTCTCCATCCAGGAGAACGCTTTAAAAAAATACCAAACGAAAATAAATACAAATAAAATGGACTTTCTTTTACATTATAAATTTTATTTGAGTCGATTTGGTTAACAAATAATTGTTTTATCAAATAAATTGTTTAAGTATCTCCTTGAATTTAATTATAATCAAAATTAAAATCATAGTGGACTAACAATAGTTACATAGAACACATTTGAATGGAAAGGGTTAATAGGCTACCTACCACCTTAATTTGATTTCAATGTTTAAATAGTGTGTTAAAAAGGATCACATGTTATTCCTACCAGTAGATTAATTACCCAGTTGATCCAACTTATATGACAGCATAGTGACAATAATCTAAATGAGAATAATCATAGAATTTCATCAGATTTTTAAATAAAATTGAATATTTATATCTATATTCATAAATAGTAAGAAGATGGATATTGTGCACTGTACTGACGTCATGACTTTGGCTTCTTCAATGAAGTCATCCTCGGACATGGTCCCTTCCTTCATCATCTTGACAGCTGTGTCCATACAGCCTCGCCATCTGCCTCGGCGAACCACTCCAAATTGCCCGGAGCCCAGCTCCTCATGCAGCACCAATTCTGAAGGATCAATTTCCCATTTATCTGAAAACAAATATTTCAAATAAGAATGAATATCAGCTTCCATCACTGTCAACAAATTTGTAGAACCCAGCAGGGCAAACACTTCCAAATTCACAGAGAGGAGCTTTAGTGTTGCACGGCCAATTACCTGGAACCGATTACCAGCGAATCTAAGACAGAACCAGCCTACTGCACATTCAGGAGCATGCTGAAAACATTACTGTTCATAAGAAGTCATGGCGTCCTTGAGATGGTCACGGATCATTAAACGGTGCCATTTACAAATCATCCAAATTATTATTATATGAAAAGTGTAGATGAGTGAATACCAGAGAGTCTACATTCTATCAAATTTATTAATCACTTCCAACCTGAGTCTGAAGAAAAGATAGTTATGTATATCTCTAGAAAATTATTTATCAACAATATATGGTAAAGAATGAATAAATAAATAATATTGTTTGTGCAAAAAACACACCTATAAATGTTGTATTGTGCATTATTTGAACTTTTTATATATGACAATATGAGATTATAATGTTTTACAGAAATTTACAAAGTAATGCAAAAAAACTATACTTCTTACTTGTAAATAAAGTCGTGTCATCAATTAAAATAGTTTTGTATTAGAACACCTAAATAGAAATTCAGGGAAGTTACGTTGGTAAACAATAGAGGTTATGATGGAGGCTCAAAGCTAATTAAGAATGTTACCATGGCTAAGACCAGCTGTGGCTGGCGCAGGCCTATCACACGGAGATGTCTTGAGTCTGGAGCACAGACCCCCACTGTTGTGCCTGTGGTAGTTGACCAGGTCCGCCACTGAGCTACAGCAATGCTTGTCTGACAGGTAAAACTCCCCACGAGCATTTGTCTTTATGTGGTAGTGCTTGGAATGGGGGTGAGGACTGAAATACATAAAATATTCAAGTTGAATTATAAACAAAATACTATTTCTGTCAATCATGACATCTCTTACAAATGGAGTATCCAGTGGATGAAATGCGTGTAATAAAAATATGACAATTTATATAGCGCCCTATTGTGATAATATCACTTTGAGGTCGCTTTAAAACATAAAATTTTTATGTAATGAACATATAGAAGTTTCTCTCAGTGCCATAAAAAAATTAGTCACTAAGGACGAGATAGCATACCATATCACTAAATTGAAGATGTTAAAGTTGTACGTCTACATGATTTTGACAAATACCTGCTTTACACAGGGCACCCAAAAATTTAGAGAATAAAATGGGAAATTTATATTGTGCCAGGACTCATCAGGAAGGATATTCAGTAATACTTAGCATCAATTATAATCTTTAGATTTAATTCAAAGGTAAATTCAACAAAACACCTAAATAAAAATTAAAATGAGACATACACTTTAGTGTATAGTGATAGTGTGTACATTCCTTTAGTTGAAGAGTTTCTCACAACAAAACATCCTTCTTTATCTTCCTGCTTCAGTAGAGACTCTGCTCTCTGTCTGGACATGTCCCCCACGTACCATCTGGAAAACAAAAGTATTACATTACATTACTTTACGTGAAACAAGTTAGCAGGGCTGATGTATTGATAAGTAAATTGATGAAAAACTAAGTACAACATCTAGTAAGTACAGATTTCTTACATATGAATTACATTAATATATGATTCTCGTAACCCTCAAATTTTCGTAATCTAATCGCCAAACAAAAGCATATCTTCACATTCAAATTGGAATATAAGTAACTTCAAAAAATACGAAAAAGAAAATGACATAGATACCTACCTACATTCAATTTGCAAATTGTAAGTGAATAATTAACAAGAATAATAATATCATTACAGTGCAGTCTGAGCACTCCATTTGGCGAATAAGTATGTTGTTGCAATGGATAGAACTTTATATGGATATGAAAGGTATACTCATTATAATATGTAAAGATCGCTGTAATTTTTTTAGTACTTACTCATATTTTTGTAATCCTAACAGTTCTTTTTCCTTCACATAGTTACTGGGGATGTAGCCAACAAGCCTGAAAGATACAAATGTACATCATAAGCATAATAATATGCAAACATCAAATTCACAAATTTAAACATCACTTTGAATTTGCATGAATTTGAATACCAAAAATACTCATAACTAAGATAAGAAGTAAAATGGTAAGAAAAATGTAAAAAGAGATGAAGAACAAAGGAGGTCGTAAAATTAACATACCCATTTTCATCCTTCACTTTCCACCAATGTTCCTGGGAATCGTCCAAGACTTCATATTCAGATCCCTGGAAAATAAAATTCATTTACATAATTGTATAGCTAGCATATTGGCTTTGACAAGAGATACATGTTTTACAACAAGCAAACATTTATAATTGACAGATAAGGAATAGAAACATAAAATTAGGTTTAGTATATTCAAGTAGGGAATAGAAATGTTATACTCTCAATAATTGTAGAGTCCAAAGACCTATAATTTACTGAAGATTTTATGAGTTTGAACCGTTGAACCATATTTTCCATTTCTATTTTACTCTTGAGCAAAATTATAAAATATTTTCTCTCGAATTTAATAATCATAATATTTAATCCTTTATCAATAAAATTATTATTGTAGGTATTATTGTGACATTGTGGAAACAAAGACTAGTTATTATTATAATTTAATGAATAGTTTACCTTCTCAAGTGACAAGTCTCCTCCTTCGATGGCTTTGAATGGATACAGAGCAACCACCACCTTGGTTCTTACTGCCGGTTTCTCCTACAAAAAAATAAATGATATTCTCTATAAACTTCACCTAGAATATACAATATTAATATAAAAATAAATATTATTATAGTCGTCATACCTTCACTTTGGATGAAGGGGTACCTGGTGTGGCCCCCCCTGGCATCATGGGAGAAGATGGAGCCCCTGAAACAACAAACAAATTAAAATTAATGGAATTCCTAGGATAAATATACGTCTACAAACATTTTTCAATGTCTTCAAAATATAGGTGTTTCTTTTTTTTATGAAGTAGTTATCATTACATAATTTATCTGCTGGCTACCAAATTTTTGGATAACTGGTTAAAGAATAAATGAAATATATGGACTACAATATACAAAACCTTGTATAGAAGACTGAACAATAATAATAATAATACAGCTAGTTTTGTTGAATTCACAGTGAGCATATCTAGAAAATAGGGTAGGTCAAGAGGAGATGTAAAACATGTACAATGTACATACATACATGGTGTATAATCTGACTGTTAAGTTAATGTGTAGGCATAGATATAGTCGTATATAGCCCTCATGCGGTGAGGTGGTGAAGCAATACTTGAACATCGAGATTTGAAGATTAGCTGACAGTTTAAAACATGCTGAAAGTGTGCTGCTTTAAATAGTAGTTTTCAATCCCTCTCTTTAGATACGCTATGCAAATGGCTGAACAACACCAATATATTCATACCTACGTGACTAAATCCTCTGGAAAAGTATTCAAAGTAAGCCAACATGAACTCAATATCAAACTGTTACAACAAGAGATTTCTATGGATGGAATAAAAACATCACAAAGTGTTAAATACTTTTTCACGGTCCACATGCTAAATGCATTTTTTTAAAAAATAAATACCTATGTATTATATAGGTACTTACTACTATACCATGACGCCATATCCCGTAAAATGGGTAGCCAGCAAACCAGCTGTATTTAATAAACATGCAAATTATACCTACTCTCCGTGATACAAAAATAATGCATTCAAGCCGCATCGCTGAATTGTAGATGTTAATTTGTTAAATAGATGAGATTTTACGAACACCTGTCCTTCACAGGACACTTGAAAACTTACAGAAAATAGTGGAAGACCTATTATTTACTGGGAGCTCAACGGTGTACATTTACATAATATTGAAGATTTTTTTTTTATTATTTTGGCTCTCCACCCGTTATCGAGTGACTTGAGCCCAAGAAATATGTTGACATAAGAGATAAATTATGTTGATTAACATATTTGTCAAGTGTTAGTGGTGACGCGTGCTGAAGATTCATTGGTCGGAACACGTCGAAAACGAAGAAGTGTTAACCAGGGTTGGCGAAAAAAGGCAACTCCTCAAAAGAATCTGCCAACAACGAGCTAATTGGATTGGCCACAACATCAGGCACCCAGGACTGCTCATCGCAATCGCAGAGGGCAGGACCGAAGGCACAAATGGCAGAGGTCGACCGAGAGACGCCTATATGGACCAACTGAAGAGGGACATGAGCTGTGGCTCATATATGGAGTTGAAGAGACTGGCTGAGAATAGGGAGGAGTGGAGAAATAAGTCAAAACTCGTTGCAGACCAATCCAATGGATTGTAACTCATTATATATAGTGGTGACATTCGAACTTCCTTTAAAAAAGTTAATAAAGATCAATTAAAATCAAAACAATTGAAAACGTATGTAGAGAAAAGTTGGAATTTATACCTTATCCATAAAATTTCTAAAAGTTCAAGTTTACATATTTCACAAATCACTCGTTTCGAATGGATTGTCGGAATAAAAGCTTACACCCATCACGTACTTAATATTTGTATTAGATTTGTGCATTAAAGAAAATGCATTTTATCTATCTGCTTTTAGGAATCAGAATACGGCGTGAAAATAAAACCAAATGTATGCTATTCCCCTAAGCACGCACGAACCAAGGTTATTTGTCATGATAAAATTCCTAATAGTGGTTAGACAGGTAGTGGAGCACATTGTAATGTAGTTTCTTTCAGGAGGTATTCGCATTATCATTGTCTGCACGCCAAGGAAGTGTTCCCCACACTACGACATGGTTTGGCCTTAGGCACATCACATCATTCTAGTATTTTATGAGTGTATATTTAGGTACCTTACGACACTACACAGATGGCTACAAAAATAGATATTATTATCTTAAACAACCGAGAATTTCCATACAAGATATTTTTTTATCTATGCTATCGTAGCAATTTCCACAAGTAGAGTAACCAGTTGCCTAACAGCATGTAATGAACTTCTCTCCAAACCATAAAATGTACACGAACATGATAAATGTCTTATATATGATGTTTTATAATAATAATAATAATAAAGATAATTTGTATTTGGCGCCGTTTAATGATCCGTGACAATCTCAAGGGCGCCATGGCTTTTCTTGAAAAGCAGTGTTTTCAGCTTACTCCTGAACGTTGCAGTGGGTTGGTTCTGTCTTAAGTTATGAATATCTTCCTTTTACAAGAAATTAGAAAACTTACATAAAAGAGACAGAATCAACCTGCTACCATGTTTAGGAGCAAATTGAAAACCCGTGGGTTCAGGATAATTTACAGCGTCCTTGAGATGATCAATTGAATATATAATAAATTGTCTATATAATTATTATTTTCTATTATATTCGGGAGCTCCACGAATGTATAATTATCATGTCGCTATATAATATCATCTTTTGTAATTCTGTCATCACCCGTATGTGTATTTTACATAAATTCAGAACAGCGAATATTGTTTAGACCAACCTTAAAGACTACCCTAAAATCTACGATTTCTCTCATGTTAAAATAATAGGATAACAATATTGTTTGTGCTATTTCCTTGGTGTATATCGATTTTTGTAATAAATAAAAAGAAATCTCGGAATCCCGTATTGGCGTGTAAGAAGACGGGAAAGTCTCGAGGGTAGACTGATAGGGCTCTTACTCCGTAACATTCTATTCTAAATAATATACGGCAAGGATTTCATAAGGAGCAGAGAGGCACGCAGACTTATTTACGGAAACGCACGAAATATTTTACACTGTAATACCGAGCCGACATAGAGTGAGGGAGGTATGAGAGGAAATGACGACATTTGTAAAAGGGGACATGGGAAGTTAACTCCACAAAACAAACACGTAGATTTCTAAAAACAACCATTAATGTCATAATTTTGTACATTTATTCGCAATGTGTCGGAAAAGTTTAAAATATAGAGAAGTGGGAGGTGGTAATAATATGGTAATGGGAAGTGAAATGAAGCATGTAGCGGTTGAAAGTAAGGGTGCTCGATTTTTTAAACCTAACCTAGCGTAGGTATATTACATTTTTTTTAAGTCTAACCTAACCTAACCTAGCGTACACTACGTTTTTACGTATTTAAACTATGTTGAAAATGTTGTCTTGATAGTGATGTAAAAACCGAATACCTAACTCAAATCATCATCTTCCTGAATTAGTTTTGTTTTCCATTCCCTTTCTACATCATGACACTCAATTACATAAATTACAAGTTTTTGGTATACCTAAATGATTTAACTTATACGTAGGTAGGTAAATTTTGTTTACATTTTGTGTTCATAGTCTGTAAGTATATAAAAAAAAAATGTTTCATTTAAGTATTTTAGTGATGTTTATATTTCATAATTTTTGACTTCTTTTTATTACTTTTATATTTTTAATTGTGTATGACAACCGAATGGGCTATAATATAAAATAAATCGTTTAATATATGGACACTTATAAATTGGACATTCGATTACATACTTGTTAATCATATTGTTAATCATAATTATATAACTGTACTAAATTTATATGTATTGGCTGTAGTGTTCCGTCGATTTGAATAAATAAATAAATTAGGATTATCAAAGTAATCGGAAAATTGTGTTATTATTAACTAATGTATTTCGGAATGTCCTTTCTTGCCTCCCTGAATCATAATTTTTAAAAATTTATTAAAGAAATTAAACAACACCTGACTAGTAGGCCCTTCTGCGACAAGGACCAAATTTGTGTAAATTTTCTATATTACTATATCACTATAAGATAAATTTTAATTTATTTCTGAATTTAAGAGAAATAATATATGTCCAGAAGGCCTCTTCTGATATTTATCTGTTGATTTGAATGGCAGGTTTCAATGATTACCACAATCTGTAAATGGTTTTATATTTTCCACGCTCGCTTTAATTTATCCAGAAGTTGATCGAGAGGACGTCCCTCGAGAATTGAAATCTTAATTATCTGAATCCCACCGTCTTCAAACTAACGTAACGGTAACTCTGATCGTAAATCATTTTATCATCGACATCGGCGCGTCAAGTAAAAGGGGCAGTTATCGCCATTTTATCTTCAATTTAGTATGGTGTTTTAATTTCGATTCATGGCCCATTCTTAAATTTAGGATCCGATTCTATATTTTCATGACAGATTCTAGGTACATTTTTTTTTTCAAAAAGATATATCTGGGTTTTGTTATAAACCCAAATACAACCTTATACACCTTTCACAGTAAGCTAAAAGCTTGTGTCGTGAAAGGGGAGTTTGCCGGCACCTGGGATCGAACCCCGGACCTCATGTTCATAAGGCCGAGACTCTACCTCCAGGCTACCGACGAACATGTTAAACTGACATCTTACACAGAACGAAAATCATCAAAAGTTCACGCACAAATATAAAATTCATAGATAGGTAAGTGTGTTAAGTAACTAAGGACTGTCTTTAAAATATTTCTTTTCAATATCTATGAATAAAAGATAACAATAATTGGTCAACTCATATAGGTACTATCAAATAAGGCGCCCTAATTCATTTATAGTACCTCTTTTGAATAGGGATTCTATTAAAATAAGATCATCTAGAAACGATCGTCTAATAAACGAATCAGTATACCATATTCACTAGTTTATTTTATTCGGTCATTCACATTAGCTCCCAATTTCAATAAGTAAGCAATAATAATAACTCTTTATTTTCACAAATACATGAGCTTACATGCTTGTTGCTTGGTGGTAATTTTTTTTCCAGTTAACCGAAGTAATGAGTGTGAGATTTTATTATAAATGTTTACAATCAATAATAAATGCAAACGTATAACACATAACATAATTTTAGCTATAATCTTAATCGTAAGTAAAATAATAGAGTGGGAAATACCTGCGATGATAAATAGAAATAAAATTGATCTTAATCAATAAATGAAATAACTATATGCTAATAATAACTCTAAAGTTTGTACATTCACAGAGTGAAAATTCATTATGATGATAATATACTTTAAATAACACACAGTTTACTTTTCACTAAGATTTATTCTAACCTCGAGCGCTTTCGTCAATGTTAATGAATTGACATTTTCAAGAGAACTCTTGAAAATGTCAATTCATTAACATTGACGAAAGCGCTCGAGGTTAGAATAAATCTTAGTGAAAAGTAAACTGTGTGTTATTTAAAGTATAATATCATTAACTATATTTGAGTTCGTCGGTAGCCTGGAGGTAGAGTCTCGGCCTTCAGAACAAGAGGTCCGTGGTTCGATCCCAGGTGCCGGCAAACTCCCCTTTCACGGCACAAGCTTTTAGCTTAGTGTGAAAGGTGTATAAGGTTGTATTTGGGTTTATAACAAAACCCAGATATATCTTTTTTAAAAAAAAAAAAATATGCTGTTACATACTACGCTTAATGCCTCAATTTAATAATACATCAGATCAACGTCCAATTAATAATAGTTAATGTAATGGAGAAAGTTGACACGGATCTAAAAAATATCAGATGATTCAACAAAACATTATTTAGTCTCACAACATAAAAAAACAACTATAAAAAAAAATACTAAACAAATGATTAATACATTTTATGTACCTATACCTAAATAAAAAATGAGGATACTTTTCAATCACTAGTCTAAAGAATACACAATTTAAAACGACGATCTAACAATGATTTATGTAAAACAAAATGTCTAAGAGTGAGGAAACAGATGGATATAAAAAATCAATAAAATGTATCCAGAAATATAAGTGAATTAAAATGAGAGTGCGTGAAAGGTAATAGAGTTTTAGTATTTTCGGGTTGGCCGCACACTTATTTGTCTATGGATTGATTTTTTCCATTTTTCATTTCTAATGCTGCCTACACATTGTATAAAATTAAAACAACCGACTACTTCAATAATTAATAATAACATATTTTTGTGGATTCTGCCTCAGAACAGACTTTTAAATCTAGCGAGGCAGTAAATTCCATATATTATATTTTTAAAACACGTGTAATTAAGTATGAGTTGTAATGTTATTTTAGTTTTTTTTAATATTTGTAGAAATGATGTAGGTATAATATTATTAGAAATAAATGTCGTAAATCATTATCATAACAAGAAAATCGTAATTTTTATCATCACGAGAAAAAAGTTAACTCCGAGATTACTACTTATTTTCATGTAATATGTCGGGTCTGAGAATAGAAGGTAAATTGCAATGAGATGAACGGACCAAGTAAAGCAGACTCCTTCAGTCTACAGAGCGATCCAAGATCAGAAGAGAATGAAACAGGGCGATTTATTTGTCAGGAAATCATGATCCTTGGCTATGAGGAAATCCTCTAGAGAGAGTTAGTACTAAAAGCGAGTGATTTAATAATATTATAACTATGTACATAAAAACATCCCTCTTGTTTGAGATTTGGTAAATACCTAATATAATAACTAGTTGTACGTAGTCATCAACAGGAACTACCCGAGGTAGAGTAGATATTTCCTCCCTGATCTACCCACGATAATTATTATTAGACGCTATGTTACGGTTACGAAGCTATAATATTATACTATGTGTATGTAGGTACCTACTTATAATAATAATCTGTTTAACGTTAGCGTCGTTGTTGATGACTCACAAACAATTCACAACCGCATATTATACAAACGTATTAGGAGACTAGCTTTATATCAGGTTCCGCTCGGGAAATAATACTCTCACACTCATGTCCCAAGACAGAGAGAGAGAGAAGAGGAGAACGAAATGCCAATTTGATTTATCATTACATACTTTTTTGGATACCTCCGCATTCATGCAGTTGCTCATCGAGCACGCCGAAGAGGAAAAAATATTAAATTGATAATATTTGTAAGAATAATAGTTCGCCTTATTTGTTTAGTAAAAAATATTATAAATAAATATTATAGGGTGAAATAATAGTGTAAATGCGCCCTTGAGGTGATTTAATCAGATAAACGGCGCAATATAAACGATCCAATGATAATAATTATTCATGGAAGACCTCCAACTGCCACAGAAGTGGAGTACAAAAAGCGAAAGAAAAAAGGATAAGATAAGGGTTTCTTGCGAAGAACAAGACCAATATATGTGCCAATTCTCAATGTTCCAGTCATATGTACAACAGAAGATAATATGATACATCAGATCTTTGCTTCCCAAGTCGCTTCGCAACTGACTTCAGTACTGGAGAATTATTTTGGTCCAATATGTGTAATAATAAGATGAAATTCACAAAACATAAAGAATGAGATGGTTAGGTACTTTTGTTAAAAAAAAAAGATATTTGATATTACCATCAAAACTATTATTATGAAAAATAATATACACATTACAAACAGAGTGAAATATTTGTGAGAGGCTCGGCTGTTCTCTCCCTGTCCCTGACTTCCACTTGAATCTCATAACAGATGATGTACGTAACGTAGGTAATGTACGTGATATATTATATTATAAGGCACAGCACATATACCAAAGCATGACGTGTGTATCTAAGGCCTATTATATATTTGGTGGGTATTATAGGTGAGCTCGTAAAATATTGCGTAGGTAAGTACCCTCCAGGGAGTGCCTCCACCTACCAAACCTAACCTACAGCTATTAGCGTTCATGCCTTATTTAATAGATATAACATCATCATATGTAGCCATATATTATTATAAGAAAGTATCACGCTATTTATAGGTGTAGTAGGTTCTATCTAATAAATGATACTAATACTGACATTTTTGGTAAATATTAACACTGCCGAATATAATCTTCTTTAAATACCACAACAGATATTTATTAATTTTAAGCCTAGCTTCGTTCAGAAAGTAGAGCCCAATGATACCTATCGAAAACTCTTAAATTCTACATATAATATTTTTATACCAAACTACCGTGACTAAAAGGCGTTAAGAGTAGAAAATTAACATTTTTATAAAAATGCTTTCACAAAACCTGTGAATGAAGAACCCAATGAACCCAAATTTTACTACAGTTGCTCAAGGAATGCGAGGTTTCATAAAAAATGTATTTTTCTCATTAGTTCGGTATGTGTATGTATATCTAGCGGATTTATAATAAATTTACAAACACCTATGTAAAATGACATAACCTTTTGAAAATTAGGCATGCCTAATGTAAAATAATGGTTATTCTTTCATTGTGTGCAATTATAGAAAACTAAAGTATATTTGTGTAAACAAACTATTCACGTAAGAAAGAAATTTCTGCACTATAACTTCGCTGGTAGATATTATTGTAACGATATTGTTCTTAATATAAAAACATTCAATCTCACAACCATTTCAGTAGTTGTAGTGCGGCACAAAACATTACATCCATTACATATTATGTAAATATCTACGCAATATAATAATAATCAAATATAGTAAGTATATAGTGATCTACATTATTAGTATGCCTAGTACTATATACCTACTATACCTATATGTACCTACTTACATATCAGCTATTGGTTATATTGATGTCTGTATACCGTATAACAATATAATAGAATATAGGTAATATTATATTATAATCCAAAGTGATGGAAAACGTTAATAACAATAAGTGGATATGCAAATGAGACAAGTCTATTGGTTCTCTGATATACCTAACTACACTACACATACATACTACTACACTATTCTAATATCTACCACTATCATAATAACATAACATGTACATTTTATAGGGCTCTCAATTCTGAAGGTTTGTAACTTCGTTGTAACCGTTTGGTCTATTACAGGCCACATTCCTTCTTTCTATGCCCCTATCACATCTTTCATCCCTCGCGACAAACTTCTCAAATAAACATATTCACTTATTTATTCTATGAATTTTAAATATTATATAACTTTGAAATTTTTACCTCCAAATATAGGTAGGTGTCTAGTATTATTGATAAATGTACTTTTTTTACATTAAGCATATAACCTTAGTAAAATTTTGGGCTGAAAAAATCGCAATATCTAACCTTGACTCGAATTGATAGGGTGCTTTTCAGTGTTTACTTTTTGACAACTCAAAAAATATAATACAAATTATAATAATCATTAAATATTCACTATACAAAGTATTGTGATTTCATACAAATCAAACATAGAAAGTCATAGAACATCAAAAATATTTTCAATTATTTTGAAAGCATTAACTATGTAACGATTTCTAGACATTTTAATTTTTTTTGACATTTTAAATGGCTTGAAAAGCTCGTAAATAGTGTAAGTAGGTACACTGAAATCGCGATAGCGTTTTTTAAATTCATGTAACAAATAAACATAGAAATTCAAGTTAAAAAAAATAAAAACATCAAAAATATATTGTTCCCAAATCCAGGAATTGAAAATAATCCGAGATTGGTATGAAAGTTTTGAAGCCCTAACATCGTATCATACATACCATCAAACAAGAGAACCATTGACTTCTTCTGTGTGCGATATTGAAAGATAGCAATATTGAGACATACATACATAATACAATATTCATATGTGATATCTACCAATTCAATATATTATTATTATTGTACCCATTGTGAATATATTTATGTATGATGTAGGTAGGTACTACTAACACAAATAGTACCAACTACTGATATTTGCATACAAATTTATTGTTGAAATGAATATAAAACAAATCACAATATGCGAAGTCAATACGAAAACATACGAGTCGGGAGAAATACAAGTTTATGTTCTATGAATTGCATTATGTTGGATTTATTTTGTGAAAGACTTTTGTTTTTGTTGAGCATTGCCAATATCCATTTACGTTTATTAATACTATATTAAATTACAGTAAAATATTAAACATAATATATCATGATAGGATAATAATATTAAATTTGCCAATGTATGCCTTACCGACCTGTCGATATGGCTCAGGTTTACGTTAAAAATTAAGTATTCTTATGATCAAACAAACTTAATAATTAAATATATTACGATCAAATAAATTATGAAAAAAACTCATATTTTGAAATGATATAGGTACTCTAAAAATAAAATACGGAATATTATCTAATTTAAATAATTGTTATGAAGAAATTATTTCATGATTAAACATGACTTACTCGAAATTATTATCTTTTTATCACATTTATTCACGCGTGTATGAGTAGACACAGTTGTAGGTAGGATCCTACTAATTACTATATACATTGTCACAATAATTATGTTCTGGCAATTAGTTGTCAACAGTATACAGGTATCACCAAGGTAGGTAGGTAGGCAATATGAAATTCTTGCAAGAGTGACATTGACACTCTATTTGGATAATGACGTTTCTTCCAAGGCTGTGCGGATCGCGTGGGAAGTATATTATTATTATACCAATATAATCATAACAATATACCAAATAATATAACGATAACACAATATATTATAAGATAGTCGAAATATCTTGCCATTGTTAACACCCGGCAGCTTATAATAGGCTTTAGAACAATTTGCAATTAAAGTGAATATTACCAACTTAAAATATCTACATTCAACACCAAAACAGTATCTAACGAGATCCACCAGAGATCCATCCATGAATTATTTCATGTCTTAGGCGTAGTTGATCTTTTTCACTTTATCTGAATACCTTTCATTATGTGGATCAAAGAAAACTATTTGCATATTCAAAGTAAGAAATAGAATGTTTGATTGATGTAAATCACTGATTTCAATCGGAAATATATTAAATACAATGAATATTATTTATTCTATCTATCTATCTATACCCTCCCAAGTGGGGTAAGCAGAGAGAACGGAACACCATATAGATCTATCCTTACATACTTCTTTCGCTTTAACAACATAACTACATACAATTTCTCATACACGCTATCACACGATATTATTTATAAAAATAAATAAGATCAACAATAATAAAGACTAGTTTTTTAAAATATAAATAGATAATGGCAGTTACACGTTGAGCCCTTAGTTTAAAATAGGTCAGTGTATACTTGCTAGAAAACATATACATATTATCTGAATTTATTCATAGAAACCTAAAACAAATATGCTTCCAAGCATTTACGCACTTCTTAAAATGTGCACAAAAAGATTCAAAGAGATTACAATAATGTAAACAGTTCAACTGTTAACCGATATAATTAATGATATCTCGTGATAGATACCTATGTATATTGAATCGAATATGTATATCAAATTCATATTCCTGTCAGTCTAGGCAGCACGTTTTTATATACGCAGGCAAGCTAGTATGATTAATCAAAATGTCTAAACTGAGACACACAATGAGTATGTAGCAGGTACAGATTATAAAGTGATAGACATAAGATTGAATACAATAATAGTAATGGATATATTCATAATATGAAACGAAGTGCCTCACCTTAGCAACGATATTTAAATGTAAGATACATTTATATGAAATGATCGAGGTGCGGGATACGATGTATGAATGATAATGTGTATCGTGAAATCGATTAGTGTAATCTCATTTGCAATATGATATGATAAATAAAAAATGACATTAAATCTATTCAGTGTAGCCTAGAAATAGAACATAACCTATATTCATTTCACGTAGGCATATATTCTATAAATCAAATTATGTAAATAGAGTGTAATTGTAGTCAGTAATGTAATAACAATAATAAAAGTATATTTTTTAATTAAATTCTTTTTGCTTAAAAAAACTTGACATTATTTCATTTTTATTTTGCGTGGATGAAGATAAATTTTTGTTGTATAAAATTTTTGGATGTATGAAGTAAAATATGAGAATATTTATTTGTTACAGGGATTCGTATAAAAATGTAATTATTATTAAAAGCAATCATGTAATATTTAATTAACGTAACATCATCGCTTGATATAAAATATTTACCCTATATACCTATTTTCAAAACCCATTTCTTAACCAAAACAGCCCAAACTCAAAACCGATGTAAACTTCTTCATCCGAGAGTTTATAAAACATGGGTAAGCCTTTAATAGTATATAGCAAAGTACGGCTGAGTAGAACACAATATTATATCGATATCGATACAATGGCTTCAAATGGAAGATGTATCAATCTCAATATGCCGTATTCGAATAGAAAACGATCCTATATCTACCTATTATCATACCTGAAAAATCACATGGAATAGATGAAAGAAAATAGAATCAAAAGGATGAAGGCTTTCAGAAAACCTACAGGGAGAAGATCTTATTCAAGTTTTCAATCTCAACTCTCATGATAATAATAATAATAACACAGGTACATATACCTATTATACATCTCCAGATATTAAAGGACCAATTCAGTTTTCACCTTTTCAAAATTGGAATGAAGAGCACTGAAGTTCCAAAATATTTGTAAATACCTACCTAGCTGCTTTTGTTCTGATTTCAAATTATTTAAATTAGGGTACCTTTGACGAATAAAAACTTCCTATTATTTTTCTAATCGAATTGCTTTTTCGTTTCCTTGGAGACATGTCCTCATCCAATCTCCGTAAGAAAATAATATTTGATCATTGCACTATAGAGCACTTCCTTGACATACACAATTACCAATATATTTATTTTGTAGTTATAGGTAAATTGCATAAAATAATACAACATAATTATAATTACAGTAAAGGAAGATATTACGCTTCCTAGAGAATTGGTATTTATTTTCCTCTTTAAATGAACAGTCGAATAATAATAAAAATAAACATTTAATTTATCTCGCTCACTTCCAGCCTAAAGCTAAAGAAATATAAATAATAAAAAAAACGATTATTTGGCATAGTTTTATAAGCTGTAACGAATCCAAAATCCAAGTACCTACCTACACACTCAACAATATTGAAAGGATCATTAATGGGGTGTTCACATTTGGCGAATATCGCCAGGCGAATTTCAAAATATAACGCCAGGCGAAAAAAATAATTCGCCGTACGCCCATTGATCGTCACACCTGTTCACACAGTCCACCGATATAGAAAAGATCTGTCAGATGCGCTTTGATTTTGACATTGTTTTCAAAATGGCGGACGTCGAGATGGAGATCGCGAAGTGTTTATTTTTAGTCGAAAATGTTATACTAGAGGTTAAAGGTGCCTTTTTATTAAGATAACAAACGCCACAAACCAACAACAAAGATAATAGCTGTCACAAAGCGGGAAACATTATAAAATTTATAGGTAAGAAAGTTTTCACGGACGCCGCGCACATCTACGCATGCGCAAATCGTTCAACCTGAGAAAAAGTTGGAAGGTGGTCAACTCGAGACGATATAGTTTCTACTGGTTTTTATCGTTTCAGACTAGCTGTCATTTTGTTCACACGGTTCAAATGGCTGGCGATATTTTGGTGCCCTGGCGATATTCGCCAAAATGAGAACACCACATAATATGCAATGTAAGCGATGCGGCGGCGGGCGTTATAATACAAGTAGTACTGTAGTTACACACATACATACATACATACATACATAGACATACTAAGATAATAATAATATGAATGAGCTGATAATACTCCCCGAGGACTTGTATGGTGAAGGCATATTATATTATCTATTTGCATGTCGTAGAGAAACTATACTATGTCACGAGACGTCATTTTTCAGTGTGGTCGTTCAAAGTCTTTTCAACATAATTAGGTAATAATA
Source organism: Athripsodes cinereus (assembly GCA_947579605.1). Classification (NCBI taxonomy): domain Eukaryota; kingdom Metazoa; phylum Arthropoda; class Insecta; order Trichoptera; family Leptoceridae; genus Athripsodes; species Athripsodes cinereus. The sequence goes on from OX388310.1 coordinate 26,258,840, forward strand.
ATAATAATAAAAATCTTAATTGCACAAAAAAACATACATTATTAAAATATAAACATTGTAGAACCAGACATATAAATCTGTGCAATGGGCGAGGTACTATCGCTACTTCTCACATGTTTGTCAAAATAGAATTGATGTCAAAAAATATTACGAGTCATTATTACTGCTGACTACCCCCTCTCATTTTTTATTTAAAACTTACGCGATATCAAAATAAAATGGCGTTGTTTTGCTTTGAAAAAAAATACATTATTTTTATATCTATGGATACAACAAAATATAATGTGTATTCAATATAGGCAAATATGCCATTACAGAGAGCATAACAAGGACTACAATACTGTGTTCATACTGAGGGTTTCCCACTATATTTTCCTCCGGAAGTTTTAACAGCTGACCTCCTATTTCATCCAGATTCAACGAATGAAAAATCCTAAGGGAGAACTCAGGGTTTACCAGAAGGGTTCTCCCCAACAGAAACCTTCTCAAAATTACAAAACCCTAATGTCCGTTGGAGGAGATAGGTGGTATTCACTATCACTACAAGCCACGAATCACTACTATAAACATTTTTACAAACAATATTATTACAGTTTAATGTGAAGTTTTCCTTCGACATATAAATGTGTAGTACCTAACATATTATGTAGATTGTAGGTAGATAGGCTGTCAATCAGATTTTGATTTATGGAGTAATAATAGAGAACAATGATCTGTCTCTGTATACAGTTGTACTATTCTATTACATACCTACATAATTATATAATATTGTATGTATACCTATATACCTTACATCGCCATCTCATCACATAAACCCCACACACATAATAATACTCCAGTAATGACTTATTGTTTTGTGGGAGATGTTATTGTCTTAAGCGTCTATAAGTATTATATTATTATGATGTGGGTACTTCTTGAAAGATGTATGTAAATTAATGCAAAACATTAAACCACACAATTCCTTGCGTATTAATAGAAAATTGTCTACTTACTTAATAAGCATTTTCACCATTAGTCACACATACATTTCTTGCTTAATAATGGAAATTAAAATACGTACATACATACCATCACACCACTTCCCTCGTGCGGTAAGCATAGAGGATCCTATCCTTGCATAAACCTTTCGCTTCTGTCACTTTCATTCGATTTCTCACGCATGCCCTTTTGTTCAACGTGCTCAACACGTGACAGCTCTGTAGAATTTGATTTATATGATCTTGCCATTTGATCTTCGGACGGCCACGTCTCCGAGCACCATTTAAATACCTATACAAAGTTTTGTTTTCCATTTTAATAACAACTAAATATGACAAAAATGTTATAAAATATTTGTAAATCACTCCTGATTTTAATGTTATGGAGAGCACGACACGTATTTTTATTATCTTATTTGTGGGAGATACAGTAGGTAATGCTAGGTATATATTATAAAGACTGATTGATAAAAATATCTATAAAATCACATTACTAATCGAATTTCTTCATACTCATTGTAATATTGACATCAGGCTTTTGACAAACGACAATTTTAACCATTTTTTTTCTAACGAAATTATAATTTCATAAAACGCATGACTGGATTTTGTAAAAAAAATAATTGAGTTACACAGAGTCTCTGTTAAACTAAAGTATTAAGAAATTTGTATGAACCTACTATGTAGGCATCTCATTTTATTTTAGCACATTGACCTAGTACTTAGTAGGAAACAAATAATAATCATCGCGAGGCTTGGAAAGATTGTTTTAGGAATAATTATTTTTAGAGAGGACGGAGGCGCCTCAACATATAAATATCTCAGTGGGCGAGGAGGCGACGAGTACTCAATTTGTATGAATATAATAATATCTGGCATGTATGTATATGCCACCTATTATAATAATCTGTTTTCATATATCTACGAATGATGAAGAGAACATATGGGTAACTCCATGAAAATGACTCTGCTCAATTTATTTCAATCTGATAAATGTACACCAAAAGAAATTTTGAGTCACATGAAAGAAATCGCGCCTTTGCTATAAAGTCACCCTCCGTAGGTAAATATATTGATTCCATTACGTGTTTATAAATCTCAAGGACGGACGAGTCGAGTAAAAGAAATCGACGTTCAGGTATGAGAAATTGCATGCATGTGGAGGAAGGAAGCGAAAGAAGTATTTATATGTAAGGATAGGTCAATATAGTGTTCCGTTCTCTCTGCCTAACACACTCGAGATGTTTACGATTTTGTGTCGTTTTTTTGTTTATAATCATTGTTCAGAAAAGAATGCACAAATAAATAATTATATCATTATTTATAATTGCTACAAAATCAGCATTCTTAACATGTTTATAAAGTGGTCGCACGCGTTTCATGTCATGAAAAATATTTCGAAATAAGAGATTTTATAGACCATACGTAAGTATCAGAGATGTGCAAAATACTTCCAAAAAAGTATTTAAATACAAAATACAAATACTTTTGAATTTTTGTATTTCAAATACAAAATACTAAATACTTTTTCAAAATGGTATTTAAATACAAAATACAAAATACGTATTTTCAAAATACTTTTTTAAAATACCTTTTTAAAATACTTTTACAAATAGTCGAACAAGGTGTAAGACAAAAGTATTTAATATTTAAACCATTGATGAATGAAAAAGAAATTAAAAACTGGACAAAAGTATACATAAATGGAGAAAGGGTTGACACGATTCGATATAGCATTGCTTGCAGACAATTGATGAATGCCATTGATGAATGAAAAACTGGACAAGAGTATACATAAATGGAGAAAGGGTTGACATGATTCGATATATCATTGCTTGCAGACAATGAGGATGACCCTTAGGAAGAACTGTCAAAATAAAAATAAAAAATTGATTAAGTCATGACAAAATGTACAGTTGTTAGAAGAGATAAGCCGAAAATTGTCATAAATGGATTGAGTATTATCAAGCAGGTAAGAGAATTCCTGACTTGGGCAAATAAATCAGAATGGATAATCCAAATCTGAAATCGTATGGACTACTGTAACGTCATATTATATACAGGACTGCTCCAGACTCTTCCTTATCGTCTTCAGATGGTTTTTAATGTTGCCTCCGGATCATTTACAGAGAGAATTAGAGCTGCCACATAACTTCACTACTAAGAAGTCTACACTAACTGAAAGTCCTAGAGATAGTGGTGTTTAAACTGTGTCTCACTGTCCACAAGGCAGCACACCACCCACTGAGCTGTTCCGCTGACGAAAATGTGTGGCGAAGGCTGTGATCAGCTTCTTAAACTCGTTGAACTCAAAAGGGCAAATACCTCTAAATTTGCAGAAAGAAGAAACAGAGTCGCAGCGTCATCTGCCTGGAATAGATTGCCTTCAGACAAAATTGAAAATGCTACCATTCAGGAGAAATCACAGCGCCCTTGAAATGGCCATGAAACATTAAACGGCGTCATGTATAATTTGTTCAATCATCATTATTATGTGTGTATATCTCAAACATGGAGTACTCTAATGGAAACGTTGTATTTGTAATTCAACAAATTGGCAAAAAAAGCTTGCGTACGCGCATATCAATTATTAATGGCAGAATTTTGTTTCAAACAATAAAAAGGTATTTTGTAAAAGTATTTTGTGTAAAATACAAAATACTCAAAAAAAGTATTTCAAATAAAATACAAAATACTTTTTACAAAAAGGTATTTGAAATACAAAATACAAATACGTATTTTGTATTTTGTATTTGTATTTTAAATACTTTTATTTCAAATACGTCACATCTCTGGTAAGTATATCGTTGTTGCATATTCAAAAAGGGACATGTGAATTCATAAATGTTTTGACATTTCAAGAATAAACTGCTCATAATGACATCATAACCATTTTATAAAGTGATTCTTAGTATCAAATATTAAAATTCAATACATAAAGAATAATATCACATGCCAATAAAAAGTCCAAACTACAATTTTAAAGCCTTAATGAACAGTTTAAAAAGAGTATGCCTAAATAAATATGTGCACTCATGTCTCTTTTTGAATATGCAACGACGATATATTTAAAATACAAATAACACCCAATTTAGTACAGACAACAGTGTATAAGATTACAATATGTAAGTATAATTACCAAAGCGACTAAATATTTGCTTACACACTGAGAAAAATACTCAAAACAAATCATTGGTACGATACTATCAGATTAGGACCAGAGATCGTACAAACGATTCATTGGTATAAATCTATAATATTAACTCTTCGCAAACAAATCATTGGTAAATTTACCAACAACTTGTTTGCGAAGAGTTAATATTATAGATTCGTACTAATGAATCGTTTGTACGATCTCTGGTCCTAATCTGATAAAACGTACCAATGATTCGTTGTGAAATTTCGTTAGTATTTTTCTCAGTGCAAGCTACTGAGATCTAATGTCACAATCATGCAAAATACATGTAAATTTTCATAATCAAGTTATTATGAAATCATTGGTTACGTCGTAAACGTCAACGATCGACGAAACATGCAACAATATAAATTTTTCAAAAAGGCGACTAGAAAATGGAAAATTTAAAAGAAATATAAAAAAAGAATTAAATAAAAATACCTAGAATAAATATACGTGTTAGATACATAAAAGAATGACAATTAAATAAATACACAGCTGAGTAAAAATGCGTGTGCGAAAAGAGGACTATTAAAAGAGACACAATATTCAAAATTAAATTCCAGAGATAAATGCTAACACTTTGTGTTTAACAAAATCGTGATTTAATGTCACAATACATAATGCCATTATAATAGCACAGATAGGATATAAATAATAAATAATTTTGAAATGTTACATAAAATACTATCTCATAAGATATACAAAATAAATAGCATCTGCCGATAAAATGTGTTTATATTTTCACTGGGTGACAACCATTTTTGATGTCGTACAAATTTAAATAAATCTGAACTATGTACATTTATACACAAATAAAAATATTCACGATGTATAGAATAATTGCGTAGATATATAATTATTTACTATGTATCTAAACAAGATAATATTTAGAAAGCGAAGTAACGATAGATAGATAGATAAGATACTTGAAGTGTAAGAGGCGGGCGGAGCGAATCACAGAAACTGTAAGTATAGTCATGTATATTTGCTTTGATAACAATGGATGATAATATTATGTACTATCAAATACATCATAACGTTATATTACATATTAGAGATCTATACTACCTATCCATATTATATTTATTATATTCATATCACAATAATATCTCGTACTGAAGATTCTTTGTTCTACAGCCTTCATACTTTACAATATTGAATGATAAGAAAAATATTTACACTGCAAACAATCGAATGTAGTAATGTACACATTGCGTAAAAAATAATTCTGTGTGCGAAAGGAAAAAGGGGATGAATCAAGAAACACTACTTCACAGGCGAGACAAATCGACGCGGCGCGGCGGAACATTACAGTACAATGTGAACATTGTTTTACATTGAAATAATAATGTCTAATGTACAAATATCGACTCATTCATTTTTGTACGACGCGTATGACCAATATTGAGTGATTAATGAATTGAAATCGATTTAGCGATGAGTCAACACATCCCCTTTCTCCTTTCGCACACAGAATTTGTTGTAGAAGGTACCTAGATAATGCTATGCCAAAAATATGAGCGTCAAACTACAGTGGAACCTCTCATAACGAGCACCTCTCATAACGAGCGATATTTCGCATTAACGAGTAACATAGAAAGGGTATAGGTAAGTCCCTTTTTCACGACATTCACTTGAGACCTTGTGAGCCGGGACTTCCGCGCCAGTACATCAGTTTGTATTTAGCACTCGCTCCGTTAGCGCCTTGGTTTTGCATGTGATCCCCCATTCTTCCAAAATTTGTATTGATATTATTAGTATTTTTTTTGTGCAAAGTATTAAAATCCGTTCAGTATTGTCAGAAGAGTATAAAAATAACTGTTGAAATGAAACGTAAAATCATTGAAAAGCGAGAACAAGGTGTGAGCGTGGCATATCTAGCGCGCATATACTATCGGTCAACATCAACAATCTGCACTATTCTCAAGAACAAAGATAAAATTAAGAAGATGTATGCTTCAAAGGGAGTGTCAAGAATGTCTACGAAACGGTAACGTTTAGTTTTCTAAATAAAGATGGTTAATTATTTGTCATAAATTCTACGTACCTACGTTTTTTTTCCTAATCTAAATTGTATAACAAGTTGTTACACTCTTTTACAAGTAATTTTATTTGAATAAACATTGTTTTTTCATAACAGTAAACTCATAAAAGTAAACAAACAAACAAACATTAATTGTAATTGATTTGTCTGTGTATTGTCACTTGTGTTATAACTGTTTGTTTGTGAAATAAAATAAAAATAAAAAGTCTGTGTATTGTCACTTGTGTTATAACTGTTTGTTTGTGAAATAAAATTTAAAAAAAAAAAAAAAAATTAATAAAAAAAAGTCATTAAGTACTCCAAGAATACTTATTCTTTCGGCATGGAACGCATTAATGTATTTTACATTGATTTCTATAGAAAAAAATGTTTCGTATAACGAGTAAGAGTCTGGAACGAATTAAACTCGTTATGAGAGGTTCCACTGTATTGCCAAAAAATAATGTAGCATGTAAACCCGTGAGCGTAATTCTTCATGTTATTTTATGTTACATAAAACTCTATTTTTACGATATTATTATAATTCTCGTACTCTCTCTGTAGAGAAAATCCATACATATTGATACGGGTTTGAAATTATATATAACATAGAAAATTCATGAAATATACTGATACGATTTTAGGTTACGCGTATTATCATTTATCGTTGTCGAAATATTTAATAATTATACCTATAATAAAACATCAATAAATGGAATGAAAGGAACAATGTTATTCAAATAAAATAACAAAATATTATCTATAATTAAAGAAATTTGTTGGGGTGACAAAATCAACAAAAGTAGAGATACTAATATATCTGATATCCCAACCAAAATAATTTTAATAGGATATTTCTCAGTTAGAACATATTAGGAACAAGTTAAGCCCTGATAGTGCTGGGAAACATGGCCAGCCAAGGATAAAATGGAAAGACCACATAAAACAAATCCTCCATGATACACGTGTGTGAGCACATTAAATAGGAGAGCATGCATGAGGAATTGTATGACAGTGAAAAGTCTATGCAAGGATAAGAGTAAGTGGCGCTTGATCATTTCTGCCTACCCCGCAAGGGAAGCGGTGTGATGAGACGAATTTTTTATAGTATATGTACCACCATTACATATTTCTCCTATTCAGATTAAGTACATTTTTTTAATACACCTACTCGAATATTCAAAATATTTAATTTTGGAGTTATTTAGACAATAAATACTATTATGTACATAATATAACGTCGCAAGTACCTACGTGTACTAAATTCGTAATTTTACCCGAGAAAAAGAAATTATTCATTAAGGTATTTTACGTGAGAATATAATTTAATAAAAGTGCCTACAGAAGAAACTTCCAAACACTTTCTTCGAAAAATAAAACTTTGAGAAGAAAAAATATTTTATAACAGACTCGAAAATTATTATAAGTGAGTATTAATACTCGGAAATCTGAATCGTAAAGGCCAAAGTATCAGTTGTCGCTGTGGAAGCACTTGTACTGTAGTATATTTTAGTAAAATAAATCTTCAAGATTTGTTTGTTTCTTACTTTTTAATACTACTAACTTAATCATATTGCTATTATTATCAAAGTTAACTTAATTCTGAAGGCCAGTAGTGTAAAACGGTGTTGTATGCAACCAAATGAAGTCGGCGGATGGAAGGTTCAGGTCTGATATGGTAATTAGGTCTGAGGCTCACGACTTGGACAAGGTTGGATGAAATAAAAGTAAAACAAGAAGAAATCACTGACATTAAAACAGTGGATAAAACCTTTAAGTGGATGAATTATTGTATAAATTGGAAAATTGTCGTAATTAAAAACATACTCATAATAGACGCATAAACATAAAATTGTTTTTAAACTCAATGAGAGAGAAAATGTGTAGTTTTTATAGTTAAAGCAAACATTTCATTAAATTTAAAACAGTATAATATTTGTTTAGATAAGAGAATGATATTTATTTTGAGTACCAATGAATAACTATTGACATGACTTTTGATTTTTGAATGTACAAAACTAAAAAGCTGTTTTGCTTTTATTTTTATTTCTACGCACATCAGTCAACGTATTAAAACATTATGAAAGCTTTAGAGAGCAGATTTTCAATACACAATTTTTTCTAATAAAAAATCTACACACAATTGATAAAACTAACATATTCAATATACGATTACATGATTGACAGGTAATTTATATATTTTTTATAAATCTTTTAAAAAAAGTTGCAAATTATAGCAGGCGCAATTCCGTACATGTGTAATCAAATAATTGAGACCTACAATTATACAGTCAACATAATTGAGGATTCACAAATCTCATTAAACAAAAAACTTCATGAACCATGTTGAAATAAAATTTGTGAAACTTATTTACTTTACGCATATAAAGTAAGTAGTGCTTTCAGCAAGAAAATCGTTGAGAGAAAGAGCGGTATGGCGCTCTATGAAACACAGAAAGATGTTTGGCATTTGATTCTTACAGAAAATGCATTTTAAAAAGAGTGAAAACACATATAAAATAGCTTCTCAGACGGAGAGAAGTAAGCCGACTCAATTTGTCATGGATCGTTTGACTAATTGAGCATTATTTTGTGATCGGAGCTTCATTCATATTCCTCAGAAGACAGGCAGACGACTAATGTGGGCAATTCGTTTTCCAAGTTTTTAGCCGAGAATAAAGTGAGAAAAATATGTAATAGTATATGCGATAAAATAAGAAAATCAATGTTGAGATATTTCAAATTTACGGTATTTTTTCAGATCACCTGGACGCGCTTAAGCGTTTGAGCTTTTTAATCATTATTATGTAGTATTCTGAAATTTCAATTCACTCTACGCTAGGCTGATGATGAGAGCTGGCTTGCGACCAATAGTAATTGCAACCAGAGTAGAAGTAGATGTAAAAAAATGTTACTTCTAATAATTCAACACGAACTTCCATCGGACCGTCGGTACCGTCGATCGACAACATTGACTAAATATAATACAGTTTTTTTTAATTTTTAAGCCGAGAATATTCATAATCGCGGGATTACTTCAAGGACCAAGAGTTTTCCCCTTAAGTAATCAAAATATAATCTTAAAAGCATTAAAAGGATGTTAATAAATAAGCTGCGTCCCAAACTGGGATTAATAATGCCTATTAGGAGGAACGAAGTAAAAAGATTTTAGACTTTACGAGGAAGACCCGAGGAGCCCAAAATATGAAGCAAATTTTCTGATGAAATATACAACTCCGAGAGCAACAACTTCGTTTCGTATATTTTCAGGAGAGGAGTAATATAGTAATTGAGTGATAATTCTAAAATAAATAAATTAATATGAACTAAACAGGTATTGACGTGAAATTATAATATATAACTTAAAACTCTTCAATGTTAGTTTCTAACTAGCAGTATTTATCATAGGGCCATTACCTACATTGATTGACATGGATTTTGATTTAAGGATAGTAATATCGAAAGGTGAAGAGAAAACTTTTTTTTTTACATAGGTTATATTTTATTTTATTTTTATTAATTCAAACACAACAGCACATAATAAGTAGGTAACTTAAATCACAATAACAAAAAAAAGGTCAAATTAAACGAAGTTCGATATCAAATAAGATTTTTTTTGAAGAATAACATTTAGTATTTTTTTTTTAATTTTATATATATTTCGATCAGTTACGTTCATTTGATAAACTGAACTAATTAATTGTTTCTAATTTCCCCTGTATGGATAATTGAAATTAATATTATCAATACAAATTGAAATAAATCTGAATATGAAATATTTAAAACGGTAAAGTTACATATTCGTGTGTATATTGATCAATAATACAATTCCATGGGATTAAAATTTAGGTAATAAAAATAAAAATATAACACTGTATAACTTTCACTATTTAATATTTTGCTTAAAAGCTTTTCGGACATACGTCCATCTTCAGTAATGTTTAACGTTGATGTCAGAATGTGAAAACGTTGTAATGATGCACTAAAATAAATCATAAGCCTTTTACATTCAATGAGACACTTGAATTAGAAGTTACGTATAAATGTTATTTTTATCTACAGTTTAAATATCAAAATGACTGTGCATGGAAGAAACAATTCATCGTAGGTGCCTTTGTATTATAATTGTTAGTAAAATGAAATTATACTCTTGTGCAATCGAAACTAAAGAATAAATCAAATAAATGGAAAACTAAATATTGACTGTAGATCATCTACAGATTGTGTAGTTTAGGGTATTTTACGGCAAAAACATTGAAAGAACCGCTACACACTCGGATATCTCAGGAGTCGGAGACTCCTATTTATCCGAATTTGCACACATCACTTTCATTTCCTCAGGGGCGACCCGAAGAACAGATCAACATAAGTCGCCTCGTTGGAACAATAAACAAAAAGAAACAAAAATAGCCCATATTGGGAAAAATTAAAATAAAGTGATATCACACAATACATGTGTGACATGGTATTTTACGGCAGTGCCAAATTTAAAAGTGATTAAAACAATTTAATCAATTAGACCACTTTAACGATAACATTATTTTATTGGAATCTCTCAACGCGCCTACCTGGTGTATCTTCGTACCCAATATTATATTTATGTAGAAGAGGACATTTTCAAGCTCGAAAAGTTGTTAGATATTCTCACTAACCAATATATACGAGATGCCATTAGTTGTGGCTGCCGCAAAGGGTTAAGTATGTAACTCCAATAAATGCCGATGTCACATCGCACACGAAAAATATCCTAAAAAGGAGAGAGACGCCTACACCAATTCCGATACAAGAGAAAGAGAGAGATAACGTGAACCGGGGAATTGGAAGAGTAAAACAGGAAAACATATTTTTTTATTTGGAGCATGTTTATCGTAGTTCAATAAATGTCCTACGAGGTTCAACGTGTGTATTTTTATCTGGACAATTTTAATTCACGACTTTAGGGGTTTAACGTGTACATCGAAAGCACGTTATTACAAATGTTTGTGGTGAACGCGGTGTATTCATTAATTTTATTTTATTCAATTTATATTAGCAACTTTTTTATTTTTATTTTATTTCTACAAGTTCAAACGTTACTTTCATGTGTTTTATATTCTGCAATATAAATTTTATGAATCCATTTAAAAATATCTTTCTATTTCACAAGTTGCATTACAAATAATTATAATCAATTTTAATAATAAAATTTCCAACTCCTTAAATGATTCAGTTATAATGATATACACAAAATTCTCAAAGTAAAATTTGAGAAAATATTTATCGACCGACGGTTCTTGGTGGAAGTTCATATTAATAATTTTGAAAATGAAACACAATATATAGTTATTCCACTATTGACTTTATTTTTTTTTGTGAGCCGGCTTTCAAGAGCTTCCGCTCTCATCGTCAGGCAAAAGTAAAGTACTTTACGTAATGGTGTATTCCCTGGTTAAATCAAAGCCATACTCAACAAACATTTTTTTCAATGGTGCACCCACTGAATATTATACTGAAAACTTAAATTGTGATGCGTATTTACAAGGGGTACAAATCGACATTACCACCAAAATAGGTATCAAATGATTACATAGATCAGAGGCCTGAGTCAACAACACACTATCGCGTCACGTTCCCGCTCCGCTAGCGTTCGGGTGCAGACGATGGTGCGCCAAAGTGTTAATTTTCGTAACTATTGTGTATCTTAGCAACGAAATTGACACTTGCTTGCAACATCGTCTGCACCCGAACGCTAACGGAGCGGGAACGTGAGACGAAAGTGTGTTGTTGACTCAGGCCTCAGGTAGAACAGATTCTTAAAGATGGGTACGTGCTGAGTAAAATGAATAGAAGAGTATGCATGACGAACAACAAGAATGTTGTCGAAGCAAAAGACGCTTGCTAAGATATAAATAAATGGCGCTCGATCCTTTCCGCTTATCCCCTAAGTGAAGCGGCGTAATGATACATTGACATTTATAAAGTTTAGTTTTAGTCAGGTATAAAGTTGCTCACTGCATGGAGCCCTGCACATAACGGAGGATCGCTCGAGAAGCAGACGGATAAAAAAAAAAAAAAAAAAAATCGCAAAATATTTAAAATTTATAAAATGACTCTTGTATCCCTCAGCCAAATTCTGGCTTCGGTTGTCAGATTACTAAAACCTTCCATCACACCGTGGAACCTGGGGAGAGGATGATGATAAAGTTATAACAATGATTATGTCTGTATGTAAGTAAGGTCTAATAAATAGTTGACAACACAGCAGTTATTCCCAGTTTGTGAGTAAGGTCATAATTAAATAACTATGCAACGATAGTTTAGTAGAGTATAACTATCGTAATTATATTATGCCTTCTAGCAAACAATCTCAACATTAAACCGTGTAATTGAATCATTTAATGAGAAAGAGTTTTATGTGTGTGTTTTTTTCTAAATGACGTTTAAGTGTGTGTATTAATTAATAATGTATTATTCATGTCTACTCAACTATTTAGTTTTTTACATTGGAAATGTTCAATGTAGTGCAACACCAATATCGGTCATTAACTATTAACAAGTTAACTAACATTCATAATTATGATGAAGTCAATCTCAATATTAAGGATGGGGGGGGGGAGGGGGAGGCACCATAACGGATAAGAAATTAAAATAAAGAAAGCCGCATTCGGGAATTAACTTGTCCAAAATTTTATCTTTTACTATAGAACAAGATTTAACACAACACAAAGAAAAAGTAATTAATCCACGTGCGGTGGTAGTCTGTATAGTAAAATTATCGTAACAGAATGAAAGCCTACAATATGTTCGGAGAAATTGTGTGTGCCTATTAGGGAGGCCTTATCAAATGAAATAGTATATTCTTCTACACGTACATATTTCATCGGTACACATTTAGGTATACCTACGGGCATATTATTTTGGGAAAGAAATAAACACACATCTCTGCATTTAATAACCGAGGAGAGACATATTACATGGACATTGAAGTAACCTAATTACTGTGCTAGTATATTTATTTTATTCTTTATTTCATATTTTATAGCGATTCAACAGAATTAGGAGAGTCGACTCCGAAGGAAATGCAATAAAACCGGAAATAGTTGAATATTATTAAAAAAAGTTGTCCGTGTATATTTTAACCATGCAAATAGAAATTGTTTTCGAATGTAAACGAACTAGAACGTCCTGTCTTCATTAATGCACGAGTATTATGAAACATATGCAAGGACAGCATTGTAACACACATCTATGCAGTGTTACCTCATAGAAGCCACTGAATAATACTGTTATGGTGCAGGTTGCAGTCATCACGTTACAACGTCTGCACTGCGAAGCGTGGACAACATTCGCCAGATCACAATAATGTGTTTCAGGTACAATATACAAGAACATGTTAACATCATCTATAATGCATGTAAGACGACCATCTCTAGCTGCCTCGCTGTCTGGAGTACGCGAGCAAAATAATAATACATAGTGCACCTACAACCACGTTGTTGCGATATATTGAGTTTCAAACTTTGACGGAGATCAGTTCTTCAACACAAGTCATAAACAACAGAAAACTTGTAGATACTTACATGCATACATTATTAGGATGCCAGACGTCGACAAAATAATAAAATTTGTCTTCTTCTCAGCGTTCTTTATTTTAAGTTTGATAACTTCTCAAATATTCATAGAACCTATAAAATTTAATTTTGAACTTTCAACTCCATTAGAATACAACTGTAAAATTACTTCAAAAGTGTCAAAGGTATTATACTGGCGCATTCCACCAACAATAAACAACATATTTGGAAGTGATATAATACTAAATACTAGAATATGAACATTTTAATTCAAAACTGTCAAAAACAGTAAGCGCAAACTTTTCAAATAATTTGATTGGGGCAGATTCTGCAAATGACATGAATGCACCGGGACGCCTTCCTACTTCGTCGGATAAATATTTGCTTTCATTGTCAAATAATATTTGAAGGAAATTTTATATAACAAACAATAATATTAATACAATGACTTGTTAGAGTTTAAATGGTTACGTGAATATTTAATCGCGATTATAATGAATGAATGAATGACTTTCGCAAGATAAGCGCTAAATTAATATAATCCACAATAAGCGAAGGCGCGGCATTGTATAGAATGAGTACGATGAAAGAACAAAATCGCTGTAATTTGCCAATTACAACCTTGACAAACAGATGGCGTGTGATAAATAAATAAAATGTTATTTCATATCCACATTATATAACCACAGATTAATTTGGTTGATAATAACATTTACGAAGTTTATACTTATAATGTCCTTCCTCTTTTTACCATAATTAATAACGTCGAATTAAAAAAAAAACTAAACTCTTTTTCCACAGAAAGTTAGTAGCAGACTTATGTACCATTAAGAACTTCACGAAATCTCTTGATGGAGAATTAACTAAAGAGCATTTAAGCCAAGAGCAATAAACTGAAAAGTTAAATAAACCCATCATTCATGCGTGGCTTGCATTTGTGTTTATTTTAAATCTAGAGCCACGAAACTAACCCATATTCAAGATTTTAAGTTAACTGCAAAGAATTTTTAAAATTATAAAAACCTGGCACACTTTTTAATCATGTTTCTTTCAAAATATTACATCCAATACTTCGTGTCAATCGTGTCACAGTTTGAAGGACATATTGGTTGACTTAACAAATTAAGGCCAAAACAAATTAATTATCCTCAATCAAAGTTGTATCATTCTAAATAGACTACACGGTATGAATATTATTCTTATAACACCTTTAGGCGTAAAAGTATCGGTACGTGCACAAGTAGGTAAGTACCCAGTAAAACATTGCATCAATAATAGGTACATTTCTCAAGATAATTTACATCAATAAATGTCACGCAAAGTAACAGAGCATTGGGTTCAAAACAACGTTTAGTATTGAGTTTACCTTGGACGTTATTTATTTATTTATTTACAATCTGATATATTATCATTAGGCGACTGATAAATATGGTTTCCCACGGAAGAGAATAGTAAGCCACAGAAACAACACTAAAAACTTCATAATATAATCTAACATAATGTGATATTGTACCATTAAACTAAATATATCCTACTTATTCTACATTATATTCATTTCGTAAACAAATGAATTGTCACTAGTCTTCATACACATTTTTCGATTTCTTTTTTTACTTTTTTACACTTTCGCGTAATAATTACGCCGAGCAGATCCTCTCCTTTTCCTCTTTCCCTTTCCCATCTTATTCTTGTTGTAGGTGTGCTTTTTATATTTTATCTTATTTATTATATTATATATTTCAATAGTAGTTTTTTTAGCATCTTGTTTGGGGTTTGTTTTTATATACTTTTATCTATATGCATTTTCTATTGTTTTATTTTTATTTATTTATTATTTCATTTTTTCGGGTTGGCTGGAAGAAATCGCATATGCGATAAGCCCGCCTTTTGGTAATTTATTGGAACAAAAACTTGTACACTGTATATATTGATGCCAATAAAGTTTTATTTATTTTTATTTATTTATATCGTGGACACAAGTATTAATTTGTCTGACATAAATAGGTACTGTTTGAAAAACCGGAGGCAAATAAATATTGAGCTTTACGTTTAAACTAGTGGACAACAGATGGTTCTAGACATTATGAATTATTGCGTTAAAATTTATTCATGCTAACAGAATGTGAAATTTCAACTGAAAACTCCGATCATAATACTTCTTAACAATGTGATGATGAACGCTGAATAGCAAAAGTATAAAATAATGGCGGATTCTGAAAAGACAAGCAATTTTTCATCGTGATACCCAAGTTCATGTTGAACGTGATTTAAAAAATTATACAACGATTTAGTAAATTTTACATTATACCTATTCTACTAACCTGTACTGTGATAATGATCAAATAAGAAAATTCAACTTACAGCAAAACAACCTTTAATTAAAGCACGACATCTGTAGATTTTTAATGGAAATTGGGTAGAAATTCAGATTTCAAAAAATGTTAAGTACCTAATAAATACAGAAAAAACATACGATTTAAATGTGAATCAATGAAAGAAAATAATACAAATTGTACAGAAAAAACTTCTTATGTACAGCTATAATTATGTTAAAAAAAATCATGAATAGGTATTACACTATTATCGTAATTTGTTACATTCAACCGTGGCATTTTTTCTATCGAATGTAATTCAAATTCATAGTTTAATTTAAAAAATTATTTATTATTGTTTACATTTTATGTGTTTTATGGTATGATTAGATTATTCAAAATAGCTATAAAAAACATGCAATATATTTTTTTTACTACATCACGCGAAATTGTATTGGCGGTAATTTTTTTTCATTGGTACACACACAGGTGCAAAAATCGAGAACAAATATTCTGGAATATTTAATGGCGTATGATGTCATTATATAATAAAAGAAAAACAATCTGAAAAACGTATTCTGAAACATTTGGCTCCGTTTAAGTAGGTATCCATCCCAAGGATGTGGGAAACTCTGTGCATAATAATCCTATAGGACACTCATTTACTGAAATATCATTACTGAAAAAAATAGGAAAATCAAATTCACTTCAATTGCGCGGCCTCAAAATGTTCACAACTTGCATTTACCACCACTGACAGTGTAAGCGCATGCCGCAAAATATTTTGTTTAAACTTTCCATGAAATTCATTTCATTGTATACTAGTTTTGTAACCCGGCATTGCTCGGATTTTAATAAACAGATAACCGTACAAAGACATGAGTTACTGAAAAAAAATAGTAAACGTTTACATAGATAAAAGTAGTAAAAACCTCTTCCCATTGAAAAATCTAGAAGTTTGACACCCCACATGCCATAAAAATTATAGGTACCTACATAGCAAAAGTATTAAAAAACCTCTTCTCAATGAAAAAGTTTGACGTTTAACACTCTAAATGGCCATATTTAATTTAAAAAAAGGCAGGTATCTACGTGGGCACATGTACTAAAAAATCTCATTTTATAAGTAAAAACTTGAAGTTCGACGTCTCAAATGCAAAATAAGAAAACAAAAAAGGGTAAATATCCCATTTTGTGAAAAAAATTGATTGTATTTATAAACATAAGTATTCGAGTGGTTTGCCATGAAATAAAAAAAGGTACAGAAAGAATTGTCACCTACATAGGTACTCTCCCTTGTATTCCCAAAACAAACCATAAAGAATGGATATACCTGCAACCTTGAATAATCAAGAATATTTTTCTTTCAAATATTTCATAATGCATATAAAACATTAGTCGAAAATAAATAGGTAAATAAATGGTAAATACCAAGGTACTTATTGTACTCATTAACAAAATCATTGTTTATGGATTTTGTACATAATACTATTATTATCCTACAGTATAGTTTTCTATGGTCTCGTAATATCCTTTATGACAATCGCTCAAAATGTCAAAAAATACGCGATTTTCATTCACACAATTTAGGATTTTTTATCATTAGCAAGCACAATATTTTACATATTAACAAAATAATCTGTAAATATTTAGTCTCAGTACTGTTGTATTTATTATTCCATCCATTTTTAAAAAAAATTCAATACAATGAAAAATGTTTGGACAATGAATAACGCTATTTGATTAATCTATAATAAAATTTCCATACATTTGCTTAGCAATTTTTGTGACATGGTCAAATTAAAATTGTAATAATTTTATCAATATCTAAGATATTTAAAATGTTTTTAACCTAAAGTATGCTAGAAGATCAAACTTCGTTTAGAGTGTATTATTTTACTTCTGTCTTTCCTTATTTCAGAGTCCAAAAAGGACGAATAAACATTATATACATATATACGAACCGACTCAAATATTTATGCGTTGATTAAATTTTCTTAATATATAAACAAATGCTTTACTAAAACCCACAATATGCATTAGATGAAGTGCTATGAGTGTACAATAGT
The DNA here is from genome assembly GCA_947579605.1 of Athripsodes cinereus. Taxonomy (NCBI): domain Eukaryota; kingdom Metazoa; phylum Arthropoda; class Insecta; order Trichoptera; family Leptoceridae; genus Athripsodes; species Athripsodes cinereus. The sequence goes on from OX388310.1 coordinate 26,276,952, forward strand.
TAAAAATATTATATTTTACGTTGAAAAATAAAAATTGAAATAGTAAATTATGTATAAGTTTTGATGATATTGCAACATTAATAAAAAAAATGAATTACAATTTTGTATTATTTAACATATTGTTTGCTGTCATATGCTGTTGGAATCAAGTTCACAGCGCTCAGAAAGACATAAGGGATTACAGCGAAGAACAGTTACAGTGTTACATCCATAACAAAGTTTGGCATAATAATGAATGTGTCAATCTCAAGTCATCAGAATTTTGTGGTCCTGGTGAGTGGTTGGTGCTGAAAAAATCGGATGAGATAGCAAAACCAGAATGCCAACTGAAGAAGTGTTCTAAAAAAGATGAGGTTAGATTTTTGCTTAAATTATTTAACTACAAAATACGGAAAGAAAAAAAAAAGATCCGAAAAGATCGGAAAGAGCAACCACGTGGCAAATATGCGTGTTGAAAGCTTTGGTTTGAAGTGGCCACAGGTTTTGGAAGCAAGAAATGACAAGGGCCTCTGGAAGAAAAGCCTAGGTGCTATGGACTCACGGCTAAACTAGGACCAAGGAAAAAATATGCATACATCCCGATGTAAGTCAACAATAATTATTATTGTTTTCATTATCTTCTTCTAGGTTTGGTGGGATTCAGATAACAAATGTGTCACAAAATCTGAAGCGGCCAAAAAATATTGCAAAGGCAAAGATGTTTTGGTTGACTCAGATTTTTTCGGAGATGGACACTGTACTTGCTACGAAGATGCAGGATCGTTTGAGGTAAGGTATAGTAACATTATTCCAAAATCTCTTTAAGGGATACTATACGATTGATGACTAAAGTACATTGTGTATAAAGATCGTATTTTTGACCTGTCTGCTCACCTAATGAGTACAAAAATATTTGATTTTAATTATGGAATAACTACAGCAAAAGTAGATATTTGTATTTTTTTAGGGTCAGTCATCACACTGTTACGAATTCTACCAGCAAGGGCCATGTAAAATAGATGAAGTTGTCACGTACAACAAATCAAGCGGTTATGCTATTTGTTCTAAAGATCTCTGCTTCGAATTGAATCTTGGGGACAAGGAAAACCCATCAAATGTATTCTTAAAGAAACATTATGCCCCACGCGGAGGAAATGGACAGTGTTATAAGTTGGGACCGAATGATATATGCGATTACCTCGGGGAAGACGCTCAATTCCATTTCCATGTCGTACTAAAAGTGCCGGAGTGTATTAAAAACAGCAACGCTTTGCATTTAATTGACGGTCGTCCAGGATGCAAAGTAGATGAAAGTGGTCGATGTAGAAAAGAAATATTTCTAGAACCACAAAGTGAATTGGCATTTCTGAATCATGCAAAGGAAATGGCGAAGAGAAGAACTACGCGTAAACCAATAACAAAAAATTAACAATAAAGCGCAGAGTTTTTAAAAACATATGAGTAATTTGTAATATTTTTTTTTCAAATTGTGTGATGTTTTTAAATTTAATTCAAAGTCTTATATTTCTATTATTGACAAACTCTTTTTTCAATACTTACCATTTTATTATTTGACTCGAAAACCATAATTGACTTTTATTTTGACAATTTGTTTTTAATTTTACTAGGTACACATTATAATTATTTGGTATAAGTGCCTCATTTCTTATTTTTATTTGTTTATTTACATTCTAAATGGGTGATGTAGAAAACAAAACACCAACCTACATATAATCCCTAATGATGGCGCCAGCATGTGGACTGAAACGTCAGATGAAGGAGAAGATGATACAATAATGCTTATATCTTTTGTAATAATAGCCAGTTGATGAATTAATAGTCCTTTTTTTCTCACAATAATTTAAATCTAAAGACGTTTGTCAATTACTTATATAGATAAATGGGTTAGTTAAAAGAAATCGATACTGCGATAAACTAGCGGACTCTATTTTGTACGTAATACGTTATAAATAACAAAAATTGTTTCTTCTTCTTCACGTGTCGCATTGGGTCCCAGTAATATATGTACTTATCTTGGCCAGCCTGAAACTGCTCCTCGACCCTCTGTATTTCTGCCCATTCGTAATTGAATCGCGAGTTAGTTACCTGTAAACACGTATAGCAAATCAATGCACTTTAATGTCGTAACGTTCACACGATCAAACATGATTCACTGAAAAATATCAAATTAGTAAAATTTAAATATTTATTGATCATAATACATCATAACAATGCGATGAACGCTGAAAAGCAAAAGTATGAAATAATAGCGGATTCTGAAGCAATTTTTTATCGTGACACCCAAGTCCAGTAGATATTGATTTAAAAAATTAATAATAATAATAATAAGTTGGGATAATAATTTAGTATTACATGATAAACGTAATAAAATAACGTACCTAATCGACATCGCTGTCCCAAATACACATAATATACAAACAACCGTCGCTGAAAAAATACGTAAATATACAGAACTAGCAGGAGAAATAAAAAATATTTGGCATTCTAGGTCCGTTTATATAATACCTTTAGTCATGTCAGCTACAGGGGTAACTCCGAAATCTTTAATAAATAATTTACAAAAATTAGATTTACCGGTTAATTTGTACATTAAAATTCAAAAATCTATTATAATAAACACTTGTAATATTGTAAAAAAGTTTCTGAACACAGATATTTCAGGCACAATGCTGGTATTTTGATCCCGCGTTTTGAGCCTAATCCTTTGATATCCTGTATATCTGGATAGGTGAATTTTTCCCGGCATTAGACTGTTAAGTTTTTGTGTGATCATGACTGATCATATGGAGACTTATCTGGTTGTATAATGCTGAGAAGTGTGGATGGCAATTCTGCCGCCGCGTAAAAAAAATAGTTTTATTAAACAATTTTTTTTTTAATAATGATAATAATAATAATAATAGTTTTATTAAACACAATATCATTTTACAATAATCGAACAATAACACAATACATTTATTTTCCTAATACAATTACTCCCCAAAATTGAGCGTAGCTCGTGCTTTGGGGAGGATTAAACAACGATTTAGTATACATATGTTACATTATATAGTATTTCTAATGAAACTTTGCCGCAGCCATCTTGCCGGGTACAGGGTGTACACCTTATATTGTATACAATTAATAATATTGTTTTTTTTTTAAATTTCAAGACTAAAGTCTTAAGTTTAAAAAAATATTATTATATATCTAATGTTTGTATCCATATACATTTTATAATAATGTAAAACGAAAAATGAGTTATAACCACTTAGTTATTATTTAAATATGATAAAATGCATTTCCTATACACTCAGCATAATATCAGAAACCCATAAAATCAAGTTGAATTATTTTCTAATGACGTTCGGGGGCAATAATAACACCTTTGTTTTACGTAAAATATGTTAAAATAAGAATAATTTGTTTATTTACAAATTTATTTATTTACATTATATTTTACGGCGTTAGCATTTGACATGTTAACAATCAAATTAAAAAAGAAAACAACATAAAAAAACACAATTAATGTGTCGAATCAAAAATACCTATAGTCATACAGTTAAATATTCATAAACATTAAAATTATTTCTTTCGTCTGCCCATTAAGCGATTTTCCTTGGCCCAATTTACTTTGAGTCATCTTTTTAGTAAGTAAGATTATCCTATCCTATCCTATACCCTCACGCCATGTCCCAGGAAAGGTAAACAGAGAGAACGGAACGCCATATAGATCTATCCTTACACACTTCTTTCGCTTCCTCTACATTCATCCAGTTTCTCATACATGCACGCCGATTTCTCTTACTCAACACGCGTCCGTCCCTAAGAATTTGGTCCACGTGATCAAGCCACGTGGTTCTTGGACGTCCGCGCTTCCTCACACCCCTTCTTTCAGATAAATACATCCTCTTCGTCATCTTGCATTCGCTCAACATGTCCAAACCATCTCAACTTGTTTACACGCATTCTGTCCACAACACTCTCACATCCGCTCATTCTCCTAATATCCTCATTCTTCACTCTATCTCGCAACGTTTTACCAAACATTCTTCTCAGTGAACGCATCTCCACAGCATTTATTCCACTCTCATCCTTTTTCAACCACGTCCAAGTTTCGCATGCGTAAGATTATGAACATCCAGTAATTCAAAAATCTAATAAAATTTTCGAATACTTTTAATGATAATGCAGTAGGTACTTACCGTCATATTCAACGAATGGATGCACCGGGATGTGTCGATGTATTTGTGTTTACACGTAATACGAAAGGATTAACTTATACATTGACATGGGGCAAGGTCTCGTTGTAACTGGTGTACCTATTCTACTAACCTGTACTATGATAATGATCAAACAATAAAATTTTAACATACAGCTACAAAATGTTTCACGACTTCTGTTAAATTTTGATGGAAATTGGGTAGGAATTCAGATTTCAAAAATGTAAAGTAATAAATACAGAAAAAATATATATTTAAATGTGAATAAATGTGAAAGAAAATAATTAGAATTGTACAGAAAAAAAAATCGTACGTATAGCTATAATTATATTTATTAAAAAATCACGATCACGTTTATACTACACTGTTATCGTAATTTGTTATATTCAACCGTGCCATTTTTTTCTATTGAATATAATTCAAATTCATAATTTAATTAATTTTTTTTTAACATTTTATGTGTTGTGATAGGATTATTTCAAAAAAGCTATAAATAATATACAATATAAAACATTTATTTTCCATTCATGTCTGGTGAGTATTTTTTTTTAATTAGCAGTATAGAACTATAGATGGAAGAACCTTCTATATCGAAGACATCAAATATACATTTTTAACTACATTACGCGAAATTCCATTGGCATTGGCGGCCACAGGTGAAAAAATCGAGAATAAATGTTTTAATAAAGAATAAATAAATTTGAAACTATTAAAAAACTATTAAATAAATAAAGAATAAATAAATTTGAGTTCGTCGGTTAAAAAAATATTAAATAAATAAAGAATAAATAAATTTGAGTTCGTCGGTAGCCTGGAGGTAGAATCTCGGCCTTCAGAACAAGGGGTCCGTGGTTCGATACCAGGTGCCGGCAAACTCCCCTTTCACGGCACAAGCTTTTAGCTTAGTGTGAAAGGTGTATAAGGTTGTATTTGGGTTTATAACGAACCCAGATATATCTTTTTTAAAAAAAAAAAAAAATATTCTGGAATATTAAATTCTACCCGTGGAGCACCCGGTAAAGAATTGGTCTCCCACTTTTCTGCATATGTTTTCGAGTGTCCTGTAAAAGGCAGGTGTTCGAAAAAATTAAGACATTTTACTTTATAAATTCAGCGATGAGGCTTGCTACCCATCCTGAATGTCTTGATTTTATATTGGCACGAAGAGGACAGTTTGCATGTTTCTTACATGCAGCTGATCTGCTGGCTACCCCACTTGTGGGATATGCCGTGATGGTATAGTAGTAGTAGAAGGTATATTAAATTGCATACGATATCTTTGAATCAATAAAAAGGCATACATAAAAAAAATCGGCGCCGTTTCATAAAGTATCCATCTCAAAGATGCGGGAAGCTATGTGAATAATAATCCTATAAGATACTCTCATTACTGAAAAAAAAAACAGGTAAATCAAATTCACTTTAATTGCCCGGTCTCAAATTTTCACAACCGCAGTAACCACCACTGATAGTAAAAGCGCACTACGCAAAATATTTTGTTTAAACTTTTCGTGACATCCATTTTATTGTATTTTAAATTTTCTTAATATATAAATGCTTGACTAAAATCCATTACATATATGCACTGGATGAAGTGCTATGAGTTTGTAAAATAGTTAAAAATACAGTATGTGGAAAAACAAAAATTGAAATCGTATATAATAAGTTTTGATGATATTGCAACATAATATACAAAAAAAAAAATGAATTTCAATTTTGTATTATTTAAAATATTGTTTGCTGTCGTATGCTGTTGGAATCAAGTTCTAAGCGTTCAGAAAGACATAGGGGATTTCAGCGATGAACAGTTACAGTGTAACATCCATAACAAAGTTTGGTATAATAACGAATGTGTCAATCTCAAGTCATCAGCACCTTGTGGTCCTGGTGAGTGGTTGGTGCTAAAAAAATCAGAGGAGATACCACAGCCAGAATGCCAACTGAAGAAGTGTTCCAAAAAAAATGAGGTTAGATCTATGCTTAAATTATTTAACTGAAAATTTGAAACGAGCTATGTAAGTCAACAATAATAATAATAATAAAAACCTTTAATTCACAAAAAACCAACAAAATCAATTAACAATTTAATCTAGACAAATAAATTTTGTGCAATGGGTGAGTTAATCGCAGAAGCGCGATATCTTCCAACTAACACACAATAATTATTATTGTTTCCATTAACTTCTTCTAAAAAAAAAATGAATTTCAATTTTGTATTATTTAAAATATTGTTTGCTGTCGTATGCTGTTGGAATCAAGTTCTAAGCGTTCAGAAAGACATAGGGGATTTCAGCGATGAACAGTTACAGTGTAACATCCATAACAAAGTTTGGTATAATAACGAATGTGTCAATCTCAAGTCATCAGCACCTTGTGGTCCTGGTGAGTGGTTGGTGCTAAAAAAATCAGAGGAGATACCACAGCCAGAATGCCAACTGAAGAAGTGTTCCAAAAAAAATGAGGTTAGATCTATGCTTAAATTATTTAACTGAAAATTTGAAACGAGCTATGTAAGTCAACAATAATAATAATAATAAAAACCTTTAATTCACAAAAAACCAACAAAATCAATTAACAATTTAATCTAGACAAATAAATTTTGTGCAATGGGTGAGTTAATCGCAGAAGCGCGATATCTTCCAACTAACACACAATAATTATTATTGTTTCCATTAACTTCTTCTAGGTTTGGTGGGATTCAGATAACAAATGTGTCACAAAATCTGAAGCGGCCAAAAAATATTGCAAAGGCAAAGATGTTTTGGTTGACTCAGATTCTTTCGGAGATGGACACTGTACTTGCTACGAAGATGCAGGATCGTTTGAGGTAAGATATAGTAACATTATTCCAAAATCCTTTTAAGGAATACTATACTATTGATGACGAAAATACATTGTGTGTAAAGATCGTATTTTTGACCTGTCTGCTCACCCAATGAGTACAAAAATATTGATTTTTAATTATGGAATAACTACAGCAAAAAGTAAATATTTGTATTTTTTTAGGGTCAGTCATCACACTGTTATGAATTCTACCAGCAAGGGCCATGTAAAATAGATGAAGTTGTCACGTACAACAAATCAAGCGGTTATGCTATTTGTTCTAAAGATCTCTGCTTCGAATTGAATCTTGGGGACAAGGAAAACCCATCAAATGTAATCTTAAAGAAACATTACGCCCCACGCGGAGGAAATGGACAGTGTTATAAGTTGGGACCGAATGATATATGCGATCACCTCGGGGAAGACGCTCAATTCCAATTCCATGTCGTACTAAAAGTGCCGGAGTGTGTTAAAAAAAGCAACGCTTTACATTTAATTGACGGTCGTCCAGGATGCAAAGTAGATGAAAGTGGTCGATGCAGAGAAGAAGTATTTCTAGAACCAGAAAGTGATGTGGGATTTCTGGATCGTGCGAAGAAAATAGCGCAGAAACAAGCTCGTAAACAAAAACCAAAAAGATTACCACCACCAAGAAGATCACCAAACCGCAGAAATTAAACATATGATGTATTCTATTTTTTCGGTGGTAACGTTATGAAAGTTCATTTTTATTAATGACGATGGACTAAGTCCGAAAGGCCTCTGCCAAAATAAAAATTTATACAAGTGAAAGTAACAGTGTTTAACTCTATCATTTTAATATTAATAAACATATGATTTTTTTCAAATTGTGTAATGTTATTTCAAAACATTATATTTCTATTATTGACTTCTTATTGACGAAATCTTTATTCAAAACTTACCATTTTATTTCTTGACTCGAAAACCACAAACTTTTATTTTGACAATTTGTTTTTTATTCTACTACATAGGTACATATTATAATTATTTGGTATAACTGACTCATTTATTATTTTTCTTTGTTTACCTTTTATTATGGATTCACATTATTTACTTTTTGAACCTATATTTTTTTTAAATTTTATCCAAAATAAAGTTTTTTTTTCCACCAATTTATGTGTCTGTAGCTACAAACTGTATTTTACTATATTTGTCTGTCAAATTGCTAATCTTGTTTTATATTTAACATGTAAAAGGCTCTGCCGAATCAAAAGTGAATTGATAAAAATAAACAAATTTGAGAAAACATTCCTCCTTGCTAAGAGACCTTTCAGATTTTGCTATTGGACGATTCTACGTCCAAGTATAAAAAAAAATGCAGATAGGTCTTGGGTTTTCGAGGTTTTTTGTTGTAGAATCTTCTTTTCTTTCGTGTATGCAGTCGCGTAATTTTGGATTTTCAACCGACATTTTGGGACCATCATCAGAAATTATAAGGTTGGTGTTATGTCCTCTCCATCTTCTAAATAAAGGCAAAACACTAACCTACATAATATAATTTCTAATGATGGCGCCAGCATGTGGACTGAAACGTCGGATGAAAGAAAAGATGTTACAATAATACTTATATCTTTTGTAAAAATAGCCAGAAAAATTAAACCAAAGGACATTTGTCAATTACTTTTATAGATAATGGGTTATTTGGAAGAAATCGATACTGCGATAAACTAGCGGATTCTATTTTGTACGTAATATGTTATAAATAATAAAAATTGTTTCTTCTTCTTCACGTAGAATTGGGTCCGAGTAGAATATGTACTTATCTTAGCCAGCCTGAAACTGCTCCTCGACCCTCTGTATTTCTGTCCACTTGTGTATATTATGGAGCTAGGAGATCTTCCTTGTTCCAAGACTCTCCCAATTGTTTATTATTTGTATTTCTATTTTTTTTGTAATGCACCAGGGAAGAATAAAATAAGTAAATAAATATACTTCCATATATAAATAACGAGTTTCGTGGTTACAATGTGGCTTTAAGAACCGATGATATCAGAAGGGATTGAAAGTCTTAATTATGATATATATAACCTTTTAAATTGTACGTGAATTCATAATGATTCTGGAAAGGAAATGATAAGTGGACTTATAATAAATAAGAAAACAATTTAGACGGAAGCGGACGGAGATATCTATCTACCTTCATCTAAACGTATCGAATTGCAAAATAATTTGCCGTAATTGAATCGTGAGATATGCAGTTACCTGTAAACACGTATAGCAAATCAATGCACTTTAATGTCGTAACGTTCACACGATCAAACATGATTCACTGAAAAATATCAAATTAATAAAATTTAAATACTTATTGATCATAATAATTCATAACAATGCGATGAACGCTGAAAAGCAAAAGTATGAAATAATAGCGGACTCTAAAGCAATTTTTTATCGTGACACCCAAGTCCAGTAGATATTGATTTAAAAAATTATACAACGATTTAGTATACATATGTTACATTATATAGTATTTCTAATGAAACTTTGCCGCAGCCATCTTGCCGGGTACAGGGTGTACACCTAATATTGTACAAATTAATAATATCGTTTTTTTTTTTAAATTTCAAGACTAAGGTCTCAAGTTTAAAAAAAATATTATTATACATGCCACAACACATGCTTTCAGCAAATACACGAAATGGAAGTCTATTGCAACCAATTATTATACATACGACTTTTGCTCAGAGATTCCTCACCTTCCTTGGGCCAAGAATGTATAATCGAATAATCCCAAATATTAGTAAATTTATTTCCCCAAGTGGGAAAAACTTAAACAAATTGGTGACGAAATGGCTCATGGACAGGGGAAGAAGGGAGTCTGAGAGAGACCTGACGAACATAATACAATAACTGACTTACTCTTACATTAATCTTATTTGCACATACTAAATGACTTGACGTATGACATGCTATTTTATAATGTATTTTGAATTATTTTAACTCTTATTCAAGTTTACATGAAAGAATTGTATTCTAAGTCATATTTGAAAAATTGTATTTTGATATTTGTATTTTTTTCTAGTATTGCCCCAGAACAGATTTTAATCTAGTGAGGCAATATATTATGTCCACTGACCAGCAATTAGGTTTCACAACTGTCAAGCTGGCAGTGGTATATTTTATTCAAATAAAATAAAAAATATTCCATTATATTGTTTTCTTTATGTTAATTTTGTATGCTCTATTTGGAATAATAAATAAATTTAAAAAAAAATATATCTAATGTTTGTATCCATATACATTTTATAATAATGTATAACGAAAAATGAGTTATAACCACTTAGTTATTATTTAAATATGATAAAATGCATTTCCTATACACTCAGCATAATATCAGAAACCCAAAAAATCAAGTTGAATTATTTTCTAATAACGTTTGGGGGCAATAATAACACCTTGGTTTTACGTAATGTAAAAATAAGAATAATTTGTTTGTTTACATATTTGTATGAGTCCATTTGAATTCAACCAAAAACTGGAAAAATCGTTGCTCGATGTCTCAGATTTTTTTTATACTTTGCCTGTTGATTGCCTGATATATTGAGACTTTCAAAGAAGTATAATTTTTTTTAACTCTCGAAATTTTTTTTTGGCGGCCATTTTTCTAACGTGCCGTAGGTGATTTTTAATGAAAATAGACCTTTAGAAAAAATATTGTATCTTTTTTATTTATTAACATATCGAGATAATTTAAAAAAGTATATTTAAACTACAAAATTTTCTAGTTTTAAAAATATTTTTGGTCATCGATATCTATCGAAAAAATTACTAAAATTTGCTTCAAATTTACAATTCTAAAATTGAAAATTTCTCATTTTCGCATCATTATTTCAGAATGAAAACAACAAAAATTATCATTGATATTTTTTATTTACAGAGATATTTTATGTCACTATCCTCAGAAGCAATGCAGATGAATTTAAGATAATCCTTCTTTTTCTATAACTAGTCAAACATTGCACTTATGTGAAAAAATGCAAATTTTGAAACCAAATATACGAAATTTCAAAACACCATATTTTAAAAACCACTTGGACTACATGGAATTTTTTATTGTGGTTTATTAACTGTTATAAGTAGATGCTATTTATAAATTTTCATGAAAAAAAAATTAACCCGTTTTTAGATATATAGTCTTAAATTATGAATTTTTGGGTCGAAGGGATGTAATTATTTTAATTATAAAAAATTTAGCGCTGCCTTTGGACATTCCATATTTCTTTATCTGAGAGTACTATAATATATTGAATCTTTGAAAAAAAAACAATGGTGATTCTTACTTTTTTCTATTTAAAATATTCGTGTAAAAATCACCTGTTTTCTTAAAACATATAATGACCTTGAGATGAAGTTTTGGTATTTATCAAAATATATAATAGAATATCAATATATACCAAAATATAGTCTCATTATTACTCAATATAATGTTTTTTAAATTGTTTCGCTACGGTCACAAACAAAAAAAAAAATATCGGATTTTGTATTGATTTCTTTTTACAAAAATAGCCCGCGGGAAAAACTCTATATCCCAAAAACCGCCCCGATATCACCCATATATTTCCTGCCACTTATCAATAAAAATACGATTAATATATTGTAAAATTTTCAAAAGAAAACATTCAGTCCCTTTTCGGATATTTGGTTTCAAAATTTGCATTTATTCACATAAGTGCAATGTTTGACTAGTTATAGAAAAAGAAGGATTATCTTAAATTCATCTGCATTGCTTCTGAGGATAGTGACATAAAATATCTCTGTAAATAAAAAATATCAATGATAATATTTGTTGTTTTCATTCTGAAATAATGATGCGAAAATGAGAAATTTTCAATTTTAGAATTGTAAATTTGAAGCAAAGTTTAGTAATTTTTTCGATAGATATCGATGACGAAAAATATTTTCATAACTAGAAAATTTTGTAGTTTAAATATATTTTTTTAAATTATCTCGATATGTTAATAAATAAAAAACATACAATATTTTTTCTAAAGGTCTATTTTCATTCAAAATCACCTACAGCACGTTAGAAAAATGGCCGCCAAAAAAAAAAAATTCGAGAGTAAAAAAAAATAATACTTGTATGAAAGTCTCAACATAACAGGCAATTAACAGGCAAAGTATAAAAAAAATCTAAGACATTGAGCAACATGGTCTGGTTGTTTCGAAAAGGAATTAGAGATTTATTATTTATTTATTTACATATATTTAAGGCGTTAGCATTTGACATGGTAACAATCAAATTAAAAAAGAAAACACAATTAATGTGTCGAATCAAAAATAGTCATACAGTTAAATATTCATAAACATTAAAATTATTTCTTTCGTCTGCCCATTAAGCGATTTTCCTTGGCCCAATTTACTTTGAGTCATCTTTTTAGTAAGTAAGATTATCCTATCCAATACCCTCACGCCATGTCCCAGGAGGGGTAGGCAGAGAGAACGGAACGCCATATAGATCTATCCTTACACACTTCTTTCGCTTCCTCTACATTCATCCAGTTTCTCATACATGCACGCCGATTTCTCTTACTCAACACGCGTCCGTCCTTAAGAATTTGGTCCACGTGATCAAGCCACGTGGTTCTTAAACGTCCGCGCTTCCTCACACCCCTTCTTTCAGATAAATACATCCTCTTCGTCATCTTGCATTCGCTCAACATGTCCAAACCATCTCAACTTGTTTACACGCATTCTGTCCACAACACTCTCACATCCGCTCATTCTCCTAATATCCTCATTCTTCACTCTATCTCGCAACGTTTTACCAAACATTCTTCTCAGTGAACGCATCTCCACAGCATTTATTCCACTCTCATCCTTTTTCAACCACGTCCAAGTTTCGCTTGCGTAAGATTATGAACATCCAGTAATTCAAAAATCAAATAAAATTTTCGAATACTTTTATTGATAATGCAGTACTTACCGTCATATTCAACGAATGGATGCACCGGGATGTGTCGATGTATTTGTGTTTACACGTAATACGAAAGGATTAACTTATACATTGACATGGGGCAAGGTCTCGTTGTAACTGGTGTACCTATTCTACTAACCTGTACTATGATAATGATCAAACAATAAAATTTTAACATACAGCTACAAAATGTTTCACGACTTCTGTTAAATTTTGATGGAAATTGGGTAGGAATTCAGATTTCAAAAATGTAAAGTAATAAATACAGAAAAAACATAGATTTAAATGTGAATCAATGAAAGAAAATAATTAGAATTGTACAGAAAAAAAAATCGTACGTATAGCTATAAATATATTTATTAAAAAATCACGATCACGTTTATACTACACTGTTATCGTAATTTGTTATATTCAACCGTGCCATTTTTTTCTATTGAATGTAATTCAAATTCATAATTTAATTAATTTTATGTGTTTTAATTTTATGTGTTGTGATAGGATTATTTCAAAAAAGCTATAAATAATATACAATATAAAACATTTATTTTCCATTCATGTCTGGTGAGCATTTTTTTTTAATTAGCAGTATAGATGGAAGAACCTTCTATATCGAAGACATCAAATATACATTTTTAACTACATTACGCGAAATTCCATTGGCATTGGCGGCCACAGGTGAAAAAATCGAGAGTATATATTCTGGAATATTAAATTGCATACGATATCTTTGTATCAATAAAAAAGCATACATATAAAATGGACGCCGTTTCATAAAGTATCCATCTCAAAGATGCGGGAAGCTATGTGAATAATAGTGAATAATAATAATAGTGAAGCTATGAGTTCGTCGGTAGCCTGGAGGTAAAGTCTCGGCCTCGTGAACAAGGGGTCTGTGGTTCAATACCAGGTACCGGCAAACTCCCCTTTCACGACACAAGCTTTTAGTAGCTTACTGTGAAAGGTGTATAAGGTTGTATTTGGGTTTATAACAAACAAAACCCAGATACATCTTTTTAAAAAAAAATAAAAAAATAACCCTATAAGATACTCTCATTACTGGTAAAAAAACAGGTACCTAAATCAAATTCACTTTAATTGCCCGGCCTCAAATTTTCACAACCGCAGTAACCACCACTGATAGTAAAAGCGCAATACGCAAAATATTTTGTTTAAACTTTTCGTGACATCCATTTTATTGTATTTTAAATTTTCTTAATATATAAATAAATAAATGCTTTACTAAAATCCATTATGTGCACTGGATGAAGTGCTATGAGTCTGTATAATAGTTAAAAATATTGTATGTAGAAAAACAAAAATTGAAATCGTATAACTTTTGATGGCATAATATACAAAAAAAAAATGAATTTCAATTTTGTATTATTTAAAATATTGTTTGCCGTCATATGCTGTTGGAATCAAGTTCTAAGCGTTCAGAAAGACATAGGGGATTTCAGCGATGAACAGTTACAGTGTAACATCCATAATAAAGTTTGGCATAATAACGAATGTGTCAATCTCAAGTCATCAGCACCTTGTGGTCCTGGCGAGTGGTTGGTGCTGAAAAAATCAGATGAAATACCACAGCCAGAATGCCAACTGAAGAAGTGTTCCAAAAAAGATGAGGTTAGATTTTTGCTCAAATTATTTAACTGAAAATTTGAAAAGAGCTATGTAAAGTAGCATTCACATTGCTTGACTTTGGATGATCATCCAGAGTGTCAGGGTCAAACCTGTTCATCGAAAGTGAACACGTCTGTTCACATTTGTTCATCCTATGCTTTCACTGCCATGTCAACACTCTCACTCATGTTGTATGTAGTTTGACGTATTTTCGTATAAAAATAATTGAACAAATTCAAAAATGAAAAATAACACTTAAAATAAATTAATATAGCTCTCGACTGCATAATAATTTTGTACATGATTCTGACATTCAAGACAAATTCATAGAGAATTAAACAAATAATAATATAAAACTTGTTTTTGGTCGTTTCAGTGAAAGGACCTTTCATCAAAATTATGACGAGTGGTAATCTCTTTCCTCCGTCATCGCTAGTGATCACTAGCGATGAAACGCCCGTTCACACCTGTTCATCTTGGAGGATCATCCGGAGTGATCACTGAAAGTGAACAAATGTGAACGCCCCTTAAGTCAACAATAACTATTATTAAACATATTTGATATCAATAACTATTATTGTTTCCATTAACTTCAAGGTTTGGTGGGATTCAGAAAACAAATGTGTCACAAAATCTGATGCGGCCAAAAAATATTGCAAGGGCAAAGATGTTTTGGTTGACTCAGATTTTTTCGGAAATGGACACTGTACTTGCTACGAAGATGCAGGATCGTTTGAGGTAAGATATAGTAACATTACTTCAAAATCCCTTTAAAGAATACTATACGATTGATGACTAAAATACATTGTGTATAAATATTGTATTTTTGACCTGTCTGCTCAGCCTATGATTACAAAAATATTTGATTTTAATTATGGAATAACCACAGCAAAAGTAAATATTTGTATTTTTTTAGGGTCAGTCAACAGACTGTTATGAGTTCTACCAGCAAGGGCCATGTAAAATAGATGAAGCAGTCACGTACAACAAATCAAGCGGTTATGCTATTTGTTCTAAAGATCTCTGTTACGAATTGAATCTTGGGGACAAGAAAAATCTATCAAATGTAATCTTAAAGAAAAATTATGCCCCACGCGGAGGAAATGGACAGTGTTATAAGTTGGGACCGAATGATATATGCGATCACCTCGGGGAAGACGCTCAATTCCAATTCCATGTCGTACTAAAAGTGCCGGAGTGTGTTAAAAAAAGCAACGCTTTACATGTAATTGACGCTCCTCTAAGATGCAAAGTAGATGGTGGTCAATGCAGACAAAAAATATTTCTGAAACCAGCAAGTGAGCTAGAAAGTTTGGAAAATGCGAAGAAAATAGCGCAGAGAAAAGCTGCGCGTAAAACAACACCAAAAAAATTACCACCACCAAGAAAACCAACAAACCGCAGAAATTAAACATATGAGTAATTTGTTTTTTTTTTTTCAAATTGTGTAATGTTAATTTAAAACATTATATTTCTATTATTGACTTCTTATTTACGGCGTACAGACAACTGGATGCGACGGTCAATCATCAATCATCAAGCAAAAATCGTAAATCTTTCGGCGACAATTCGGAGCATTTTCCGAAGAAACATTCGAATGAATGCCTTCGTTACGTCTCATGGACGGGCAACGAAGGCATTCATTCGATTATTTCTTCGGAGAATGCTCCGAATTGTCATCGAAAGATTTAAGATTTTTGCTTGATGATTGACGTTCGCATTCAGCTGCCTGTACGCCGCCATTGACGAACTCTTATTTCAAAACTTATCATTTTATTTCTTGACTCGAAAACCACAAACTTTTATTTTGACATTTTGTTTTTAATTCTACTAGGTACATATTATAATTATTTGGTATAACTGACTCATTTATTATTTTTCTTTGTTTATCTTTTATTTTGTATTCATATTATTTATTTTTTGAATCTACATATTTATTAAATTTTATTCAAAATAATGTTTTTTTTTCACCAATCAATGTGTCTGTAGCTACAAACTGTACTTTAATATACTCGTCTGTCAAAGTGCTAATCTTGTTTTATATTTAACATGTAAAAGGCTCTGTCGAATCAAAAGTGAATTATTAAAAATAAACAAATTTAAGATAACATTCCTCCTTGCTAAGAGACCTTTCAGATTTTGCTATTGGACGATTCTACGTCCAAGTCTTGGGTTTTCGAGGTTTCTTGTTGTAGCATCTTCTTTTCTTTGGTGTATGCAGTCGCGCAAGTTTGGATTTTCATCCGACATTTTGGTTCACATGCTGGGACCATCATCAGAAATTATCAGGTTGGTGTTATGTCCTCTACATCTTCTAAATGAAGACAAATAATATAATTTCTAATGATGGCGCCAGCATGTGGACTGAAACGTCGGATGAAAGATTTGTAATAATAGCCAGTTGATGATTTTATAGACATTTTTTTTCTCACAAAATTTAAACCTAAGGACGTTTGTCAATTACTTATATAGATAAATGGGTAAGTTGGAAGAAATCGATACTGCGATAAACTGGCGGACTCTATTTTGTACGTAATACGTTATAAACAATAAAAATTGTTTCTTCTTTTTCACGTGTCGCATTGGGTCCGAGTAGAATATGTACTTATCTTGGCCAGCCTGAAACAGCTCCTGGACCCTCTGCATTTCTGTTCATTCATAATTGAATGGTTAGTTAGTAGCCTGTACACACGTATAGCAAATCAATGCACTTTAATGTCGTAACGTTCATACGATCAAACATGATTCACTGAAAAATATCAAATTAATCAAATTTAAACAACTTATTGATCACAATTATTCTTAACAATGTGATGAACGTTGAAAAGCAAAAGTATAAAATAATGGCGGACTCTGAAAAGACAAGCAATTTTTTAAACGTTGTACCCAAGTCCGAGTTGATAGTGATTTAAAAAATTATACAACGATTTAGTAAATTTTACAGTATACCTATTCTACTAACCTGTACTGTGATAATGATCAAATTAGAAAATCCAATACACAGCTAAGCAACCTTTAATTAAAGCACGACATCTGTAAAATTTTGATGAAATTGGGTAGAAATTAAGATTTCAAAAAATGTAAAGTAATAAATAATAAACATACGATTTGAATGTGAATCAATGAAAGAAAATAATTAAAATTGTACAGAAAAAAATCGTATGTATAGTGTGGCGGCCTCGAAGCTTCCACAACATTCCGCCGCACACCCATGCGCAGGCGCAGCGCACCGTCGCACAGCGGCGAGCCGCGGTTGGAGCGCCGACTAATCAGTCGTCTCCTGCCACCCGCGATGTGCGCATACCCATTACTTGTGTCGTGCTATTAAATTTTCTTAGACGCAATCTGCGTATTATCATTTTTACTTGTAAATTTATTTATTATTCATTAATTGTAATTTGTGATCGTTAATACACATGTAAGTACCAAACACTAGTATCTCTCATTTCTGAAACCTGATTCCACAATCCTTCTTATCAGATCCTCAATCTGATACGGGGGATAGAATTTTGATGAGAAATTGTTATAGAAAAATACACCTTCTGATAATTAAACTCTTTTAGTTTAATCACTTATTCATTCTTTCATTTGGAGTCAATCTTAGATTCACAAAGGTGAACGCCGAACGACCGGCATACCTATATACACCAAGTCAACCTTTAGGTGGCCAAGACCGGCCCCCTAAATATAGCTATAAATATATTTAATAAAAAATCACGATCACGTATATACTACACTGTTATCGTAATTTGTTATAGTCAACCGTGCCATTTTTTATATTGAATGTAATTCAAATTCATAATTTAATTAAAAAAAAAAAATTATGTGTTGTGATATGATTATTTCAAAAAAGCTATAAATATTATACAATACAAAACATTTATTTTTCATTCATGTCTGGTTAGTGTTTTTTTTTAATTACCTGTATAGATGGAAAAACCTTCTATATCGAAGACATCAAATATACATTTTTAACTACATTACGCGAAATTGCATTGGCATTGGCGGCCACAGGCGAAAAAATCGAGAATAAATATTCTGGAATATTAAATTGCATACGATATCTCTGTATCAATAAAAAAGCATACAAAAGAAATGGGCGCCGTTTCATAAAGCATCCATCTCAAAGATGCGGGAAGCTATGTGAATAATAATCCTATAAGATACTCTCATTACTGAAAAAAAAACAGGTAAGTAAATCAAATTCACTTTAATTGCCCGACCTCAAATTTTCACAACCGCAGTAACCACCACTGATAGTAAAAGCGCACTACGCAAAATATTTTGTTTAGACTTTTCGTGACATCCATTTTATTGTATTTTAAATTTTCTTAATATATAAATAAATAAATGCTTTACTAAAATCCATTATATGCACTGGATGAAGTGCTATGAGTTTATATAATAGTTAAAAATATTGTATGTAGAAAAACAAAAATTGAAATCGTATATATAATAAGTTTTGATTATAACAACATAACACACAAAAAAAAATGAAAGACTGCTCACCCAATGAGTACAAAAATATTGATTTTTAATTATGGAATAACCACAGCAAAAGTAAATATTTTGTATTTTTAAGGGTCAGTCATCAGAATGTTATGAATTCTACCAGCAAGGGTCATGTAAAATAGATGAAGTTGTCACGTACAACAAATCAAGCGGTTATGCTATTTGTTCTAAAGATCTCTGCTTCGAATTGAATCTTGGGGACAAGAAAAATCCATCAAATGTAATCTTAAAGAAACATTATGCCCCACGCGGAGGAAATGGACAGTGTTATAAGTTGGGACCGAATGATATATGCGATCACCTCGGGGAAGACGCTCAATTCCAATTCCATGTCGTACTAAAAGTGCCGGAGTGTGTTAAAAAAAGCAACGCTTTGCATTTAATTGATGGTCGTCCAGGATGCAAAGTAGATGAAAGTGGTCGATGCAGAGAAGAAGTATTTCTAGAACCAGAAAGTGACGAAGGATTTCTGGATCGTGCGAAGAAAATGGCGCAGAGAAAACGTAAACCAACACCAAAAAGATTGCCACCACCAAGAAGATCACCAAACCGCAGAAATTAAACATATGATTTTTTTTCAAATTGTGTAATGTTATTTAATTTAATTCAAAACATTATATTTCTACTAATGATTTAATTTGTGAGAGAGACGTCTTTCGTCGTATGAGGACATTGTCAATCAAATGTCATAGATTGACAATGTCCTCATAAGACGAAAGACGTCTCTCTCACAAATTAAATCATTAGTAGAATAAAACACCTGTTTTATTTTTTCGATATGGAATTCTACTACCTAAACACCGACACAGTGAATGATATTTCTATTATTGACGAAACCTTTTTTCAAAACTTACTATTTTATTTCTTTCTTTGAGTTCGTCGGTAGCCTGGAGGTAGAGTCTCGGCCTTGTGAACAAGGGGTCCGGGGTTCGATCCCAGGTGCCGGCAGACTCCCCTTTCACGACACAAGCTTTGAGCTTACTGTGAAAGGTGTATAAGGTTGTATTTGGGTTTATAACAAAAACCCAGATATATCTTTTTTTAAAAAACAAAAAAAAAATTCTTGACTCGAAAACCACAAACTTTTATTTTGAAAATTTGTTTTTAATTCTACTAGGTACATATTATAATTATTTGGTATAACTGACTCATTTATTAATTTTCTTTGTTTATCTTTTATTTTGAATTCACATTTGTTACTTTTTGAACCTACATATTTATGAAATTTTATTCAAAATAATGTTTTTTTTTCACCAATTTATGTGTTTGTAGCTACAAACTGTACTTTACTACATTTGTCTGTCAAATTGCTAATCTTGTTTTGCCGAATCAAAAGTGAATTGATAAAAATAAACAAATTTAAGAAAACATTCCTCCTTGCTAAGAGACCTTTCAGATTTTGCTATTGGACGATTCTACGTCCAAGTATAAAAAATAATGCAGATAGGTCTTGGGTTACCGAGGTTTCTTGTTGTAGCATCTTCCTTTTTCTCGTGTATGCAGTCGCGTAAGTTTGGATTCTCGTACTTCATTTTGGTTCACATTCTGGGACCATCATCAGAAATTATAAGGCTGGTGCTATGTCCTCTACATCTTCTAAATGAAGGCAAAACACTAACCTACACAATATAATTTCTAATGATGGCGCCTGCATGTGGACTGAAACGTCGGATGAAAGATAATGAAAAGATGTTACAATAATACTTATGTCTTTTGTAAAAATAGATAGTTTTCGAATAAATAAATACCTACACATTTTTTCTCACAAAATTTAAACCTAAGGACGTTTGTCAATTACTAATATAGATAAATGGGTTAGTTGGAAGAAATCGATACTGCGATAAACTAGCGGATTCTATTTTGTACGTAAAATGTTTTAAATAATAAAAAATGTTTCTTCTTCTTCACGTAGAATTGGGTCCGAGAAGAATATGTACTTATCTTGGCCTGACTGAAACAGCTCCTCGACCCTCTGTATTTCTGTCCACTTGTGTATATTATGGAGCTACGAGATCTATTATTTGTATTTCTATTTTTTTTTGTAATGCACCAGGGAAGAATAAAATAAGTAAATAAATATACTTGCATAAATAAATAAATAAATAACGAGTTTCGTGGTTACAATGTGGCCTTAAGAACCGATGATATCAGAAGGGATTGAAAGTCTTAATTATGATAAATAACCTTTTAAATTGTACGTGAATTCATAATGATTCTGGAAAGGAAATGATAAGTGGACTTATAATAAATAAGAAAACAATTTAGACGGAAGCGGACGGAGATATCTATCTACCTTCATCTAAACGTATCGAATTGCAAAATAATTTGCCGTAATTGAATCATGAGATATGCAGTTACCTGTAAACACGTATAGCAAATCAATGCACTTTAATGTCGTAACGTTCACACGATCAAACATGATTCACTGAAAATTTCAAATTAATAAAGTTTAAACTTCTTATGGATTGCAAAGCTATTAATTTCGTATGTCGTTAACATCATTTCCGAGTTTATACTAACTTCGATATTAGAATTTCATGAACTGTAAACTGCAAGGAATAAATGTGTTTACATACTCAATACAAACAATATTGTTAACCGAAATTTCTTGGTGGAAGTTCATGTAAAATAAATAAGAACACAACTTAGTTAAGTTTTAAAATTTTGGTTTTGCACTTCCGTGGGACTTTATTAATCGTTCTTAATTATCAGTTTTTTGTACTTTTAGGTATATTTATTAGAAGCAGTTGTCCTTAAAGTTTGTGACCAATTTCAAGATTTGTTTGAGACATTCCAGGTCCTATATTTCAATGTGCCTTCCGATTAAAAACTAAATATGTTAAGTCTATGAATCAAGCATTGCCCAGAAAGATTTTATTGTTAATTTAGGCCCAACATTTCAATGTGACCCTTATCCTGAGACATCCCCTAATTTGATGATTTTGTTTTTTAAACCCAAAATTACGTATTTTTTGGAATTATTTTACACTAAAATATAAGATACTCAATGAAACGTAAGAGTCTTTTTGATTGGATATTTTATTATTATTTTTTATTATGATTAGGTTGGTCAGTGAATTGATATAAACTACAACTATACCTATATGGGCTGATAAGCTTTCAAGCGGGCGGTCAAGGACCATTTTATCACACAAAATATGGCTTCTGTATCCTAGTCCCTTTTCCTACATATTCTTCTCCTTTTTTACCTCCTCTTTCCTTTCTTTAAGATTTTCTTTATGTGAAAGTTTTATGAAATTGGGTTAGTTGGAAGAAATCGCGCATCTGCGATAAACTCGCCCTCTGTATATTGATTGTATGATTGTCTTTGTTTGAAATGTATTTTTGTGTGAATTTGCTTGTTATCAATGTACAGTAAAGAATAAATAAATAAATTAATAAAATAAGTGATATCACTGAGGGTAACTCTTACCTGATCCTACCATTTTCACGTTACTTACTTTTCGGATCCGGACTTTAGATTTTGTCACTCCAGTATTCAGCGACGTACATCGCCATAATATTTTCGTGTTAAAAAGTTGCGAAATACTGATTTTTATTGAATGTAACCGAATTAAAGTCTACTTCCGGATTAGGGTCACATTGAATGTTGGGCTTTAATCAATAATATAATGTCACTAAGAAATGCTCAATTTTAAGACGTAATACCATACATACTTCTAAATCGAATTATCCCGTAAGGTGACGGATTCCATTACACTTTGGTGTATTCGAAGAATACTAACATAAAATAATAAATTATTACAGGTAACGAACCTGAAAATGTAAAAACAACGCAACCGTTATATGATTATATATTAAGGAAGTCAGAAAAGGATTACATGTAAAATGATGTATTTCACAATATCACGTTTCGTATTAAAAAGACAAGATTTGTATATAAAGTGGATAGAAGACTTAAAAAATGCTTCGGCTTCGTATAATGGTATATTATAGGAAAAAAGGCTTGAAAATCTAAGCTGGTTATATTTTGAATTTTATATATTGCGACAGTTTTGTTTCTTACCCATCTCAAAAAACGGGCAGCCAGCAAAGTTTGGTGTAGTTAAATTCATATCAAGTTTACCTGAAAAAAAAGAAAACAGGTACTATTATAAATAATGACAAATTGTTTACATAGATTAATCTGGTCTTATCTGATAAATAAATATTAATGTACATATTACATCTTAAATTCAGCGTTGAGGTTTGCCACCCATCCTGAATGTCTTGATTTTATACTGGCACGAAGAGGACAGTTTGCATGTTTCTTACATGCAGCTGATCTGCTGGCTACCCCACTTGTGGGATATGCCGTGATGGTATAGTAGTAGTACATATTATATAAATTAGATATGTATGTATGTACTTCAAAGGAAGTGACCGTATTGAAATAATGCATAACATTTTTAATTTAGACAATGTTAGTACATCTAAACATCGATTTACGAAATAAAGATTAGTGATGAATGTTTGGAGCAAGTAAGCGACAGTGTATGTTTGCGAGGGATGGAAAACGCGATAGGGACATCGGAAGAAGGAAAGTGGCCAGTACTAGATTGAACAGTGTACTTCGACCCACTATCAGCAATGGCAATGTGTCGAACATTGCAAAAATGCTGGTACACTGTTGTGTGTTATAGTGTTCTATTCTGGTATCCTCACTTTGAATGCAAGCGAAACATAGACGTGGTTGAAGAAGGACGAAAATGAAATAAATGCATTGGAGATGCAATCACTGAGAACAATTGTTGGTAAAACGTTGCATGATAGTGTGAGGAATGAGGGAATTAGAAGAATGAGCGAATTCAAGAGTGGAACGAATAGATGATGAAAGGATGAGAAAGGATATACTTATCTGAAAGAATGGGTGTCAAAAAACACGGGAGTCCGAGAACCACGTGGCTTGATCACGTTCTCCAGGACGGCCGTGTGTTGAGTAAGACAAATCGACGTGCGTGAATAAGAAATTGTACGAACGTAAAAGAAGCGAGAGAAGTTTTCAAGGATAGGTCTATATGGCGTTCCGTTCTATATGACTAGTTCACTTGGGATACGGTGTGAGGGTATAATATAGTGTTACATCTTAATTATTGTTGATAAATTCTCAAGAGTTTTAAATGCTGATATATGTTATTGGAGTACTTGATCCAATAACAAAAGAATAAGAATAGCGATCATTTTGATATGTTAATACTCGCAATATTTTAATAAAATGAACATAAACGAACATACCTCATTAGCGGGCAGTTAAACTAAATAGCAAACAAATATTAAAACAATTAACAAACAATAATACTTAATAAAAAATAACGTATAAAAATAAGAACAAATCAATAAACGGAAATGCGGGTGTTAATAACAACGGCGGATAAACCGCAAGAATATATTGGTAAAAAAAACACTATTAACAATGTATGTACGAGTAGGTATATTTGTTATTATTGGTGCAATATAATTTGTATGGTTAATTAGATGTATTACCATTACAATGCAAACCTTGATCTGTGTAATGAAGTGTGAAAACGCTTGTAAAACAATAATCTGGGTTTAATCAAGTGTTAGAAACTTGATAAAACTACTAAAAAAAACCGCACCGGATAATTACCCAGTTTCGAAATATTTTTTTTTTAAATTAAATGTACTTCGTATTACGATATACTTAAATATTATATGTGATATTGTAAATATATACATAATTCAATAGAATTTAATTTAGCTTATAAAGTTTTTAGTACTTTTTTGATACTAATATGATTTTAACAAGCCTGAAGAAGTGTATAACTACACGTATTCTTTGAAACTACACAGAGTCTTTATTCAAGACATCCGTGCTTTACAATATATCTAACAGAGAATAGTGTGTCAAAAAAACATTTAACAAACTAAAAGAACCATCATCTGAAAAAATATATAATACTAGCTGACCCGGCAAACGTTGTTTTGCCATATACATTATTTCTAGATTACTAATATCGCAATTGAAAAATAGGAGTTGGTGGTAGAAGGGTGAAAATTTAGGGCTGTATGTATTTTTGATGCCTCACCATAAAAAGTAAAAATAAAAAAAATGTCCAAAAATAAAATAAAAAAATCGTGATGGACCACCCTGAACTTTTAGGAGCATGGAAAATAGATGTTGGCCGATTCTCAGAGCTACCCGATAAGAACACAAAATATCATCAAAATCGGTCCAGCCGTTTCGGAGGAGTATGATAACAAACACCGTGACACGAGAATTTTATATACATATTAGATTAAAAAAAGATTATGCACTATTCCAGAACATCACAAGGTCGATTTTTACCATAACTTGAACGACTAATATTTAAAAAGTAGATATTGCGCACTAGAGTAGGTAAATTAATTAAAATTAAACAATGTAGATATGTACCTGGGTAGGACACAAATACATAGTCTATCACATAATATTGTATGTGATACTTACTGAGTTAGCTGTATTTGATCTTGATAGTGAAAAGGGTAAATAGGACCTTGTAAAATAATGATTATAATACCCTGATATTAAATTATACTATAAGTAGGTACAAGTACATACGTTTAGTGGTGGGTAATAATTAGTTGAAGGAGTAGTAGGTATAATAATTTGTCTAGTAGCTCACTAGTGAGTGAGTAGTGTTGATGGTTAGGTATACACTCTGCAGGTTGTAAATAATTAATCACGTACACAGTTGTAATTACAACAACCGACTTTTCACCGCCACAGACTTTAGACAACCGACGACTGGACGATATTAAGTTTCTAAATTATAGAATATAATTGTTTCAAAAGGATTCTTCTTAGATCGACAGTAAGAAAATTAACTCCAGAACAGTGTGGATCATTATTAATCTGTATTAGAAATGAATTTTATTATGATTAGGTAACTCTTTTCAGGAATTCATGTCACTTACAACTTTGGACATATATACAAATTTGTCGACAGAAAAATGTAGGTACTTACTTCCTTAATGTGTGTGTGTGGTTTTTAAGAGATTCATAATATTTTGTAAAGAAATGATAAACGTTCTATTTAATTGACATAGAATCGAGAAATAAAATCAAATGGATTTATTCACAACTGTTTTTTTACAAAGTTTTTCAGAAAACAATAATAAAGTATACCTAATGTATCTGAAGCAACTAACCGACTAAAGACTAAACGATTTTGAAGGCATAAATAATAATTCAGTTGGCGAGAGTCTAATGAAGAACTAAGAGGGTGATCGAAATATAAATCATCAAAGTTTGACTATCAATTTTCTCGTGGGAACTAAACGCGGCCAAATTGATATACTTATGCTAAAAATAGACACCATGAAATAATTTGTATCGTAAATTTGAGTCCCTTTTCAATAATCCACTTCAGCTGGTGTGTCACCGCGGCGATAAACATTAAAATGTCATAACAGTTACTCAAAATGTTAAATTCGTTAACAATCAAATTAACATCCGACAATCGTCAAATTACTTCTTATTTTTTTGAAAATGTAACTTAAATTATTTTATACTTTGTCTCTAGCCAACTTTCCAAATAGACGGTAGCGATAGACACCAACTCTTTGAAAAATCTTCGGACGATCCTTCTCAGAATGTAATGGACTCGATTTTTGGAAAACTGCCATTCACATTAACGATTTCTGAGATAAAATTAAACGTTAAAAGTCGACCAATTGTTAACTTTGTTACTTAACGTTTAACGGAGGAACAAATGAATACTTAGTTCCCCGTATAAATTTTATCTACTCAATACATTTTAGATTAGTTTAACTGAACGACGTAAATACACGTATAACCTAACAAAGGGTAAGTAGGTACCTAACTAACTTTGACTATCGATAAAACATTAACTAATACAACAATAGTAATATAACGTTAATATTCCGAACCTTTAATAGGATAATAATACCACATACCACTTAATATAATATTTACATAGGTGATGAGTGTGCCTATATAGTAACGTAAGCGATAATGTAGTTAATCCAAACTGAAAATGGTTGACTCTGTGATTTTTACAAACCTTTTATAAATATTACCTGCTGTGAATATTGTGTTATGTTTAAAATGTAATTATAATAGAAGTCAGCAAAAGGTGTTTAAAATAAGATGGTAAGACAAAGCGCTATTGCATTAAATTAACGAACGCTTCCATTTTATTATTTCAAATCAATTTGTCGATAAAATTAAAGCTTGTATATAACTGAGGACAGTTTGCATGTTTCTTACATGCAGCTGATCTGCTGGCTACCCCACTTGTGGGATATGCCGTGATGGTATAGTAGTAGTAGTATATAAATAAATACGATTCTTGTTTCATTTTGCTAGTAGAGAAAAAGAAAAAACTGGAATGAGCGAAATTTCTTTAACTCCGGAGTAGCAGATTATCAAACTGTAAATATTTTGAAATACAAATATTTTAAATTTGACGATGTTTATATCATAGTTTTTTTTTCAATCTACCTACCTACCTATATATTCAATTATTAAAAAATATCCCACAAGTAGGGTAGCCAACAGACTATCTGCGTGTAATAAATATTTTGACTTTTTATTTATTATTAAAGACAACCACGTTTGTGGATAAATCTTATAAATTTATTTCATAGTTTAATTTAGTTTTTAGAACTTTATTAAAGTGTTTCCACATCTAATGTCTTTTTTAAATTCTCAATATCTGAATCTTAAACAATATACATACAATTAGCTATTTTGTACAAGAATTAATTATCAAGCTGACGATAAACTCATTTGAATTAATGATTGAACTATTATAGTACAGAGAAAGAGCCAAGTTTAACCGATACACAATAATTATGTAGATACGTATTGAGTATTGTTGGTAGTGTTACATGAAATTATTATAATATACAGCAGTACTTAGATGTGTAGGTATTTATTTCAGCACGCGATTGTAAACGTGAGCGGAATAACAACACAACATTAAAATTATGTTTATTGTAATAGGAATAAATAATAAATTAATTAATCTAGTTATAACCATTATAACACATGCAAGCACAGGTTTACGGGCAGTGTGCAAATGCGACATATCCTAGGACGAGGTTTTTCAACAATTTTCAACGGCATAGAACCAACACATACATACGTCTTCTACCCCTTATCCTAGTTGGGTCGAGAGCCTATTGCGCATACATAGGTTTTCTTCAAGCTCTAGAGATCTCTGTCCATTACTGCTTCCAGATCAACTAACACGATTAATAGAAATCAATACTCCGTCAAAACTTCTTTAACCGTTTCGTTTAGAAATAACTAATTCATATAAAAATGTTCAATAGTAAATAAATAACATTTTTAATATCTGAAACTGATCAGTAACACGCAAAAGAACTTAATCTAAGAAAACTAAACTGTTTCTAGGATATTAATTTTTACTTGATAAATATTTTTTGTTTTCAATAACATTTCATGCTCGATCAAATAAAGAAAAATAATTAAAGAAACGTTCATAAATACTCGGCGGACTTAATTTTTGTCAATGCCTCGCAAAAAAAAACAATGCTAAATGTCGAATAACTAATTATTAGGTAATACAAACAAAAAACAGCGGCCAATACAAAATCGCCTTGAATTTTAAGCACTTATAACGGTACACGAATATCAAATCACGAAACGAATACACAATAAGTTATATAATATCTAATAGTTTTAAACAATAGTTTAATTGAATATATAGCAACGTGTGCGCTCTCTCAGATAAATTATTGAAGTTCGAAGAAAATACCAACTCGCAAACACAACCCAAGTCGCGGTTTTTTAATAATAATTTGTTTTATAATAAAATCCACTCGTGTTTTATTGACCGTATCGGTGAGAGTAAAAAAAAAACATAACAATTCAGTTTACAAAATAATATAATTAAATTTCAAAACAAATCACGTGCAGATGGAAAAAAATATACATAGGTAACAAAGACTCGGCTTTAGCGACAAAGCAATTTACTTTTTTTTAATATACTTATTTGTGGTAGGCCCGTATTCAATTCAGTGTTGGGTCGTAAGAATTTCCACAAACGATCACATTTAAGTTTGACGACCTTTTAACGTGACGACGTCCTGTTGGACCAAGCTGGTAAAACGGCATTTTTGATTTTGGAAGGATTTTACGCACTATCCTCCTTTTTGTAATTCTCTTAGTATATTATTTTCACCGTCAGATTTACAAAAACTGCACAAATCTAGGAATTTTATCCTTGACCCTCGGGTCTTTTTGTGTTGATATATTATCTACATACATCTGGTGGAGGAGTGTCCAGGAAGAAAGTATGAGGGAGACTGTATGGACAGCTGGATAGGTCGACCCCAGAGGCGGTGCAGTGGCTTTCTGGACAGGAACCAAGGATTTCATTTGGAATAACAATTGAACGCAGCAACTTAGCTAAGATAATGTATTACAAGTCAAAGCCGTACAAAAAGAAAATTAAGTATCTATATACAAGTAGTTCGATCGGAAAGTCTTGAGGATACTATTCGGAATCATTTTGAAACCTTCCATCTTAAATCTAGCGGTCTCTAGCATCTATTGGTGGTATATTATTATGTACACACATTGCGATCATCAGGCATATCTACCACGTAATACATACACACCAAATAAAAAATATACCGAATGTGATAAATTTGAACAAATTTAATAAAATCGGTGTAATTTAATTGAAAATTACGGTAGGTAATCACTCGAACGTGACAAAATTCATTAACTTTATTAATGAAAACAATGATTAAAAAGATTATTTAATAAAAAGGTACATGCAATAATTACATTTACAATTAATGCATGAGTGTATTAACCTCGAAACAAGTAATAATCGAATACTTTAATATTAAAAAAAATCATCGTAACTGCAATAAAACTTTTTTTTTATTTCACTTACAAAGAATACCATGAAAAAGAAATAATACTGCGAACAAATAATATATAAGTAATACGAGAAGAACAAATATGTAAACATATTTATTTACATTCCGATTATTCAATCTATGCTTATATTTCTGAAAAATTATACCAAACAAATGAAATAAAATATCTATACTTACGGATGTAAAAACAAATAATAAAGGATACGCCATAATAATTTATTTCATTGCCGTATATTAGATATATATGTATGGGGGTAATTTGAATAAAACATAGAAAAAGAAACCAAACTATCAAAAAGGTTCCTTCAATGGAAGTGTTATTTCCCCACTTAGGATTGAAAAAGTGATTTTTTTTCTGTGAAATGACTTTTTGTTTATAGCAATTTATATCGAATATAGTGTGTCGTTTATCGTTCCGTTGGGAAACACTTGACCGATCTATTTTATTCCCGGGATAGAATCGAGATGATAATAGGGTTAATAAAGGAGACAGGGAAATTAAAAAAAATAGCTTTGAATATTTAAAAATTGATATAGACCCTTTAAAGCTTTAAGGAAGTCGGTATACTTCCCAAATATACATTATGAAGTTTTGAAGATTTCTATAATGAATATTATTTAATTTTTGCCATAACATGAAAATATAGTTCAATTCATTATAATATATATGTACATAATCTCGTAGTATTAAAATAGTTGCTCGAAAATTGTGGAATGGTGAAATCAGGTATTTTAATGATTTTAATACTTTTTTTTAAAATTATTTGCATTAAAAGCACTTTTGTGAAAGTTAGGACATTTAAATGATACAGGTCCTACGTAGGTACTATATTGTTTATTAAACTAAAACTAAACGATATCTAGATTCCTGGCAAACTCCGAGTCTACGAATAAACAGAAGTTTTCACTTAATTGTTTTCTT
This sequence comes from Athripsodes cinereus, assembly GCA_947579605.1. NCBI lineage: Eukaryota > Metazoa > Arthropoda > Insecta > Trichoptera > Leptoceridae > Athripsodes > Athripsodes cinereus. The sequence continues at coordinate 26,307,847 of OX388310.1, forward strand.
AACTGTTTTTCCTTATTGTCCTTCGTTTCTTTCCATATTGGTACACTTATAGCGATTGATCATTTACACTAAAAAGCGAATTTCCCACATACGCATTCTATGAAGAATTTCAGAATCTACACGCTATAACAGATAATTTGGAAGTCAAGTTGAAATAACTTTATTTCTCGGATATTGCAGGAGTCCAAGTACTCCTATTTATCCGTTTAGGTGACGATTTATTAATATTTTAATTCTCTCTAGTTTAATACCACTATGCCAGTGTTGGCATCTCCGATCCTACCACGTCAGTGGGCGGGGGACCCGACTGACGTAGCAGATCCCATCTTGAAACCCACACATCCACGAATGTCTTAAAGTGTGAAGCGTTTGTGGCATTTAAAAACACTTCCCCAAACCAGATGGGTCGAGGAGTGTCAACAGTCATACCCAGAATCATTTCCTCTCTTGCATCCATCATCAAAGGATATTCCCAAATGATATGTTCCGCATATTGAGCTCCTGTCCCACATGTGCACCATGGATTATATCGATCATGGGGTTGCTGGGTCGCTGTTAACTTGGTTTATCAATTATTTGACTAATCGAAGACTGGCTGTTTGAATTGGGGATTCTGTATCATACTCCTTCGAAGCTCTTAGCGGAGTTCCCCAAGGATCGCATCTGGGACCTACCTTATTCATTCTCTTTATAAATGATGTTGTGGATGTGTTCACTGATGTGGAAATTCTCATATATGCTGATGATATTAAGATTTACAAAGCAGTGAGTACTATTGATGATTGTCATGTTTTACAAGATAATCTCAATAGGTTAAGTGAGTGGTGCACAGCCAATAAATTAGTCCTGAACTCTAAAAAATGTCAGGTAATGCATTTTTACCGCATAAAGCATCCTATTGAATTTGAATATTCAATAGATGATTTAAAGTTGCAGAGGGTTGATGAGATTAGAGACCTGGGTGTTATACTGGACTGTAGACTGAGTTTTGTTAATCACATTAATTCCATATGTGGTAGAGCCATGAGGATGTTGGGATTTGTTATCCGAACTTGTAGACCATTCTCTGACATATTTACTCTAAAAATTCTCTATATATCTCTCATACGCAGTATTTTGGAATACAACTCATCTGTTTGGAGTCCTTGTTTTGAGATTCATAAAACTAATTTGAGCAGGGTGGAGCATAGATTTCTTAGACATATAAATTATAGATTGGGTATCCCTATGGAGGAGATGTGTTACAGTTCAATATTGAACCATTTGAGTCTGTTGGGGCTGACTGAGAGAAGAGTACTTTGTGATTTGATTTTGTTACACAAAATAATTCACGGGAATCTTGATTGTCCAGATATATTGTTGAAGCTAAATTTTCATGTTCCCATAAGGGCTACTCGACAGGCTTTACCTTTTTATTGTAATAGTTCCAACACTTCTCATGATTATAACTCGTCTGTCAACAGATTGCAGCGTCTTGGAAACAAAAATGCGGATGTTGTAGACGTATTTGGCACATCTCTGTTAGTATATAAGTTTAAATTAATCGAATCGCTTCTTTCAGACCAGACCTAGTAGATTTTCCCATGTATTTTTGTGCAGTTTTAGAATTATTTTAAAATTATTATCATTATTTTTTGTTTTTATCATGACTAGTGACTGGAATTTGTCTTTTAATGAATTTATTGTGTTTTGTATTTAAATTTTAATTTTTGACTTTAACTGGAGAATGTTTTGTCTGTTTTTTTATATATTTTTATATTGTTTTTATATTTTTATATTGTTTTTATATTTTTATAGATTGGAAAGTTTATCTGTATACTTGTAAAGGCAATTGCCGTATATTGTATTAAATAAAAAAAAATGCTAACTCAAAAAGTTTACCTCTCAACTGGCCATGTCCAGTGATAAGTTGTAAAGAAAAATGATCAAGGGACAAGAAGCTCATTCTCAGTCTTTCACGGACATCTGGAAAGAACTTGTAGACAAGTCTACCCGTTCTTCCAGTGGTCCACCTGTCTTTGCCAAACATTCGGAAGTCAAGTTGTAAGCGACCATAAGAAGAAAGAATGAAAAAACTCTGTTGATTTTTCAATATTTTTGTTCAATGTCCCGAATAACTTTGTTCGCCGGACGCCTAGACAGGGAATGATTTCATATAACGACAAACAACACGTGGAATAATATCATATATTATAACTATCATCACAGAGGGATGATTGATAAAAAATACTTAATAAATACGTATCATTTTATTACTCCCATACATGCGGACTGGATGTGTGCCGGGAGCTAAAGTCAATTATCGGAAAAGCATAAAACAAATCGGTACATTGAAGTGACACGAGCGAAATACAAAAATACCACAAAAATAATTTCACATATAGATATAACCGACAGCAGCGATATTGCTGGCTAGTTAATTGCATGTTTGCACATAATTAACACATCAAAATAAAAATTCACTTAAAGTGAACAAATTCAATACGTACATTTTTAAATTAGTCCCGATTTCCTATAAACAAAATTCATCTAGCTACCTTTTTATATCTTCACGGCATAGCCCACATGTGGGGTAGATAATGGACTAACAGCATGCCATTAACATTCAAGTTATCCTTTCTTTGCCGATAAAAAAATACATTTATATACATCATATAATAAAACCTTAAAATTAAGTCAATGGAAAAAATGAAACGATTGAATTTACTTTTCAATGGACTCTCAAATTGTAGGTATATTTCGGTTTAATATCTCGCTGAAAAGAATAAGGTTTACTTCAAATAACTATATAAGGAATAACAAAGTTAAGGATATATCCCGTAAAATTAAACGATTCCAATTTTCTAAGGCAAAGTTTTGAAACAATAGAAATTGTACTTAAAATCTTATTAAAGGTAATAGAAATTGTACGATTTGGGTAAAAGAAAGAACTAAGTCCAAACCTCTTAGTAAAAAATATACATTCGAGAAAGGTTGTAAGAAATCTCAATCAATAAAGGTTGTATATCTAATCGCTGAATATAAAATCATAGATTGTACTCTATTCGTCGGTACATTTACTACATTTGGAAACGTCATTGATACAATAAGCGATATGTGGGATTTAAGCAAATCATTCAGGCAACATCGTACAAAGAAGACTCATTACCACCATGTGCTTCTACAAGAAGCCATGAATGGCGCATCAATGGAATAAAGTCAATAATATTTTCTACTACTACTACTACTATACCGGGTTAGTTGGAAGACATCGCATTTTAGCGATAAACTCACCCTCTGTACATTGAATTGTATAAATGATATTTTCTATGTTAATTTGTATTATTGTAAACAATGCACAGTGAAGAATAAAATAAATAAATACTATACCATCACGGTATATCCCACAAGTGGGGTAGCCAGCAGACCAGCTGCATATAAAACATGCAAGCTGTCTTCTCCGTGCCAATATAAAATTAAGACATTCAGGATGGGTGGCAAACCTCATCGCCGAATTTAAGATGTGAAATGTCTTATTTTTTCGAACACCTGCCTTTTACAGGGCACTCGAAAACTTATGAAGAAGAGTGGGAGACCAATTCTTTACCGGGTGCTCCACGGGATAATATTTCATGGAATCTATTTATCGGCAGTGAAGTTCCCAATATATCTCATACTCTTTTCTATAAGTTTTCTGTAAAAGACATTTAACATTTCCAATCCAGCTTCTGATCGTCTTAACTTTTATTGGCACAGAAAGGATAATTCGCCTGTCTATTAAAAGCAGTTGGTTCGCTGATTACCTCACTTATGGGAGATGCCATAATGGGGTAAGTGGAACAATACAAATAAAAAAATAAATACGAAAATATTTTTTTTAGGATATATCTGGGTTTAGTATTTTATAAATCCAAATACAACCTTATACACCTTTCACAGTAAGCTACTAAAAGCTTGTGCCGTGAAAGGGGAGTTTGCCGGCACCTGGTATCAAACCACGGACCCCTTGTTCACAAGGCCGAGACTCTACCTCCAGGCTACCGACGAACTTATAACGTACCTAACATGTATGAATTTGACAATTTGTAAATACAAAAAGAAACCTTTTATAAAAATGTTAGTTGGTAGATTATGTTCTTAACATGTACATATTATACAAAAATATCATATTCGAGGAATTGTATCGCAAAACAAAATATTAGTTTACAAAACAAAAACATACAAAATAATATTACATTTACGAAATTTTATGTACTTTAAATGAATGTACGTACTTGGGAAAAATTGTACAAAAATAAACCTAAGTATTATGTCGGAGCGAAATTATACTGTGTCATTTTGTCGTATGGCAGTTCTACAACATCATTTGCATTTACTATTCACGTGTTTATGAACGCGAAATCACTGTCAAAGATGACTGTGAGTCATTGCTACTATTACTCTCATTATCTTAAATAATAGATTCTACTATAGAATCTATAGTAGAAAGAAACACTTTTTTCAAATAACATAATTTTGGAATTTTACTACGTGTGCACCGACACAATTAATATCTTAAATAAACTTAACCGATATCAAGTTCAAATGGCGTTATTTTGCTTCAACAAAAATATGATAAGCTTTTTTCTACCTATGGATTTCAATATATAATTATAATTAATCGGGCAGGAAAACTGGATATCCCAATGTGATAAATAGTAAAATAGTCACCGAACCCCCTGAATGAATACCGAAATTTAGTCTGCCACGTAAGCAATGGTCCACACTAAAAATACTACCAACAGTACATAGCAGATGCGCAGACCATAATTATGCACCACACCGATGGGATTTGTCGTTTAGTGTGAATGCGGCTCAGAACGCTAGACAATCTACCATATTATAGAATGTCTTCTGTATGGCTTCGAGTTTGGTCGAGAAGACCTACATGAGGTGACGACCAATGCAGCAAACTGGCTGAGAAATTTTCCATTGAATCTATAGGGCCACAATGACATATACATTAAAAATTATATATGTATAAGTAATGAAATTCGACATAAAGTACTTTTGCCCTGACATACAGATATATGACAACTATAAAACTGTTTGTGAGTCTAAGATTTAATAGGAACGTGTCGTCGAATATGAACCTTATGTAAACTCTGTTATTTTAGTTGTGTAACGAAATACGTTTTAATTTCTTATTCGTTTTATTGAAAACGAAATTCTGATACCTTACAGAGGGTTGTATTGTTATAAATATTTTCAATCGTTTCACAAACAAAAGTAAGTTAAAACAATAAAATTCGTATACACGTGACAACTACGTGCTCATTATACCGTACACAGCAGCAAAATGTTTCATTATATTTGTCTTTCTATTTTGTACCCGTATACAATACAATGGGAGTCTTTTGATGATAATTATATTCTTTGCGTAACCATATACTCTGCTAAAAAAGTACTTCTGAAAACTATACGAGTATCTACTACAAATTATTCATAAAAAATATTACATTGAATCGTGTAGGATCAATATATCAATAGAGAAATTATGTTGTGAGTACGATTTCTGAAATACAAACCTACAAATATAAGGCCCTCTCGGAAAAGATGTGGCATCTTTTCCGTGAGGGCAAAAGATGCCACATCACTCCCCTCTTAGAACGACTACACTGGTTGAGCGTCGAGGAAAGGGTGACATTCAAGGTGTGCCTTTTGGTCTACAAGGCTATTAACAAAATGGCACCATCGTGCCTTACAGAGCTTTGTCCCCTTAACTCGACCAATAGAAGACCTCTGCGCTCTATGGAACTGGCCGTGAATAGACTTACTGAGCCCAATAGAGCCGGTAAGTCTAACTTCTACGAGAGGACCTTTGGTGTTGTTGGACCGGTTATGTGGAATCGCCTACCGGTGCTGCTGAGAGATGGTCAGACGGTCACTAGCTTCAAAGGCAAATTAAAAACTGAACTCTTCACTGGCGCCCTTGAGACGGTCTAGGGACTGTAAAACGGCGTCATAAATAAAATAAAATCATCCAAAATCATCATCATCATAACTAACCTAACTTACAAATGACGTGAAGAGAGCGAGAGCGGACGCTTCAAATATTGCTTGTAACATTAAAAAAGCCTTTTATTATGGCCGTTCCTCTTATATAATGATTTTATTGCAAACAAATAAGCTCCTTAAATGAAAGAATTTTCGAATTTATGATCTTTAGCTTTAATTTCAGCGATATTGTAACAAGCTTACTAAGTACCTCATTTACTTATGAAGCTTTCTATCACTAAGAGTGTCATTAATGTGTTTATTTAGTTTTTACATAATGCCATTTGATTATAACACTATTAAGATTGACGAGGTATTCAGTAAAATGCATTAGGAGATTAGTTTAATCACGAATTCAAGTGATTACTAAGCAGATAAAATAACAATATTTACATATTATCATCATTTAAAATACACAATAATTACATAATTAAGTAATTAGTCATGTATTATTTATTATCAAATAAAAATTATAATTTATTTACCTGTCTACATTGAGCGGTTAATTGTAGATGTCATTAGCAGTAATTATTGGTATAATCGAGAGATAAGGGTTAACAATTTAAAAGCTTTTATCAATATGACCAGTGACACAATACATTTTACAATATAAAGAGGATTCTGAATTGATTTTTTGTTTTATCTTTGTCGTGTTATAATCGCTTTCCATACAAATTATTTTTTATTTAATATTTAACTGTAGGTACATTAATTAAAAGTAAATTTACACAATAATACATTCAAATAAAATACATTCACACAATCAATATAAAGAGGGCGAATTTATCGCAGAGGCGCGATTTCTTCCAACAAACCCGATTTTATGTAACTTTAAAAAAAAAACACCCTAGAAGGAAAAGAGGAGGTGTAAAGGAAAAGAATAGATAGGAAAAGGGACTAGGAAACAGATGCCAAATTCTGAGTGATAAATACAAATTACGAAGGGAGTATGAGTTTTTTTATTCATCGCTTTAACGATAGCAAAGATGATGCAATTTTATTTGAACATGATACAACAACACTAAAGAGAATACTTTTCACAACAAAATGATGTTATTCTAACTAACTTTATGGTAAAGTTTAATTCATCTTATGATGAGTAGGTAAACATTCCGAAAATTCAGTTAGTTGCGTTCAAAATTCCAACTGTTAAGTATGTGATTATTGTATGTAACACAGTATGTTGTGTTGAAAACTGGATTTTCACTTACTCAGAAGTGTGGATGTCAATCAAATTAAGTTTTGAACTACTATAGATGACTCGCACCCATTGAATTGCTCAGAAGTGTGCGAGTCATCTATAGTAGTTCAAAACTTAATTTGATTGTTAAGTATGTAATTTACTATAATTCTAGCGGACCGCTGAAAATTTATTGAAACAAAATTTGACAAACATTTAAAAATGGTAAAATTTAATAAAAGTGTTTCCTTGTACAAAATGTGTAACAAGCGTTCAAATAAAAGAAACAGAAGTTCTTCATATTCTTATGCGCAGACAGCATTAATAATAATGTAGAAACTCTATAACAAACCATCCGGGATAGAAATTGAAAACGACGGGTGGTAAACTGAAATAAGCACATAAAAATATATTGGATATGTATTTGATATTACATAGTACAATGTATGTGTTTTCAGTACAGCAATATAATAAGTAAACAAACTGTGCATGTAAGTTGCAGTATTACTGTAATTTCCATGTCATGCATTGTATGGAACTAGGATAACGAGATCTACTGGGAACATTGCAGTTTAATACCATATTGTAAAATTACAATTTGATAAAGATAATATTTAACATCCCGTATTCACGGCAAGACTTGAAAACGGCCAGTGAGAAAGTAGTTCATCAAAGCTTTTATGCATTTAACAATTTTAGTGAAATTACTATATTATACATAAATATGAAAACTGAACATTCTTATAAATTAAAAAATCGCATAAAATGTTCCATTATTTTAATGTGACATTAAAAAATAATTAAAACCGGTGCTCTTGAATCGATAAAATGACCTACGAAAAAACGGATTTAAAAAATTCTCCTAAAACATTATCATCATCAAAAAGCTTCGGAGCCGTGAGCAAGTGAAATAAATAAATAAATTTATTTAATGTGAACTTTAGATTTGATTCATCTCTCCATGGTACGAATTTATTTTATGCAAAATTTAAACGATTACGACGGTTGTAGTTAACAGGCTTTAAGTATCATAAAACTACGATTAAAATATGTAAAGACTATAAAATAATATTTTAGATGAATATAATATACACATAGTTGCTCAACCGAAGATGCCACCGAAGCCACTCTCCCATTTATGGTAGGCCTTCTACTAATCAATAGGACACACAGACTAACTGACACTCCCATGTCTTGCACAGCTTGAAAACAAACTATTATGTATGTATTTGACCGTTTATTTATTGTCTATCATTGCCAATTTTATTGCGATAGCTTTCGGCATTGTGTAAACAACATTATTTCAATACTAATTTATCGATGACATCTCAATAAAGCCAATTTAATAATAAACATGTAACATAGCTTTCATGGACGCTTTTAAAAGACAAGAAACAGGGAAATTAATACCTTCTATTCAACTCACTTTTGTTGGACCCGTTCGTAGACAAAGAATAACCGATTTATTCATTAAAATTATCATTAAGTATCAATATAAAAATATACACTGTAACTGTGTTTCCATTTTCTCAATTTTTCTAGATTTCATTTCTAATGTAATAGATGTAACTAGGTAGGTATATCTACGAATACGATTCTAAGTTTTAACAAAAAAAGCCCACATGAGACGATCTAGTAGTTTTTAAACAAGCCATCAATCATATTATATTGTATATAGAATCACCGAGATAACAATCTTAATCTGATAATCAAAAAATAATGAAACACTTTATAGGTCAATTCATACATTTTCAAAATAATATAGTGTTTGCAAAAACTAAATACACAAGATAAATTACTGTCGTTATAATAAATCTATTGAAGAAACTAGCTTGAACTTTGCCTGACGACTGGTAATACACACAAACAGGCACCCAAGAAACATCGATCAGATGTTGAGGCTAAAAACCGGATTAATGACTATTTTTAAGATATTCCACATGCTAAATAAATAAATCATTTAATAAAAAACTGCTCATGAAACATATTTCCTCAAACTTCTACTGATTGTATATCCATTTTTAAAATATTTTTTTCAATTCGGATAAACACTGAAAATAACAAAGATTGAAAAAAAAATGACTGGCAAGAATACAACCTCCAATCTCTACCTCGCCTCGTAGCAAAGTTTTCAGGATTCAAGATAATTCCATACAAAACGCCATTTGAAATTAAGTAACCATAGATAGGTATGTAGAATTGTAGATACTTTTAATAGCATATTTTCACATCTTATGCATACAATTTTGCATTATAATCCGATCTCTAGCTATTTTTAAACAATAACACTGCATATTATTCGATATTGCTGAGTAGGTTATACAATATCCGAAGATTCGTTGGAGTATGATGATAATAGGATTGTGATATACAATAGGATGAAAATTGTAAAATATAAAATATTCGAGTCTGTATGTTTGTCCATCCAACAACTGATTTAAACAGAAAATCGATAGGGAATCTTAGGGCTTCAATACGAACTATCATCTATTGGGCGTGCTTCTGAATAATAGAAGCACATTATTCGTATATTATGATAGTGATAAATATATTATGATTTTCATGCCACTTTACTCCTGAAATTAACATTATATAATATGAGTGTACGAAATGTTATTTCCATATTTTCTACGCTTTGTCAAAATAACAATGTTTGTAATTAAATAAAATATATTGGTACATTGTCTATTTCGTCAATAATCGTAAATTTTTACATTAAATTGTAACAAAACTGAAGGATAATTTGTTTAAGTTTCCGAGTGTCCTGTAAAAGGTAAGCGTTCGTAAAACATCACAAATAAGCCATTTAGCCGCTTCAATACAGTAATGGGATGTGCCACCCTTGATTTATTCATTATGTCTTATTTTATTATTGGCATGGAGAGGACAACTTTCACGTTCGTAGGTAACATGCAGATGGTCTGCTGGCTGCCCCACTTATGAGATATACCGAGATGTAATAGAATCATGATATTTATTAACAATTGGATTATAATATCTTGATAGAAGTTGAGTTCAAAACTAGTATTACTGCAATATGTAGGATATATCATTGTGTACTGTCTGTATTGGTAGGTACTAAGTAATCTGTAATGTATTATTATTATGATAGTAGTACTGTATAAGTTCAGAGATGCAAAAGGTTACATTCCATCATATTACGAAATAATATTAGTTATGTTACTTCGTCAGCCAACAATGAAATAACAAACAGAATGGACAGAGATAGGTATAGATCAAGAACTCCTTCATTAAGCGCGTCCACACTGCTTAGCGAACGTAGTGGATGAAGGATTATATTTCTCTTTTCTTCTTCCTTAAATATACGAGAATAACAGAGAGACGGAACTCTTCGTACCCTGCGGTCGCCGAGCAGTGTGGACGCATGTTTCGCATACAGTTTTATAAATAAGAATATCGTTATATATTTATTACTTTAAGAGAGGTTTTACACGACGTGCGATCATTAAACATACTTTTTAAAATCATTAATCAATATGGCTTGAGACAAGAAGCTTTCAAATCATTTGAGATACATATTGACAAGATAATACATGGAGTGTTTTTCACATTTTGAGAAATAAATAGTGTTCCGCGAAAGGCGGCATATACCTATTTGCAAAACATCACCAAAAGATATTATTAAAATCTAAAATTTAGTGAGGAAGTAAATCATAAATCTTGAATATTTTTTGTAAGACTTGAAGAGTATGATCTGTATGTTTATTACACACTGTAAGTCCTCCATTTATTCCATTTCTGAAAGATAGCTTAATGGTACAAATGGATGAATGAGATAATGATACGAAACAGGTTGCATTTCAGTCAATATAATTGATGTGTTATCACGCTTGTCGCGATTTTTTATTTCCGTGAAATGTCGATAGCTACCTATGGTACAAGTAGTAGTAATTTAGCAGTTACCAGAGATATTGGAGGAGTGCACGTACAACGTATATTTTCAGATAAAATCCATTTGTGTCGGGACACAAAAAACGCCGGCTTCATTGGCAATTCAATGTACCAACACGCTTTTACAATACGACTGAATAATATTTCTATCACGTCCAAGGTACAAATGAAATAAAAAAGTGACAAATTCGTAGTAGGTAGATATGCTGTAGTAGATAAAATAAGTTGGATACATAAGTGAATATATATAGACTGATTTGTCATCAGGTACAAGGAAAATCGATCAGCTTTTCATAAATATATCTTATTAAAACACTTGTATCCATAAAATTATCTTGATTATATTTATATCACAAGGACTATTTATCTACACATTCAAACCATAATTCGTCCCTCTTCTGACTAACTGTCGTATCTGCCTAAATGTAAATTATTCAGGAGAGCGTTTTTAGTGTTTTGCCGTGCATATTTTCGTCTCTCCTAGTTATATGATACAGTATAAATATGTAATATTATTTTATTTGTACCTATTCTTATATATCTAAGAAACATTTTTGTGATGAAATTTTGAGGAATTAGTACATGCAACACATTTTATTTAGAATAATTTGTAAATACGATAGCAAATCAGGAAGCTTTTCCAGGATAACGGTAACAGTTACAGGTGTGATCTTCAGTGAGAACATGCAGGGCACATATAAATACACATTGGTGATCATAACTCGATTTCGCCAAAAATGTCAGATACGACAGTTAGTCAGAAGAGGGACGAATTGTCCTCACGGGCGGTTATTAGGCAGGTCTGAAGGCAGACCCAGAATTTGAAAAAGGTCAAACTTCACTTTTTCCTGGTCGGGATTCTAACCTCCTGACTCAAAAGAAAGAGCGTTATGACCACGCCACACCGGCCGCCTAAACGACTGTTTAAAGAATGTTTATACACACAATTATAAGGCAATAAAAAAAAATTAATTATATTTTCTTTAGGTGTATTTCAAACATTACGTTTAAGACACTTTAAAATACACAACAACAATAAAAAGTATAAAACTTAACAAGTGCCATGTCATAGATAAATTTGCCAAGAGATAACTTCTAAGCGGTGAAAGTAAGAGAGACTTATAAAAATAATGATATGCACATTATCATAAAAACAATACAACATAACATAACGGAGTCTTAAAGAATCATGTAGCGATGTCGTTAGGTAGGTATAATACAACTATCTCTTGAGTTATTTCAACAGTAGGTATATACCTACATACATTATAAACGCCGTATTACCATTGTTATTATCTGCAAAATCCTAATATTTATGGCACTTGCTCTTAACTATTATAAGATACTATACATATGTAGGTATACTATAAAGATTATGAAATCAAAGACCATTCGGATCGAATCTCGTTGGTTAGTTGTTACTGTTGATGAAAAATGCCGTGTGAACACAAGAGTATTTACAATGATACACTTTTATAGATATGAACCAACTACATAAATGAGAGTATATTATAATGTAGTGTATTGTGTACATACGTTTACGTATAATTTTGAATGTACATATCTACGTACAATGTGCAATTAGGTGAGACGAAAAGTTATCTCTCAACAAATAGTAGAAGGACGGTGGAATCAAAAAACCGCAATTCTAAACTCGTTTGAATTCGTTAATATTTTATATTTTGGAGAGTCGAAAAGTTATAAAATAATATATCGCAATATTAATATTAGAAAATAAATTCTTAATGATAATGCGCACATGTTGTATCAGTATAAAGACAGACAATGAATTGCGATCAATTTACATAGTGTACCTACTATTGGTTTGAGGTATTGATTGCTCTATCAAAGTAATTGCGATTATTTGATATTAAAAATATATCTGGCATAACAATACCAACATTTCATAAAAATGCATTTGAGACGAGTCCAAGAAAGCCGATGAAGATTAGAATCTCTAACATAAGAGTATAAAAGATACTAATTGTACAAGCGATCATCTGACAATAAATATTTTCACAACAAAGTGCAACATAACATATGGAAAACAGAACATATCTTACTATCGAAATTATCTTAATCGATTCTATAAATCGATAATGTATCTTCAAAAACGAACATCGTCATTAACCAAGTCGTTCAAATTTTTATTAAGAACTTCTTATAAGAAGCTCTCATAATGAATACCAGTGTAGGAGTACCTATTAGAAGTTACGAAATGCCAATAACAAAACAATCCAATAGTTACAAGTAATAAGAAACTCGATATTAGTATCACAATAATAATAGATCACGTACATATTGTTGGTCTATACAACTTGATAGTTTATTATGATCTATGATCGATGTTGTCTGTATCGGTGAGAAAAATATTTTCGAACAGAAATCCTCGACGATGGCGAAACTCTCCGAAAATCGATATTAAACATAATACATACATATAGACCTACATGTAACACTTAATATACTGCCCAACTTTTAACAACATTTGATCATTGTAATGCAATTAATATTTGTATATTTCAATGTTACGACTAAAGATGGACGACAAATGATTTAGCAGCTAAGAACAGATTGAATCAATGTGCAAAGGCCTAAGGCATGATGGTGCGATGCAATAAGAAAACCCAAAAAGTGGAATAGAGAATCCAAGATTCTAAGCAAAGAAATTCAGAAAAGTAGAGGGGGGCATTTTCAACAATGGACCCAAAAAGTTTAAAGAACAAGAAGAAATATCAAAACGCAATATCTACAATAACAGTTAGTTATACGTATTGATTTTTAGTATTTAAAAAAGAAATGCATACATATAATTATATACTAATAGTAACCATAATATTTTTACAGTGTTTTAATTAAGTAAGCTGGACGAAATTGCCATATAACAGTAAGCTCGCCAATTAAACGTATAATTAAATATAATGTAAACTGCATTTTTGTTATACCTAATAAAGTGTTTTTATTATTATTTCGTATCAGATTTATTACTAAAATTATATTGTATTCTAAACATTTTATATAACACGTTATTAATTAATATTTAATAACAAAATGATATAAAAAAAATGTAGAACCTTATTATTGTTCGAATTTATAATAATTAGAATTATGTATTTTATAACAAAGAAATTAATTAATTTTGGAATTAACATTTCTTGTAAAAAAAATGTTGCTGAGCGTTTTACTCACTTAAATACTTTTAATTCAACAGATTAGTTTTATGTTTGAAATAGGATCTTAATTATGTATTCATCGTTTTAATATTAAGTACCTAAATGTTACGTTCTGACTGAAAACGTAGAGCGGATTAAGTACTTACAAACTTACAACGCACATGCAAAACATAATGAAATTTAATCTCAGGAACATAATTATATTTATACATACTCACGTATCTTTTGTAGACGCTTAAAAAACACTCGTAATAACTACCAATTTCACAGCTACTGTTAGAAACGTTTACAAAATCAACAAACATCATTAGTTACGCGATATTTTATGAAATTAATGAACGCATCCCCAAAAACATAGAATGCTCAAACGTCGTTCTTTGTTTTAGAAATTAATGAACGCTTCGCCAAGATTAATGAATGAAACTCTAAATTACTAATTTAATATTATTTTAACGTGGATGGAAAACAAACATTACATTACTGAACAATTAAAACTAGCAATTTTTGCGATAAATCAACTCAGTGCCTCAACAGAGATTATTGATTACGATAAAATATTCGCGGAGTCCTTGGATTTGAATAGGAGTAAATTTTCAAGTTTTCGAGTGTTACGTTACGAAGCGCGGTATTCGTAATTGAGACAAGGTATTCCCAACACATGTAAAAGAGTTCCCGAAGTATAATAGGACTTCCACTGTGTTTTGCATGTGTCCCCTAAAAGGCACGTACCCCTAAAACATCATGATTAAAACATTGAACACTAACCCTATAGCGATAAGGTATGCTGCCCATTTTGTATGTCTCATTTTTAATGACTCGGAGTAGACTCCATATGTCAATTACGTGATATTATTCCAATGGAATGATAAAGCTACCCAATGAATGTAGATTCATAAAGTATAAAATAATAATAAATACAGAGCATTTGTGTCGATTATTATGATATCAGGAAAAATAGATAACGTATTGAAAAGAAGGTAGCGGTCTTTAGCAATGAACTTAAGAGTACACAATAATTAAGTGAGATACTGACAAAACATGAAAGATGTAAGTGAAAATCAATTAGACCTATGAACTTGACCCGCAGGTCAATTATAATGTTCAATTTAAATCGATTATTGAAAACATATTAACTTCATAAAGCGTGTGAATACCGTAAGTATGTGTATGTGTGTCTGTCTGTGTTATGTGTGTCTGTCTGTGTTATGTGTATTTCATATCATTAATAATTGTGTCGAATATAAAGGCAACGAGACCCTGAAACATAATATAAAAATAAATGAAATTTGGTATAACAATAACTACCTACTAAAACAATGTGAGTGTTTATCAATTCTATTATACATAATGTGTAGGTACTAGTTTTATATCCAATTTTATTTAGGAGATATTTATATAAATTTGTGAAAGGCATGGGCGAGAACATAGGCCAGCATTATATGTTTTCATACCTTCCAGAGACTCAGAAATTGTATAATAAATCGAGAAAATTGAAAGACAAACGTGATAAAAATATTTTTTAAATCACGTAAAAATGTAAAAATCGGACAAAACAAATTTTACCAAAAAAAAAATTTTGACAATAGCTGGCTTTATTTATCATTTCAAATAGGAATGTTTCGAATTATCAAATGAAATAATTTTTTTTTTAAAGATATATCTGGGTTTTGTTATAAACCCAAATACAACCTTATACACCTTTCACAGTAAGCTAAAAGCTTGTGTCGTGAAAGGGGAGTTTGCCGGTACCTGTAATCGGACCACGGATCCCCTGTTCACGAGGCCGAGGCTCTACCTCCAGGCTACCGACGAATAAATATTTATTATTTTTGTTTTGTGTTACTGTTGAGTAAGACTAACACACGACCGGTTTCGCGGACTCCGAGTTCGCATCATGAGGTATAGATCAGCACCTGATGATGCGAACTCGGAGTCCGCGAAACCGGTCGTGCGTTAGTCTTACTTAACAGTAACACAAAACAAAAATAATAAATATTTATTTTATTTTATTTGATAATAATTTAAAATGAAGTGTTACAAAGTAAATGCCGATACAATTAAGGAATGATTCGAATTAAATGAATTAATCGATAAAAAAAATGTTTTTGATCCAAAATAAACAAAATAATGATTGTAAAATATTTTCGCTGTATTATTGAAATTCATGTGATTATAGAGGATACACTCATATATATAATACACTCATACATATATACTAACAGACTCTAATATTAATGTGGTGACTTTAATAGTTTACTACGTAGGTACTTGCAATTAAATTTAATTAGACGTCTGCGTGTTGGGATTTAATTAAAGTTAATAATTTTGTAGTTAACATATTTACACTACACAACATATAAGAGACGAATCATAAAACATTCAGGGTGGGTAGGTGACTACCTATATAATATTAATATCGTATCACATAATTGTATGGATAGCGAAATACTGTATAACAATGTTTCAAGACAGATCTCAATACTTTTAGGACGGTCCTGAAAAATGTTATGTTCTAGAATTATTGATAAATGGTACCTGCAACATTATTGGGTGCTTTACACGTGAACGACACTAAAACACTTGCCAAGTTAATTAAAATAATAACACCAAACCCACATTGAAATAGTGAGTAAACACAGTAAAAATATTAAGTATACATAACAGTGGATCGGTCAATTTGAACTGCTTAATTTGAAAATTAGATTAAAATATATCGAGTGGATCCACTCTTATACTTACAACAGACATATTTTAACAAAGTAATAATATCAATGTTATGTTTTAATATTTATGGCACTGTCTCACATATTTAATTTCATATCTGGGCTTGTAATATCGTTGCATAGCACTGGTAGCACGTAACAATGGATTTTTTCGACAGCCGCTTGTCAGAAAGTAAAGAGAGATGTGTTAATTTTCATCAATACTGTTTTCCTTCTGGAAAGATAAACAAGAGCGTCTACGCGAATTTAAATTAAGATTAAATTTAATTGAATTATAAAACTTTAATTTTATAACTGTTTATTCGGAAGACGCGCAAGGTAAAGTTGGGTATTAGTAAACTTAGTAAAAAATATTTATAGCACACTTACAACATTTTATAAAAATGTTTTAAGAAAAAAATTATTTTTACTCCCATCAAAATATAAAAACCAAATAATTATATCAAAGATAATCGAATCCCATATTTTGAGCAGTACCTACTACCTACTGCTTGATGATAAACATTTTTTTAGATTTTTCTAACAATCACTTCCGGAGTTCCCAGTCAATAGATCTCCCACTTTTTCTGTAAGTTTCCGAGTATTCTGTAAAAGACAGGTGTTCACAAAGCATCACGAATAAGACATTTAACATCTTCTTTTCAGCAATGAGGTATGCCAACAAACTATCCTGAACGTCTTAATCTTTTATTGGCACGGAGTCGACAGTTTGCGTGTTAATTACATGTAGTTAGTCTGCTGGCTACCTCACTATTGGGAGATGCTAACATGATATAGATATTTAGATAGACTCTAATATAAAATTTAAGAATCCATTTATTATTTTACACTAAGTTCTAAGCATGTCTTGCAATATTATCGATATAAATATCCCAGGTGCCGGCAAACTCGTCTTTTCTCGAGATACAAGCTTTTAGCTTACTATGAAAGGTGTAGGTTTAAGGTTGTATTTGGGTTTATAACAAAAATTTAGATACAAAGAATTCATACTTACATCATTAAAAAAAACATGTTCGCTATCAAAAATTAATATGAATGAGCACGAACGAAAAAACGATAATTAAATTATAGAAAACATCCACAACCTATAACATGGGATACAATAATGTTAAATCTAATCCGAATATAATTATGATATAACGTGAAATTCAATATGTGAAATGAAACCATCAGGTATTGATCACATTAAAGAGGTTTATTGATATTCAGAATACAGCTGTCACGCTTGCATAAGATATGCAAAATATATGAAATCGCACAATATGAACATGCCCCGATATTATTATAAGGCACCGTGTATTATAGATATTGTATGTAGTATGTACTAAATAACATCTTTATATCCGAAACACATGGCTCGTATCCGAACGGAAAACTGAGTAGGTACGTCACGATAACTTGTCGTGAATATATGAAATTCAAAGGCTGTGCTGTAGAATGTACATAAATTATATATATATATATATATAGAAACTTTTAGAATAACATCCTTAGGATGTAATAAAATAAAACGAGACTAATGTAGAAGTGAGAAACACAATATTTTATATACCTACCTATGGTAAAGTATGAAAACTACGGTGGTGTGATGTGGATGCGATAGTCACAAACTACGTCTGGGGGATTGTTGTGTTATCAGACATGGGGCTTATGGGATGGAAACTCTGATATAATTAACTCAACTTAAAACTAGTGAATGTTGATTTCCCACATCTAAATTTAGGATCACAAAGGCTTTATTAAACAACCGTTCAGATAACATAGAGCATGGATTTACAAGGCTATATAAGAATTCCCTTGATATCAAATAGAAGAAATCCTTAGAATGTAAAAATATTGGATGATACATGTGGTTTTGATGTGTGCTTTATGCTAGAGCTTTTTTTTTAAATGGATTTAAAATAAAAGATTATTAATAAAACTAAAACATTGTTTTATTCCACTACGAGGATTGTTTATTTGTTATAACGTTTTCAACTGTTATCATCAGTAACAACAACACTGAATGGATTTCGCTTCTAATACAAAGTCCATTTCATAATTCTAATAAAAAGAAATATCAAATAAATTACCAACATACCTAAAGCATCTTCCAACGTTTTATATTATTATAACATTAATGTGGTCAGATCTATTGCCATCAAAATAATGATTTTAAAATAAAATCAAAATCAAACATCCCAAAAGACACATATAGAAAACTTATATTGCGTTGAATTTACTTTACACCGCTGTATCTAATGTCATAAATAGGATTATGTTCTAGCTCTAAGTTATTATTGTTACCTATTATATAACATAACCGATTAGTCGGTAGATGCATTGACTATTAAAATATATTATTAGGTACTCGTAAAACTATTCTGAAACGACCTGATATGCAGTTAGAATGTTGTGTTTAATCCGAGGATAATGATCATTCGATACATTTTACGGCTAAGCCAAAGTGCATGTTTGTGCTTTCATTACAGAATTTAATACGATTATTGTACTCTCACATTAACTTAATCGATTTCATTTCACAGCTTCGTGTTTTAATTCTGAGATGAATAAAATAATGATACTACAGTTACTACATAAACCTATTTTTTTTTAAATAATATGCATTAAGATCTTGTTCAACTTCTTTCTGAGTAGAGAGCCGTTGAAATTAATTTTCAACACATAAACTGTGAATTATCTTGGCACATGTATGATTCAAGAGATTTGTTCAATACAAGATCATCTATACATTACGGAAGCACTGTAGGGGAAATCATTTATACAACATAGTACACAACATTAAATAGTGCGGTATAATTTATTCAAAAGTTGCGAGAGGTTAGTTATTAGAACGACTACTCTAAGACAGCAGTGTTACACGTAAGGCTATTCCCGTTTTGGATGATTAAGTACGACGTAAAACCTCTGAGAGAAACTTAATGGTATACAAGAGGGTCCACTTCACTCCTTACATAATCTACGAGATCCTGGGATGAATAGAACGGCCGTGATATTACACATTCCCGACGAATAACCCTCAAGAAATGCTGATGTCATACTACAGGCGAAAGGTTAACTTTCTCCTCGAGGATATTAGGGATCTTATAAGATAATAATAATAACTATTCAAACATCTACGCTATTAGAGGTAAGCAGGTATGGACTAACATATAATGTATGAAGTTCGTACGAAAATAATATAACCCTATATATATTTACCACTCAAAATCTTCGTAACCTAACTATGTACGTACTGCGTAATTCTTCAAACCGAGAATATTCAACATCTTACTGAATTTCCGCCACTCACTAAAGATATAGACGCTCAGTATTAACATCGTTTATTTCAAGCGTTTCTTCGAATACAATTAAATCGAAATTATGAGTGATTCTTGAAAAATACTTAATAACTGAAGTACTCAACATAATTACAAAACATTTAGAAGCATATTTAAATTGAAATATACAAGTTTAGTTTATCGACCAACGGTTCATGGTGAAAATTCATTAAAATAAGAAATTTAAATGAAACATTATACTTACTAATTCCACTGGTGACTTTATTATTAACTTGCGAGCCGACTTGAGACAACGAAAGCGATAGCTTTCAAAAGCCGGCTCAGAAGTCACCAGTGGAGTTACCAAGCATTTTGATTAATTTTAATTTATTATTGAAATATATGCTAAATACTTGAAACATCAAGTTGACCATAAAATATAATTGAGATGTAAGTACCTACTGATGTGAAAAAGCGTATTTTTTTTACGATGAAAGGTAATATTGGAATTTGTCTTTGAATCTTCATAATGATGTAAACTATTGGAATTCGTTGAATTTTATAACTGCTTATTTTGTAGAACTCCATAATTTAATGTAAATAAAAACAAAAAACTTTGTAGTATTATGATCAACTTGAGTTTGAAAAAGACATAACATGTCGAAACCTGGGCACTGAATTAAAGTACACAGTATGACTCTACAAAGTTTTTTGTTTTTATTTACATTATATTGGAATTCGAATATTGTCTGCAGAAGCAATAAACCTTCTAAATGTATATGTGCTTTACCTAAGTGTAGACAAGTTGTGTAGTTCTGAATCAATAAACTAATTCTATATTGATGTGGGACATTTCTTTTTGAACTAATTTGCCAGAACTTTCCAATAATCATCTTGAAAAGAGAATGACAAATAATAATATTATCAGATATTATCTGAGAGAGACATATTATGTGAGAGTAGGAATATTACATACATTGTGCGACTATCGCCTGTATTCACCAAGAAAAACTGAGCGAACGATCAGCTGAGCAAACGATCAGCTTAAATCTCCCTCAGCATTCCTCAACGTAGATAGGTATTCACCAACGAAAATTTACAATGCTTAGCTGAGTCGAATTTGATCGTGCGTATCCATGGATACAATGTAAATATTATGAAATGAAACTGACATTTATTTACGGAAACAGCCATTAAAGTAACTAAAAAGTATATTTTTGATAATTATACCAATAAAAATAATTTTCAGCCATTTAAAAAATATATGCATCATTTAAAAATTATATATATATATATATTTTTTAAATATTTATAAATGCCTTTATTTATACAAAATCAAGACTTGAACTTAAACAGATATTACTTTGATAGCAGTCAATTTGACAGCTAGGGAGCTAGCATTTAATTGAATCATGCATTGTTGTCAAAACTGTTTGCCGGTGAGGTTGAAATTAAAAAGATATTATAAACAAGGATAGAAAAATAACTGAAATACTCCGTATATAACAAAAATACACGGTAATTCACCATCAAGAAATAATTTTAATTCCTTGCAATATTGAACTATTACACTATCCGTGGTATTTTATAACATAGATATGTACAATATGAAAAAATATAAATAAAAATCTTGTTACTATTTTTGTATTTGTTTTTATTTATTTGTAAAAGGCATTAGCTGTTTATAAGATAAATAAATAAAAGATATTCATGTTGTTTAGTAAGTACTCTGTAACATATGTATTTAGTCGAAAGTAGAACTATTATAATTATTATTATTGGACAACATGAAAGTGTCGTTAACGTGCCAAAGCACCTCAATGATACTGAACAATTCATCAATTCTAGGACATTACATCCACATCATTATAGAAACTCGGATACACAACAGCATCCATGTCAGAAGACACATTATGTTGAATTAAATTAAATGTTTTGGATATAATATGTATCCACGTCCATAATATAAAACAGAATACAATATTTAATAGTAATTAGTAATTTATAAGGTTTTTAGATCCTTTCTGAATGTCTTAAGATCTGCAGCTTGCCTACGCTAGCGAGGCATCCATGCCAGAGGTTGGGTCCCGCCACACAAAAGGCTCTATCCCCATAATTAGTTAAAATTCTCCTCTGCGGGCTCATTTCTTGATATTTCAACCTGCACAATTCAGCAATATAAACTAGGGCATTCTCATTCTGTGCCTTATAAACTAACATTCACACTTTGAACTGCACTATAGTCTCCACTGGTAGCCAATGAAGTTCCTTTAAAAGTGGAGTCATACGTGTACACCTTTGTACTCCAAAGATAACACGTGCAGTGGACTTCAAAACTGATTGCAGCCTATAGATCTGACAAGCAGGTAATTCCACTGAAATACTGTTACAATATCCTAGTCTGGATATTACCAGAGCCACAATTAGTGACTTCCTAGCGTCTAATGTGAGACACCTTTTTATCATCCCAATTTGCTGCAGATGAAAGAAACAAGCACTGACAAGAGAACTAATGTGCTTCTCAAAAGTTAGCGAGCTGTCTTTTATGGTTCCCAGAAGTCTGACCTACGTTGAAGGTGTCTTTTATGTGTGATAAGAAAGTGCGACTGCGATTGAAAGGATTGTTGTATTGAATCGAACTATTTGTGATTTTTTTATATATGTTTAATGGCCTTGTGCCGTATATGTTATTATAAATAAACAAATAAATAAATTAATTAAATAATTTATTTATAAATATACATATATATAAATTATTACATGCCGCCTACAAAAATATATTCAATAAATTGTAAATAAAACGCCAACATTACGAAACAAGTATGGCGGACATTATAGAATAATTTTGACAGATCGACGCTGAGCAAAAGTTAATCCACCTCAATTGGCCGATCAAATTTGAGGGAAATTTTCACTCAAATCACGCTGAGGGAGCCTAAAATATGTTGGTGAATACCAAATTTGACGTTGATCGTAATTTGAGCTGATCGAACGCTCAGATTTTCTTGGTGAATACGGGCGTATATGTTTGTCTATCACAAGAAACATAATATATATTCACTTTTGTATGTAGTCCCTAATAGTAGGAATTACAAGTATTATTTTTTGTAATCCCTAATTCGTATAAAAAGAAAAGTCTGAATTATTGTGTTTCGCATTAGTTTAAGACGATGAAAAGAAATGTTTTACGATCTTTATCCGATAAACAAAAAAACACTCACGTCAAATAATAATATTCATAAATAAATTAATGAAACTCTTGATGTGATATGAACTTTAAGAGTCTGATTCTACTAAAATAAATAATGTCTGTAATCTGAATATATAAATCAAACTTACCTATCCCGATACAAAACATAGTGGAATTGTAGAATGCGCTTACCTGTAAACAAAAAGAAAAAGACACTTGAAATAATTGAACAATTTTTATTTATTTGTATAAAAGTCAGATTCGAATAAATTAAAAAGATTGTAAGAAAATAAAAATCTCAAGCAAATACGTAAAGTTGAAAAACAAATCGTATAAAAATTGCTATTTCGTAGATGCACTAAAACTTTCAACGTAATCCTTAAAACCACAACGAGTATAAAAATAAGAATGCTTCGCAGCATCGAACTCTTGTTGAAAGCGATCTAAAATCCATTTTTATTAGTTCGACAAAGTTCAGAAAGCTTACACGAGCATATATGATGCCAATGCCAGTAACCTCTGAATGTATAAACATACTAGATGGTGTATAGCCAATATACATAGGTAGTTGGCATGTAAAGCTGCACAAAGTAAGTACATTGCCTTCATGATGGGTTATTAACTCGACCTAATAAAGATAAAAGTGCAAAGCACAATAGCAAGAGCAGATAAACGAATGAAAAGATTATGTCATATATAAACTGTGTTATTAACCTTTAATAGACCAAATGCAGAGCCAACTTTTTGAAATTGAGGTGAGAAAAGTTTATGATGGTAAAATCTAAATACATAAAGCTGCTGCAGAACTAATGTATTTATATTGATGTTGTATTGTCCCCATGGGGTGTCTATATTTTATTGAAATAAAAAAATATTATTATTAAAATGCTTAATTTATTTTAAAAAAGGTTTTCCACCCATCCTGAATGTCTAATTTCTGGATGGCATGGAGAGGACAGCTTGCATGCGTCTTATATGTGACTGGTCTGCTGGCTACCTCACTTGTGTGATGTTATAATAGGAGAAGAAGTAACATAAATGTATTCACTGTGTCGGTGTTTAGGTAGTAGAATTCCACAATGAAATAAAAAACCAAATAATAGAATTAAAATAAATTTAAAATAAAACGCTGTATTACTTTCACTATGAACAATATTGGACTCAGAGGTCTTTCGGGTAGACACCCATCATCAGTGAGTTTTTATTACGAACTGAATTATTGAGTTCGTAATAAAAACTCACTGATGATGGGTGTCTACCCGAAAGGCCTCTGAGTCCAATATTGTTCATAGTGAAAGTAATACAGCGTTTTATTTTAAATCTATTTTAATTCTATTAAAATGAACTTTCACAAAGTTATTCCAAGTACTAAGTATAAAATCATTAAAAAACAAAATGTTTTTTCTTTAACATGTTTTTTGAATTGAGGGAGACATCTTCGTTTTACAAGGACATAGTCAATCAAGATTCCATTAAAAATGAATGTTAGAATGAGATTTTGTATGTTAGAATCAGATTTATTCTCTAAAACCGTAAGTGCTTTTCTAAGTATGGACCCAAAATCAATGGTAAAGAGAGGTAATAAAGTCTTTATGAAGAACTTAGAGAAGAAATATCCACTTCAATAAAAGTATTGTTATTCAACACAAGAGTGTGTACATAATATGTTGAAGCAAATATAAAGATATGTGTTCAGAAAGAAACTGCTATAAAGAATTAGGAAATGTCACATACAGGTACAACAAAATATAATAGGATAAAAAAATCTAAGAAAAATATATTGCCCGTAGCAAAAGAAACGACAAAAGAAATAATAACAACAGCAACAACAAACGAAGAAAATAGTAAGCGAAATAAATTTCTGGAATAGAAAATGTATGAAAAAATAAACAATCCGAAAACAAGTTGGAAACGAGTTTATGAGAGATTTTCAAGAACAACAAAACTTGCTAATCCCCAGAAGGGCCGTCTGGTGGTTTTGCTGTTTAGAAAGGGTAGCTTGTACGGCCGTGACCTAGATGAATCCCGAAACCCCTAATATGTAGAATAAATGTAAATAAATAGGTTTTATCGTATCGTATAGAGCTTGAAACATATAAATCTAAATATTGGATTCATCTTCTTTAGCATGTCCCGTCCTCCCGAATGCTCGAATTGAGATTTCCCCCTTGAACAGGGAGAAAATAATAATGCAGACTGTGTCTCGGCTCGGGTCTTAGGAGAATGTCTACCCGTATATTATTTAATATGCACGCCGCGATGCGACTTCAGGATACCCCCCGCACACGTTAGAAGTAATATGTTGAACCAGTTCCGATTCGCCTACGCCTTATTTGAAAATATTTTTACTAAATACCTAATTCTCATTTACTCCTCATACATTCTAAACATTTGATCATACAAATAGAATGTCAGATCGAGTTTGTGGGTGTAATTCATCACACACTCATATTTGGAGGCATTTAGAAAATACCTGGTAAACTTATAAATATTAAAGACGTACGTACTACTTTGGCTTCTGCCGAATAAAAAAATTAGAACAATGAAAACTAAAGCGTGCTGTCGGAGTATGGAGTGAGCACACAGTTGATACGCGCAATATCTTCACTTCACGTGGGGAGTTCCGCTTGTGTGAGGGTAAACCATAGCATCTCCGAGTGGTTTACCCTCACTAACGGAGTGAAGCAAGGTTGTGTTATGTCTCCGTGGCTATTCAATCTATTTTTTGACTTCTGCATGCGACCTCTGAAAGAAATCGGCGTGCATGTATGAGAAACTGGATGAATGTAGAGGAAGCGAAAGAAGTATGTAAGAATAGATCTATATGGCGTTCCGTTCTCTCTGCCTACCCCTCCTGGGACATGGCGTGAGGGTATAGTATAGTAGTATAGTAGTATAGTAGTAAAACTAAAACAAAAAAGAACAAAAAAACAATTTAAAGCAAGTGTTCATGGGAAAATTGTTTAGCAAAGTTTATTTTGAAGTAAGTAAACATAACGATCCACTTGAAATTATAAGTCAAACATTCTCTCATTTCCTCTGTATTCTAATAGACGATTATCAAACTCTTGTCTCAAATGAGAATGAAAATTAATATAACACCACGTACCGATATATTCTGAAATTGAAATTTGAAACAAGACAACGTAATTTTCTTCCGCTGAAATTTTCAACAGCGTAATTTTGTCATAGAAAAACTATTTTCTTTTCAGGAGAACTTCACTGGCAACTGAATTTAAAAGCAGCGTGGATGGCGGTTCTCGGGCACCTCGCCAGCACTGACAGTGGCTGAATATTTGCCACATACGGAAATTCATACAAAGGAGTGAATTCATTTAATTAAATTTCACTGCGAACGCAAGAACCTATTATAATATGCATAGAAAATCGCTGGGAATATATTAAATATAAGCGGAATATTAAATGTCAGAAGAAGAAAATTCAATAGATTTTCAAAGCTATGAAGAATGCCTATTTTACAAGCAGGATTTTTTTAATCATACCAATATAGTGATAATCTCGCCACTGCACATCGTCCTAGTTTGTAAATTTTTATATTATTTTGTTAACACTGTTATGTAATGATGATGTGCAAGAAGAATAAATAAATAAATAAAATACGCACTTATTCACGCAAAATAAAAACGTTAAGACATGGTTGACATTGCAAACAACGTAGGTAGTTACTTTATTGACATTATTTCAAAGTATTCACTGCATGTCTTATAGGTTGCATAAAATAATAATCAATGACAGTTAAATAAGAAATAAAGTAAGTTTAATTTAAATATAAATAACTGACACAATGGTTACTGTTCAACAAGATCTACAGATAACAGAAATCAAGAATAATTAGTCGCCGGGCAATGACAATCAATAAACAACTACAGTTGATACAAATCTAAATAGAAACTAATCGCAGTTGATATAACACAGTCTTGATTAAGCGGAAAAAATAAATTGATAAGTGATATGTATTAGTCTTCAAGTCGATATCATAAATTGCATTGAATTATGATATAATTAATTAATAATAAATTTGATTCATGTGACAATTTAAATAAAATGAGAAACAATATTTAATAAATAACATTGCTTTTATTTTGAGTGACCATAAAAGTTGAGGACAAGATTTTGACTAACTAAGGTCCAAATTTGCAATGCAGGCTTAAGATCCTCCTTAACCTTAAGGAACACATAAAGCTTCGCTTACCAAAATTACCCGAATTACAATGATACAACTAGTAGGGCTACCAACTTAACCATATTTGCGGCTTAGTCAAGTCGCAGTCGAATATTAATTGAAATTCTCGTGTGAGCAGTAAGCTCGACTTAACTTTTAAGCCTCCTCACCAAAGCTTCACGATAAGCTACTGATTGTAATTTCGGGTCTAAGAAGTATGAATAATACACAGTCACATAGAATTCTTGCAATATCTCAATCGCTGAATTTAAGATGTAAAATATCTATCTTTCGAACATCTGTCTTTTACAGGACACTTGGCAACTAACGGAAAAGAGTATGAGACGTCTTTGCCGGGTGCTCCAAGAAGACGAGTAAATCAAATTGGTTTGTTCTATACACCCACACATACTAAAATTATAACTAAACAAAATTCTAATTAAAATAAACATTCAATAAAACAATATAAAAAATACTCAATTCCAAAATAGGCAGCAGGTATAAGTTACCAATTTTTCAGAATCGAAATGAAAACAATGCCGAATGAGAGGTTTTAAATTCTGCCTAACTTAAAAAAAAAACAGATATACATAGGTACCTAAGATTATTTTTGTGATCTGGGAAAATAACATAAATATCAGAAAATTGATAAGGTTATTTTTAAAAAGGTATTGGAATTATGATATTAAAAAACGTTTAACGTTAAAAAAAAGTAATATCATTCCACTTCCATGCCCCGAAAATACGCGATCTGAATTTTAAATAAACTCTTTAAATGATAAAAATGGACAGAATCGATCGATACCTACACGTGTTCGTATCAGAACAAAAACACCACGAATCGCGTGTAAAGCGATGATAAATAATATGAAATAATTTACCGCAAATATGTATACAACACGAATAAAAATAATACTATTTACATAAATAAATGAGAGCAAACAGAAATGAAATACTATAATTCTAAGTAATAATATTGATTTAAATACAATAATAATTGTTGTACAAAGCAAAATATTTTAACACCTATGTGGGTATAAAAAGAATATCAAATCAATGCTATAACGAAAATCAAACAAAACGAGTCTTAAAAAGTCGATACAAATCAAGAATATAAATAAAAATAATATAAATCAAGAATAGGCTGGTCCGTTGCTGTGGAACAAAATTCCCTTTGAGATGCGAACTCTGGAGAGTGTGGAGGTGTTCAAGACGAGGTTAAAGACCCTATTGTTCGGGAGGTGTTATGATTCTTAAATGGGCCCTTGCGGTGGTTTCTCCACAAAACGGCGCATCATAAATAAGTTGTCTAGTTATTATTATTAATATTTATTTTCTCTACATAAATAATAGAAAATTAATTCATGAAAAAAGAATTTTGTACATGAAACATTCTAACTTGCGTGGAAAATATTATAAAATAAGAGATTTTTTTTAACATTGATACATTTTTTGTATAAGTGCTAATATTCAGAATTTTAATGAATGGCTTTATTATTACTGATAGGAATATTTTTTTAAAAAATAATACATAGGGTCTGGGGAAAACTGTCAGGCCATGGGGCGGATACAGAATGAGATACTTATCTAAAAAACTTCGATACTGCGGAATGAGTTCCGCTATACCAATAGTCTCCAAACCCCGGTCTGCGAAAAGAACATTTATGCCAGTCCTTTTTTTTCAATATTTAAAGCTAAGTAGAGCAAATTTGTGAAATATTTCTTAAAAAATCGAGGAGGTCAAAATATATTTCACACTCATGTTCTTTGTCAAAAAAATTGGTTGATTAAAAAAACTAGCTACGGGTGGTAGAAATTTGGAAGCGGGAGAAAAATAATAAAAGTTTGGAATCAGACATTTAAAAAAAATCCCCACTTTCACTTTTTCGTTATAATCAATCAGTCTTTTGCTCAGCGGGCCATGGTAAAATAATTAAACATTGACCGGTCCGTCGAACTCAAAAAGGTTGGAGCCCACTGCGCTGTACGAAAGAAAAAATATTTTTAGTAAATAAGCGAATATTGCACCACACTGTTATAACACAAAAGGACGAGGCAAATTCAAATAAAAAGTATAAACTCTTAACTTTTCAATATCGAACTAAGATTGCATACTACTTGAAATATGTAATTTTTAAGTTCATTTTAATGTTATTGACTCGAAGTTATAAAACTTTTATATTCGTCTTTTTATTTGCGTTAATTTCGAGAGTAAAATATCGAAGAGAAGTAAGTATGTAATAAACGCCACGATGTCCTGAAATTATTGAGTTGATCTAAGTTTGAATTGAAAAGAAGAATAATACCTATAATAAAACTAAGAAATATGTTAAACTCGGAATTGCCAAAGAAATGAAGTATTACAAAGTTTCAACAACAAAATAAAATACTTTCTTTGATAAATTACATTTTTAAGAACCCAAACTATGGAGACATTACAAAGGAACAGAGGAAAATAGACAGGAATTCATTTAAAAATAATCATGCCGTAATTTCAAAATACCATTAAGTATTTTTTGATATACATTGAAGACTCATTTTCATGCCCAGATAACTCAGAAGTCGGAGGACTATTACTCATCCGATCTTCCAAGCAAAAGTTTTGTCCTTCCGATCGGGCCACAATGGATAGCCTGAAAGGCTGGTATATTTTAATTTAAAAAATCAACCAAGATTCAAGTTCAATCTAACAGCAAAATCAATTCCATTCGGAAGCACATTGCGGATTCCAGCTGATTCTATTAAGAGTGTCTTTATGACAATTGAGACATCTTTTCTCACGGAACTGTTAAAACTTTAATGTCATTGTTACAGGAATGATTTATTAAGAAAAAGGGACGCCCAAATAAAACGCAAAACGATTTAAGAAATTTCCAAAAAAGGAAGACAATTTCACAAAAAATGTTTGGTATTCAAACAAGTAGACAGTAATCAATCAGATGATCTTTCAACGATTTTTCAAAATGTTTTATAAAGGTATTATTTTCTGAAATATCTGCCCTGATACTGACGATCAAATGTTGGGAACATCAAAGTTGTTAATAACACCACTTTATGGTTAAAACTAATCCTTCAAACGATGCCATCTTGACACGATAAAATAGACTTTCAGCGAGAACAAAGCGAGCACCGAAGAATACGAACCAAAAGACTTGGAACAAAAGATAAGCACCACTTAGGTATAAAACGAGTCTCGTGGCTGAAGGAAATAATGCATAATTTTAATAATTCTACCAAAGTTTAGTGCGAAGTATAAGATTTCTAGTTAGAAAAGAAAATTCGCTTCAGAAAGCTTCCTAATATACGATGAGCTCGTGGGATACTATGAAGCCAGGTGGGAAATTCTGAATAGGGGATGTATCAATAAAGGTTTTTATTTAGAAACAATGCTTCACAGGACAATGGTGGTATACAAATGTATATGTGGATTATTTTAGGTAAGTTTTCAAGTATTAGGGAAAAGGTGGTATAGCTAAATTGTTTTCGAATAGAATATTTTTACTACACGTCAAAACTTCAAGTATTCATATATGTATAATGTAATACGAAAATAATAAATATATATCTACAAAAGACAAACATCCATTTGATGTGAAGTGAAGGTATGATATTCATAATAAATAAGTAGGTATCTAATGATAATAACATAATTACGAAATTATTGAAAACTCGTGTATACGCTTAAAACTACCTTCGGAGAAAACAGTACGAAGCAGACAACTCTTTATGATATGAAATAAATTCGATATCAAGTTTGCGAATAAACTATTATTAATGCACGTTCGACTGCAAACATAATAATATTTATTATATTTGCAATCGAACAATAATAACACATTAGGGCCAATTCTGAATTTTAATGAACTATCTAAACTAATAGTTGATTAATATTAGTTATTATATAGTATTTAGCATTAGTTATGAACTATAAACAACTATAAACTCGAGAACCACCAAGTGCAAACGGTAAAATCTATGGGACAAACTAATATTAGTCAGTGATGCCGCAATACAAAATGTTTTTCACGTTCCGATTTACACTTCTGGCAACACTTTAATAGTTGTCGCGCGTGAAAATTGTGAAATGTCAGATTTGCCGATATATTTTGGCGTTCGTATTTGCGTCGGTGGTGGTATAATTTTACAATATATACATGATAAGAGTTGCGAGGGCCCTAAAAATATAAATTTTTACTTTTTATTGAAAAAACAACTTAACACTTCCAAAATATAGCAATATTCTGGGGCAAAAAGACAGCAACTAATAATTTTCGCACATTAAAAGTCGCGAATAAAATTCTGCCAAATCCAACTTATTTTAGTCGTCGGCTGTCAACTAAAATTTCATTCTGAATACGAAATCCATAGAGCGACGAAATTTATAGTTGTACTAAGGTGTCAAAATGAACTAATTAACTCAATTAGTACGGAAAACTGTGAATACGAATTAGAACTAATTATCATGACTCAACTAACTCCTCACACTTAGTTGACTTAGTTAAAGCAACTAAACTATTTTATGATTCAGAATTGGCCATACTAAAACATTTCAAAATTCAATACATACAGTACCGAATGAGCACCAGAATAATATAGATATATTATAATATCCTCGTTAGTTTTAACATAACAATAATAATAATAATAATAATAAAAATCTTTATTGCACAAAAAAACAAACATTATTAAAATATAAATATTGTAGAACCAGTCAAATAAATTTGTGCAATGGGCGAGTTTATCGCAGAAGCGCGATATCTTCCAACTAACCCAACATATTTCGTAACCAATACGTAGTTAACGGTATGTAATTGAAATTAAATTGAACATCTTAAAAATAAATATTTAAGTGTCTACTGTTGAGTAGTAGCGTACTAGATTTTTTCTTATAATGAATTAGCAAACACTCTTTTATGTTTCAAATTGAAAAAAAGACTTAAAACTATGTATGGCTCAAAGAGTTGATCGACTGGCTATATTTAACATGTGGAAGATGGCGTAACGGCATTGATAGATGGGCTAGTCTTAGTAAAACCGTGCTTCATATATTTTTTTTTAAATAGTTTAGAAATTGTAACATTTTGAGTAACAGAACTTTCTTTGTATAATTATACAAACAGATTTTGATGAAACATTGCATATATTTTTAAAGATTAATTTGGATTTTTAATGAACCCAAATATACCTTTAACACATTCACATTAAGCAAGTTTAAATTATTAATTATGCCGCGGAGTTGCCCCGTCAACACCTTTAGTTCAGTGATGTGTTAGCTTCCTTTGGCATGGAGAGCACGACTTGCATGTTTATTACTTGCGTTTGGTCCACTGGGGAAGGGCCACCTCACTTGAAATGCCGTGACGTTACGAACGAATGAATTATATTTGAAGGTGGGATGAGAGATTGGCAGTAAATTACGGATCGAATTAATTTATTATTTCACAATAAATAAACAAAGTGCTCGAGTATAAAATTCCTTCACTATAAATAATTAACTAGTATCAATGTTAATGCTCTTACTTCAAGATCCATTAAATGGAAAATCAATAATTCAAATAAATTACAATCGTACAATAAATATAATTATAATCATGATATAGCGTGAAATAATGATAAATAAAAATAGATAGATAATAAAATGTGCATAAAAACCTAGCACATGATAATGATTGATCGAATATACTTTCCACTTATTCCTATGATAAATAATTACAATTCAATTATAATTCGAATAATAAGAAACAAACACAATTCGGAATGCATGTGCGTCCGTTCATAATATACTTGTATTAAGAGATTGACCGACAGATCGATTTTAGAACCTCAATCTTAAACTCGTCGGCATTCACATTTAACATGAGGACAGCGGTGCCTGGTGCATTTGGATAAATAAAACTTATTTATAAAACTCAATATCTTTTTTTGGATTTGCAGATATTTCTAAATTGTATTATTAATTCAATAAAGATAAAGGAGAGATTGTATTATTGTTCACATGTTGTAAAAGGTGAAACCGCATATTTGATAAATAAACACACTGAAGCTGAAAATATTTCTGAAAAATAAATCATCAATAACATGAAGTTACACATCAAGTAAGTCTCAAATCTAATAATTAAATAAGTTCAATACGGATATTGCCAGGTTAATAATTAACCGTCTGATAATATTTTGCAGATACTTTCAACGTGATGCAAAAATAACAACAACAAAAAATAATATTAAATACATATTTGGATATGACTAAGTATGAAATCAATAGCGCAATTATAACTGCAAAACATTACAAAATAATAACCTAAATACGGATGTCTGAAATAAAGTGGCCGCAGTAAGTAGCTTTATATGGAATATAATAATATATTAGTTGTGCATAAACAGAAATGCCAGCGCGGAGTTATTACGATAAAATGTTAATTAATAAAGGCAAAGATTAAATCTTCAAAGTGCAATAACACACAAATAATTCATTTTTATTAAACCGCTCTACGGGTAGTTAGCAAAAAGCAACGTTGCAGATAATAATAGATAATTTTATTTTCAGGACATCGCATCGCTTGGTACAGGGTAGAGTACGTGGAGGGTATCAAGGGAGATATAATCATTTATTACTTCGAGCCTGCACACATTGCTTTGGGAAGTGGTTAGGTAATAATAATAGTATCGATAATGTGTCGATGTGTTGAGCTATAAATTATTGTACTACTTACTAGTATACGGGTCAGTGAATTTAGGTGAACTACGTCGAGGGAAATACATTTTTCACACAGCAACGTGCACCGCCTGAATGCAATTGTCAATCTGGTTATCTCATGTAGGAGATGTTTGCTATACCTGGAGATTTCCCAACTTTAGGTCATCCAACATTTAGGTTAGATTTATTTGCAAGGGCAAATAATAAGAGGTCATTGCAGGAAAAAGATGATTGAGAAATCACAGCATAAAAATGAGATTTTAAAGTACCTATATTATTTTGTCTATTTTATTATTAGAATTCGAGTGAAAACGGAAATGGAACTAATACCTCGTTTACAAAACACCACAAGATTATATGAAAATATAAATTTAATAAAGAATAATGATAATAATAATAAATAATAGTATTTACACTTTGTAGATGATTCGATTTATAATTCGATTATATTATTAACATTAATTAAAAATGTCATTTGAAAGTCGTACTTGATCTTAGTAGACAAACATTTAGTAAAAGTTCAAAATGAACATTACTTGCTCGGTCTTCGGAAGCAAAAATTAAAATTAATGATCTGTTTAATAATGCCGTTGAACATAATGTCAATATTTTTAACATCAGGCAACTATAATCAGTAAAGTGATGTTGAGACTATGAGATTATGATAATGCAATCGTAAAAGGTAAAAAAGAAATAACTCAACATTCGGAACATTTTCTCATTAGGTGCGGTGTGTTCCAAAGGTCAGGACGATAAACTAAATTGAAACTATCAACCATCAAGAAGATTGTATTATTCACTGACATTTATACATGGACAATTTTATGACACGTAGTTTATGCCTCAGATGAAAATAAATCAACCTTTCAGTTTATTAACGCCTGTCCTTATAACCCTTTTTATCAAATAGCGGATATTGTTAAAATCAATTACTGGTTTGTAAAGGTTCGTAAAACACAGAAGGCAGTAATTTCGTATAACTTCACCTCATAGCCTTCAAATGTATCTAAATTATATATATTAAATGCAGCGCTGATGGATGTCGGCAGTCCTGAATGTCTACAGTGTGATCCATGAGATAATAACAAACCGGGACTTCATTGTTTATTAGGCTTGTAAGAAACTGAGAGACTAGAATATTGTTAGAAACTTAATCCAGTGAAAGCAATTAAACGGTTGTAAATAATTGACAAAAAAAATATTCACTAGCCATCGCCAATACGACGCTGAAAGAAAAAACAATACATACAAATACGATATTATATCAAGCGCATTTGAACTTGTTTTGTCGTTCATAAACATCGATGGATATCCTTCAAATCTATCTACAATAAAATTACCTATATTATATAACAAGATGCACCATTATATTCAAACCCCGGATTTGATAAGCTGTTAAAATTCAAGGAAACAATAGTAACGATTTTGCTTATCATGATTTGTAATTGATAGTGATAAAAAATGATGATATTTTAATTGAAAGATTCGCATTGCACCTAACAAAGTGAATTGCAATTGAAAGGTAGGTACCTACTCCAAGATGACTTATATGATGATGATACTTATCTCTGATAGTTGTCTGTTTGATAGAGGTAATAAGATCAACATCTTGAAATGAAAATATGACCGTGATATTAAAATCAAATAATAAGTATTATTATTAAAGTATAAGATAGTAGCAACTGATATTAAACTTCACCTGTAACTAGTGAGCTTATACTTATCTACAATCACGGTCAACCGTCCGTCTCGCTTTGAATTCTTTCGCTTTACGACAGGTTAATAATTATATCCCATTAAAACATTAATTTGTAGGTACCTGAAACTTAAATACAAAAAAAACATTTTTTTTCAATAAATTCGATTTCTTGTTTTAACGTATGTAGTTACAGAAAATGAAAAAAAAAACTATACTCAAGATGTAACACCCGAAACTACTGTATTATCTCTTGCAAACTGTTTTGTTTATATTTTTTTTAATTTAAAAACTATTAATAAAATACAAAAACATATCTAAAATACTGTCGATTTAAATACTCACGACTCAAATAAACCATAAAATATAAGTGTCATAACCCGGAACATAAACTTATAATCAAAGAACTATGTATTTAGCCAGACTATAAAAAAAATTGACGGTTACCCTTCTTTTTTAAACTTTATAAATCTCAAGTATTATTTAATGTTGTCATATAAAAGACAGCAGCGCCCTCCATTATTTTCTAATCAATTAACCTAGACTAGGTGTACACATTATGATTCTAATTTGAAATGATTTTCTGTTTATGATGAATGTTTGAAGTAAAAAAGCGCGTATTATTATTTATCCCCACGCGCTACTAAGGTTTCGATAGTGATCCTGTAATTCAAAAGCGCAAATAATATGATTAATAATATTAATAAAATATTAAAACCCAGACACTATTTTGAGTACAAGTACAATACCAATGTATTTAAATTTAATCATTGATTGTATCGGCATTAACTTAGTAACACTTCATTTTAATTTATTTGACAAAATGAATGATAATGTTTTTATTGTATGAATTTATAAGTATTTTATTGTAAGTACATATGACGCGAATAGAAGACTACCAAAAGTAATAGAAGGAGTTCCAGAATATATATTTGTCGTATAACAAACAACATGAATGGAAAAAAAGTAATTGAAGGAATTCCAAAAAAGATACTAATCTGTTAACAGATTCTACTGTTTTGTACTATTTTTGTCGCCTATTATTTGTCGCGACGGCAAAATTTCCATCCACACTTCTCAGGATTATACAACTAGAAAAGTCTCCATATCGACGCTCCCTACGTATATGTGCGTAAGTGACATTTTTGACAAAATCGCTTTTTTTACACTAAGTATCTTAAAATATCGTATATTTTCATTGATGAAATAATTGGGTCAAAATTTTGGATATTTGACCCTTTTTTGAAACGTATATGTGCGTAAGTGCACCAAATAATTTAAAGACGCCGGCGTATATCTGAGTAAGTGACTTTAAGTCGATATACGTCGGACATCCTGATGCATTGTTTGGTGTAAACCAGCGCATGTACCATACATACATAAAATATTATATACATTGTATGATTTACATACATAAAATATAAAGATGAATGTACCTTAATTCCTCTAACCGTAATTACAATAAGTATTTCATCATAAATAATGCCAATGTTATTGCAACAGACAAAATAATATTGATATAGTATACATATATATTGAAAGGTATTTATTTTCACTGACTGATTAGACGAAATTGTTATTTTTCTAGAAATCTTGTTATTAATAAAACATTGTACTTTTATCCATGTTTGAAAAAATGTTTCATTATTTTGATCTCACTTTCCTTAGTGAAAAGAATCTGCTAAATATTACTTTGTTATTAAACAAAATCCAATTTCATACACAAAACAAAGGAAGATAACTAGTAATACAGTAATATTACACAAGTGCACAATGCCCACGAAAAGTATAAATTTAATATAAGTACCCATTTGATTTTATTATTACAAATTACATTTATTTTCTTTAAGATATCTGCACATTCATATTCACTAAATTGCTAGTGTATGACACTTACTCACATATACGTCGGACCAAATAAAGGTTTACGAAAATACTAACAAGGAAGAAACTACGTTAAT
The DNA here is from genome assembly GCA_947579605.1 of Athripsodes cinereus. Taxonomy (NCBI): domain Eukaryota; kingdom Metazoa; phylum Arthropoda; class Insecta; order Trichoptera; family Leptoceridae; genus Athripsodes; species Athripsodes cinereus. The sequence continues at coordinate 26,345,834 of OX388310.1, forward strand.
TCTGAGTCCAGAAATAACAACCATTCTTGGTTTATTATAAAATAAGTTCGTATTGTCAATAAATATAAATATTTGAAGTAAATAGTTAGAATCATGTCAATATATGCCTTAAAAACACAATAGTATTATCCCGGCGTATAACAACTCAAGTGGTAGTTAAGCTGGTAGATGTTGTTTTGTTTCCGACGTATATGTGAGTAAGTGCTAAATATCTAAAAATATTGCATTTGTAAAGAAATAAAATACGCAGTATTATTACACACATTAATTGAATAATAGCTGCCAATTTTCAAGTAAATATGTCGAATAGAAAAAAAGTTATGTCAAAAAAACTACATAGAAACTTTAAATCGCTCTGGTGTAAAATTTAGGTTTGTGCACTTACGCACATATACGTAGGGACCGTCGATATGATCAGTCACAGTCTAACGCCGGGAAAAAAAATTTATTCGGTATAGTTCAGCACCTGACGATGCAAACTCGGAGTCCACGAAACCGATCGTACGTTCTCATAAGTAATACAAGAAAATTAAGTCTTATTCATTTCTTCAAATATTTAAACTGATTTTTTTTAATTGAATTCCCGGGAAATTCATTTTCGCATTATTATGATAGAACGATCATAATACTTAGGTAGTAGTTATTACAGCGCATCACTCTTTATTATTGCTTAATTAATTAACGATAAGAAACAGTCGAGTGTCCTCGTTACTCAAAAGATATTATTACTGTATAAATATAAAACTTGTCTGGCAGGACTCGGAGCATTTATTTACCGCCCGTCTCCGCAACTTTTACTAACAACTTTCTCATTAACTATAAGATATCTAATGGAGTTAGTTTCTTGAATAACTTTTACGAATTTATTTACTATCCCCATAGAATCTTCTCAAGAAGCTAGAGCCTGAATGCATTAAGAAACAACATTAAACAAACTCTATAATAAAACGATGGCAAAAAAAATTAACTATGTTATTAATTTATAGCTAAGTATATTTTTTTGACGAAATTAAATTTCAATCATCGCACAACTAATCAAATTAAAGTTATTAAAAATATTAATTACCTATCAAATTTGTTAAGCGAATATTTCAATAATATTTATGCACCCGGGAAAAAAAATTTCTCGCCCTCTTTTACTTAAGTTTATGGGTGTCCTGTAAAAGGCAGGTGTTCGAAAAATAAAAACATTTAACATCTTAAATTCAGCGTTGAGATTTGCCACCCATGTTGGATGTCTTGATTTTTATTGTTGACCCAAAGAGAACAGCTTGTATACTTACTGTTCTGCTGGTTACCCCACTTGTAAGATATGCCGTGATGGCTGGCTACCCCACTTCTGGGATATGCCGAGTTATTTAGTTCCAATAAGAGACAACTAATTTAAAATCAATAACACAAATATAAGTAAGTACCTATATTTGTATAGTCGAAACTAAGAACAAGTTTCTTAATTACCATGTTGTATATATTTGACAAGCAAGTGTATAAAATAAATTAATTATCTAATTGAATTTCGTCAGTCAGCTGATTGGAGTTAAGACAGACGCATATGATAATAAACTAATAGAGAAGAAATAATAAATCACAAAATCGTTCTACAAGTAGGTGTACCTATATGGTAGAATTTATTCAACATGTTATTAAAATTATTATCTACCGAACACACCTTGCAGTGTCACGAGGCAAAAACTGTTAAAATAATTCTTATAAAAAATTGTCCGTAACACAAATCACGGTATTCAAAGCTATAAACAACACGCAAACATTTCCAAACAATATTATTGTAGGTTGTTAATAGATATGTCCGTTAACACAAATTTATTCTTCTATTTAATTCGACATGTCTATCTTGGTCCTCAGTTAGATTTCCAATTGGTACCTACTTTGAATTTTCTACGTTCAGGATTTTGCATTTAAGTATTCGGGAGAGAATGCTGGAAGTTGTTTGGTGTAAACCAGTTAGTTAGTTTTTTTTTTTTTTTTTTTTTAATACCTCAAAACAGCAACTAAGGTTGCTGGTGTCAGAGGCGTGCAGTATTACAAATCTGGTAAAACAATTCATAAATTAATTATTTGATATTATAGCAAAATATAAGACACCAGAGCAAAAAATCACAGAACAGCAACACTATTGAAAACATTGAGAAGTCACTAACTCTTGAATCCTTTTTCCAAAATTGCCGAGGGAAAGGACTTTGAATAAAAGACTGATAGCTATACAACAGCTGTTTAAAAAACTACATTTGGCTTAGTGTGCTGCTAAGTCAGCTAACTGATAATAAGAAAAGGTACAAATACGAGCTAGAAATTACAAATCATAATTTTCAAAGATTAAATTATGTTAACATAACTTTGAATGGAAAAATAAACTCTGTGAATAATTACTTAGAGAAATTTCATGTAGGTACGTAAGAAAAATCCCAGAATTATTCCTAAAATAAACATTTATTACCTACAACCTGAGATTTTTGAAAATACAATTTAAAAATTGTTTATACTTAGATGTTAACGTCTTAATTAGATAGAGAAGACACTGGATGATAGGAAGATGTATACAAAATATTTAAGTATTAAATAATATTTTTAGGACAGATAATACCTAATGAGATTTTTAGGATTTCGTTTATACGTTTCCTCGATCAAAGTATATTATGTTCATTCAGTTTTATTAAGTTTCTTTTCAATTGAAACTATTTATGAATTGAAAAGTACAGACTGTTTATTTTTATACAATTAATTAAGATGATTATTAATTATTTCATAGTAGAGCAAATTATCGAATGTAAACCTTAATACCTCGGGGCATGAACGCCAGATGACATACTTGCATGGCGTATATGGAATACGGGCTATATCTATAGTACATAACATGTACTACAACATGATATGTGATTTAATGTAACATAGCGGTGCTCTACAAGTAATAAATATTTAATATTGGTAATAAGAATTACAAGACTATTACTGATACTGGATTTATTCGACAGTAATATTGAGAAAACATACAACACAATATTAAATTTATATTATCCGGATACAACGCGACATATTACTATTAATATTAGACAGTACATCACATATTATAGAACGGAGGTTACGAAATGTTAAACATTTTATATTAAACATGTATCTTGGGTAAATATGTAATATCTAAGCGATAACTACATTACATTAATAATATTAATGTATATTGTATATTACACTAAACTCGTACACGCTAGAAAACGTCATATTTCTATTTATTAAAAACATAGCAAACAACATATTAGAGTCATGAAAGTATTAATTACACCTATTCGTATTTCCAATTGCATCAAACTGCGTTATTAAAAACTGGGTTCAGTATAATTATAATGCGAAAAAATTACATGAAATGCCATGTGGACAGACGCTTCTGAGTAAAAATATTAATTGATTGATTATGAAATGTTAAATGACTGCAACAGAAAGAAATTAGCGATAATAGAGAACAGTGTATTAATCTTGGTAAGGCAATGTCTCTTATGTTTTATGAATATAACTTTTGTAATGTCCTACGCCCAAAAAGACATTTAATAAGGAGATAGACAGGATTAATTGCAATATACCACTAGGATATCTAGAGTTTTTCACTATCACTATACCTACAAACTATAAAATAATAAAAATATGTAAAGCTCACTGACTTTAGGTTTAATTTAGTATTGTTCAAATAAAATCATTTGTAAAAATTTCTTCCTATATTTCGCTTCTAAAAAATAAAAAAAAAACTTGACGTTAAATGAACAAAAATGAAATATAATATACTCTCACCATTTTGTATTAATATGAACCTTGAATATTTGTATGCATGAGGGAATAGTTCTGATCATAATTTACCAAATCCCTTGTAGGTAGTTTAAATATTTTCCCAATGCGAATAACACATGCTATGTAGTAAGGAAGATAAGTATACTCACACGCGTATTTACGTTTGAAATAATACACCTAAATACAAAACAACAGATTTTCCGACTAACCAACAACAAACAATAAGGCCTCGACTGCTAATAATAATATTTGTGCGCGAAAAATGACAAAAAACGGGTAGAAAAATATTCTTTAAGAAGAAAGAAATCTGTGGAGTTTGTTTTCAAGCCAAGTTATTATAGGAGGAAGTAAATAATAGTATAAAGTGGAGGTGAATTATTTAGATATACTCCGACGGAAATGTTTTTGGTAAGAAAGAAAGAATGAAAATGTACTTATGATATTATGATAAAAACTTTCATGAGAAAGCGGCTGCTCGTAATCCGTCGTCCGTACTACAAACAACCATAAGCCAGCCAGTCAGTCAATCTTCGAATGCTTTGATTTATTCTGAGATTCTTACCATCACAATACTTCCCACAAATGGTGTAACCAGCGTACTAACCGAATATAGTAAACATAGAAATCTTCTTCTCAGTGTCAATAGAATAAACGGCTTACTGAACAAAGCATTTACGATGGGTGGCATACTGAATTGAAGATGTCAAATTATTATACGAGATGTTTTACGAATACTTGCCTTTTACAAAACACTCCAAAACTTACAGAAAAAAGTAGGATATCTATTTGTTGCCGGGGACTACACAATTTGATTCAAAAATATATTATTAATGTTATGACGTCATCGACCTGTTTATATTGGTGGACATGTATTACGGTACGATACAGATGGTTCCGGAGGCATCGTAATGTATTACATAAAAACCATAAACCTGCCTTCTCCTGACAAAGCAAATAATAATAATATAAAACCCACGCATTTATATTATTATCTGATTAACATAACACAACACAACATTATCGCTAATTCTAATATTAATCTGTTTTAACTTGAAGATGTCGTAATATCTACATGGCATAACTGCTCTGTCTATATAGGTACCACCTGCTATTGAAATCATTGACAACGTTCTTGTTAATAGCCTCTAGAAAGTATGAAATATCAAAGAGGTAATTGAGACGCGTCCATCTACTTCCTTTTTGACGTTAATATTTCATCTATAACATTATTTTTCTTTCAAAAATATATATTCTCAATCTGTATACTGACGACAAAATGAATTTTCAGAAAATAAGAAGCGAAGAGTGGTCGAAATCAAAGCAAAACATTCACGAGTCGATGAACAATATCGCAGTTTTTATATCAAAACTACTCAAAAAGAAACGGATCTCAAAATTGGTAAGCCTCAGGTGTTAACATATTCATTACCTACTATCGACTGACTGATAGGTAGAACCATCAAGTAGTTGGAAGTTCATGTAAAATTAGTAAAATAAAACACTTTTGTATAGTATCTCCACGACGATGATGAAGAGAGATAAAGCTCTTGAAAGCCCAATCGTGATCGATAAAGTCCAAAACTTTTAAAAAAAGAACTGAAATGTTACGACAATCAAAGAAAGTGTCGCGATTTATAGATTACATAATATAATGTTTACCAATATAAGCCGAGTCTACAATACTGATAATGTTAGTAGCGTAGAAATACTTTCTCCAACAAGGGCTTTGACATAATACAATCAAAGAGTATAACTATGCAAGTAAAATACTTAGTGGTATCAAAGTAGAAGACTTAGTAACTATAGAAGAATACCAGTAAATAAACAATAATTACACCGCTGCAATACCGCAGTCTTATATCGATATACATACCATAGTCTTCATATTATAATCATGTAACGCAGTAACTTACTGAATCAATGGTGACGTAATAGTAACAATGAACTCTTTACGTTTGTTCATATATTATATTTATATTACAGTATTTTTATTTATAGGATGTTACCTTACTATGCAATATGCTTTATGAGTTTTAAAAGAGGACTGAAGACACACCTTTTTGCTGGGAGTTTCGGGTGATGGATACGATAAACGGCGCCCTTGAGGTCATTTTATGAGTAAACGGCGCTTTACAAATTGTCCATATATATATATATATATATATATATATATATATATATATATATATATATTAATAATCATATTATCAAAGTATTACGTGAACATAATGTTCAGCAGTACACACAAAGAAAATATAAACTGTACAACTAGAGATGTCCAAAGTTAACTCTGAGTAAATGAACCTTATTTACAAAACAATTTATTTTATAATGCACCTATCAAGTCAATTATACCGAAAATTAAAACTTTTAATTCATATTAATTCTGCTCCAAAATAAAATTATTGAATTACTGAAACGACAGCTGTTGTTCTACGATCAATATTTTTCGTAGGGCAGCCAGCAAACCGACAGCACCAAAAAAATATACAAGTTGTCCTCTCTGTGCCAATAGAATTTGAGACATTCAGGACAGGTGGCATAGCTCATTGTTGAACTGAAGATATTAAATGTACGATCAATGTGTTGCAATAACATTTTGCTTATTACAAGGAATAATTTTAGTCAGATATATATAAATCACTGCACAGAAATCATCTTAACACTTCATAATTATCATCTTAATGTTTTGAGTACGATACATTAATACGTTAAATCTCTTTGTATAATGATAATGTAAAAAAATAATAAACAATGCTAATCTTTATTTCTAAGTAAGTTGTTACTATGACATGTATAAAAGCTAGAATAGCAGTTACTCCGTGTTTTTGTGCACAGCTACGGTTAATTAAATCTACGATAATGATACTCAATATCTACAATTATCATAAAGCGATTGTATTACGACATCCAAGGCAAGCAACGACGACAAACAACGACAAGAAGTTGTGGTTATATAAAATACAATAATTCCTACCGGCTGGTTGTGTGAGGTGACGGCAGGTTATTATTAAGAATCTAGTTGAGTGTCAACACACAACATCATGACACTAATAATAATTTTGTGATACTAAATTTAAAATATTTCGTTGTTGTTTGTCTCGATAGAAGTACTGTAGTAGGTGGCGGACATTCGCCTAGACAGAACCACCAACAGTCTCTTATCGACAACACTAGTAATTAAGTATCAAGTTTATTATGATATCGAAATGATAGTGTCCCCAATAGTAAGTAATAGGTATGTAATAAAATGTTTAATTAATTGCGCAATAATATGATAGAATTTGTTTATAATATTCAAATGGAGACAATGTGCAAGAATGTTGACCATAGGAATGCTTAAGCTTAATTTAACAAGGAATTACAAAATTAATTAAGCCATCAACAATATGATGAAAACTACATATTAAAAAAATGTGTTTTTATAAATCTTAATCCAATATTAAGATCATAACATCATTAGTAAACATAGTCGACCTATCTATCTACTCAATCGTCTCTCTACTGTTGGATAAAGCGCTCTTCCGACGGTCAAGATTTTATGCAAACTGCAACAAATTTCGTCCTGCGACAGGGATAATTATTTTGTTAACACTGTTATGTAATGATGATGTGCAAAAAGAATAAATAAATAAATAATGTCGTCAACCCATATATTTAGTGGTATACCGATGCTGCTTCTCATATCCCAAGGTGGGCATTAGAAGATACTAAGCGTTCATCTATTGTAGACGCCGATATTGTAATGTGTTAGGTAATTGGTACTACTAAGATAAGAACGCAGAGTATGAATAAAATTATTTTAATACACTGATTGAAAGCTTTATCATTCCATGAGATATTAATCAAGTGTTCACCATATCAAGATATTTTGAAGGAAATAAAAACAAGTTAATAAATAAATACCAATGTTATTTGTGCACATTCTCAGTTAGTAGGATCATAATAACTCATATTCCAAGAATTCGTAGCGATATATATAAATATGTGTTTATTATACAATGCTTCATTAATGATAGGTATTTTGTTTATATCCAAATCCTGTTTGCCACTTTTTACCGCTCAATTTTTATTTACGTGCAACTGTCTAACACCGAATGATGTAATGTTGCCGACCAAATCGGCGATACAAAAAATCTGCATCTAAGATTATTTTTACTCATTAATGAATCAATACACTTGGTACTGAATGATGAAAATAATTAAAACTATTTGTGTAAAGTAATAAATGAAATCGTTAGAAAAAACTGACGGATAATAATCGCCAATATTAATTTATACGAAACCTAATTTGAATACTTTATTGGAATATAATTACATAAGTACAATAGGTATAGATATCGTGAGAAGATTACACTATAGGTTGGATTATAATTTATGGCAAATATATTATTTTCAATAATTAATTTTATAGCTACAGTCTGTTATTTGTTATTAGAATAATAACTACATATTTACTGATACAACACCATTCAAATAAAAAACCAATAGGTCGTATTGAATATTGACAACAAACAGTGAAAAGAAAATACACATCAATAAATTTGTGCAATGAAGAATCGACACAAAAGACTTTTTTAAGCCATTTATTGGTTAATCATATTAATCATTAAGTTAATCATTTAAGACATCCAATTGTGTCAAAATTCATAACCATTTGTTGGTATTTTACGACCGAATAAAAATAAACCCTCTTCATTTAGAGCAACTTTACGCACCATCAGTAGCCTCTTCCCACGACACTCTTAACGCTCTGATGGGAACGGAAATTGTGAAAGAGGGTCGTCCAGGCCGTTAGGATCTTGCAAACGGAAGACCAGTGTTCTTTTTGGACATAGTAAATAGGATGAATATTAAAAAAACATGTTCTATGAGCCTGAAAGCTCCGGATATATGTAATAAAAATAATCTCTGTTTTAAAAAATGTTCACTGAGGATACGAAATCTGAAGATATGCAATCGATACTTTGATAAAAAAATTTTAGGTGCTCGCTGTTAAAATATTATTAAGAAATATTTCGCGTAGGTGTTATTGAAAAACAGTATACTTTTATTAAAAATGGAAACTTTCTCATGTAATATTACTCCCCTTGGAGATATAAAATAATATTATCTTCATAATGGTTTTCAAAACATATTATAAAATGAAAATTAATTACGCGATGGTACACGAAACTATACTTATTATAACATAATTCCTAGAAGTTTTCGATGGCAGACAAAGTAATAATCTATCTGCAAGGAATACAACACACAAACTTCGTTAGACCTCATACAATGGTTAATTGTAAAAATAACATCGATAAACAAATTTCGTTATTACACACTTAAAATATAATTATTTCAAAGATAGCATGAAATCAAACAAAATGGGTTACCAAGTAATACTTACATAAGAAGATATCGTACCTAATTATCATTGAAAAACATGCTGGATAAAAAAAATATGTAAAAAATCGTACATGTTTTTAAAACAACAAAGAGATTCCGCAATCATGACCCAACAAATTAAAATTTTATTGTGCATATATTCCTTCCTACTCGTATGTGCAATACAACTAATCAACGACACTTTATTGAGTTCGTCGTCCATATCCTATATGAAAATACAACTAAATTTTATTGTGCATATATTCCTTCCTACTCGTATGTGCAATACAACTAATCAACGACACTTTATTGAGTTCGTCGTCCATATCCTATATGAAAATACAACTAAATTTTATTGTGCATATATTCCTTCCTACTCGTATGTGCAATACAACTAATCAACGACACTTTATTGAGTTCGTCGTCCATATCCTATATGAAAATACAACTAAATTTTATTGTGCATATATTCCTTCCTACTCGTATGTGCAATACAACTAATCAACGACACTTTATTGAGTTCGTCGTCCATATCCTATATGAAAATACAACTAAATTTTTACAAACAACTTTTTCAAATCGAAAAAGATACACATTTTGATATTTATGAATACGTTTGGGATTATTAAATACTTTTTGAGGTTATGGGATGTTTATTTCTTATAAAATATTTTTACAGCGATTTAATTTCTTTAATAATACTGATAATTTTTTAATCAATTAAAAATACTGTCTATTCTGTAAACTCGCAATAACACAACAATAAATTCTCGTCTTAGCGTGATTACAAATGTAATTGGTAAAATTATTATTTCATTGTTGTTCAATCAATGAAATAAATCAAACATACAAACAGTTCCCGAACTTTGGTTGTCAAACACTCAAAACTTCAAGTGAAATCGATAAATAATATTTCATCTTGTATTGTAACCGATGCCGGTACAAAATAAAAACAATAATAAAATATTAACACTTCTAGTATTCTTGACAGACTTGTTTTTTATCTGACAAAAACTGCGAGCGAAGATTACATACGGTAGATACAACAACAAAAAATCGATGCCAGACAAGAATTAAACCTAATGAAATGGTTCGGGAAATAGACTACTAAGATAGAAACCCACTGGCACTCGACATCTTCACTTCCGCGTAATATGGAGAACTGTTGAATGCGAAACTAATTGCGTTTTCAATCAAATATTAATCAAAACATCGAAAACACTAACAAGACATAGTAGATTAAGGCACAAAAAACTGGTCTTAATGAGACTTAAATTACACACAGTATATTGTTAAAATTGATACATTTGCCGAATCGCTTGTTTAAATGTAATTCACAAAAAATAGGTGTATAAGAATTGAAAGAGCAAACATGTCTAAAAGACAGATATCCATATTTCGTGATTGATATAGCAAAAAAAAAAAAATTGCATACTACTTCAAATATTAAAACTGAATCACATTGAGCGAAAATAGATGTTTGAAAATACGTTTTAAAAATCTCTGTAATGAGGAAAATGAAAAATTATCAAAGTAATTTATTGACTAATTATCTCAAATTTATCCCAATACGAATATGGGAGATTTGCAATTATTGATGGTCAATTATTCCTAAGTAGACGAAGTATCAATGAAAATAACAGGCAAGTATGGAAAATATGTCATGTCAGGCAAGTATGAAAAATGGTCCTCCGTCGGTTATTCTCTTATACATATCTATATTATACATATATCTTCGGTAAGCGAATAAAACATCCCAAGAGTGTTTTTTTTTTCATCGTATTTCTCATCGAAATATAATAGATTCCGTTTATAAAGCTACCGCTAACTAATACATGGGTACTCTTCTATTCTACTACAGATATCCATCCATCCATGTTACCTATGCGCAATGGGAGATTATAAGAATGATACACACTCGGTTCAAAATACCGTACACAAAATGGTTTACTTCATCTCAGTCTATTTGTTTCTACTCCTGGACAAAGGATTTCTCTATCTCCTCCATATTATTCGATCTTAAGCCTTCTGCATAAAATTAACCCCACCGAGTTGTTCCTCCACTGTAGACTTTTTTGTAATAGTTTACAAAATTATCCAACAAGCTGCCCTTGCAAGGCACAGCTCTAACAGAGGGGTAGTGTCTACAAGAAATTATACGAGGAATAAATTAAATAAATAAATAAATAAAATCGATACTCGTCAGTTGTGAACGTGTTTAGGTATATAAAAATCTTTCTCCATTATATACTACTTACTTAGATATTGCATTACTTACTCAGGTGCACGGGTGTATTTCCCTTGACAGTACTTGCCAAGTAACTATGAATAGGTATGCATGTAAGTATATTGTAGAACCTGCATTTCAATTTACTGTCGCCAGTCTCTAGCCTCAAACTGCTGACTAAAATACAATGCATGCAAGTTAATTAATTCTATTGTTACACTTTAAATTGAGTAATTCAGTTATTTCAGACCGAACTGAATGAATTTACACACAGCGCGTTTTCCTACATTTATAGAAACAGCAAATAACAAAACATACCTACATCGACAAAACCCAATAATCGAAAGCTGCAAATCGCATTAATTTGTAACTATAAAAATAATAAAACAAACGAATTTATAGCCCAAGTAAATTTCTATTAAAAATAAATGAACACATATTGCATTAAATCACGGCGTCTGCCACAAGTGGCCAGCGTACGAACTGCTTGTAATAAATATGTAGGTCGTCCTCCCCGTTGCAACGAAGGGTAAAACATTCAGGATGGATAGCATACTTCATTTCTGAATAATGATATCAAATGTCTTAAAATAAATTTAAATATAATATCTGAAATTATCTAAGATTTGTATGCATTTGTTATCAAGATTTATGTACGTAATAATTTATGAAATATTCGGGAGAAGTCGTGAAACGCTTAATCTATAAATGTTTTTTGCCTGTTAGATACATATAAATTTGTTTTTTGTGTTTCTCCAATGCCATACTTTGAGTTCACTCTTTACTTTAAAGCAACTGATTTACATGTTCTGCCGTTTGCTTGTATAAATATAACAGAAAAATGTATAGCACCAGCACAATCTTTCATAAAAATATGACAGCATATCACGTTAAATGTTAAACAGAGGTCTCCACAAACATTTCTTGATCTCCTCACCAAGGTTAGATATGTAAGGTATATTTAAAATATATTTATCTAACATTTGGACATAAAAGACTACGTCTGTAATAATTAACACAATGTTCTTATCATCATTCTGCCATCGCATTAAAAAATATATAATATCCATCTGAACGACACGGTGTTTAAATTAAACAACAGCAAAAACTTATTAAACACGAAATCAATTATATTTTTTTTACATTAATGAATAACACAAAATGTATAAAATATACCTCCCTAATAAATAACATCGTTAACTATAAATCTTTCGGTAAGAAAACAGCATGTAAATAAAATATTGTACAACAAATTAAACTCGGATATTTAAACGTTGCTGTCATGTTCAAAATGATATCCTGCCGACATTCAATTTGACAGGAGAACATAAAATACTGCGTAAAAATATTAGATTTTGATTTCTTTTCATCTTTCGATCTTCAGTTGCTCATTATGATGATATAAGGTGATGTAATTATCAGATTCAATAAAAAATCACTTTTCATCTCACTATCATTTTCCGTGGCAATGATATTATGTATAAATATTGCTAAATTCCTGGAATTTTAATTTATAATCTTAATCGTGAAATCTCAATAATGTATTACATTATTTGGACTACAATTCAAAAACAAAACTTTACTCAGCAAAAACATGGCTAAGTTTCGAGGCATAATTTGTGCTGATAGGTAATTACAAATTAAAACAATCAATAATGATAATAATATGTGCTCTGGTAATGGTAGGTAATTAGTGAGTAAAATACTTAAATGCAACACGAGAGATACTAAATTTACTGATTATTATTTTCTTAATCTTGATCAACGAGTTACTTTTTAATGACTAAAATCTTGCAATCCGTCACCTTGATCTTAAGGTGAAGAGAATATTATTATAACTAGCAAGAGATCGTTTGAAACAATATAAATAAATAATATTATATCATTACCGCCGCGTTAAAAAAATCTTATGAAATTGCATACAATAATAATAATTATTATTACTTTGTTATTTATATCTCACTCATTAACACCATTTTTCCTTTCACCGAGATCGCAACATTACCGTGCAAGAGTATTATTAATGTTTTTCAATATCTATAGATGTCATCTCTAACTTTTATAATGAATGCGAATAATCGATCAGTTTTTTTATGATCTTTCAATGAATCTGACCTCGCAAAACGCTCAAATACATAATTTTAATCATACGATAAATGACAGTCGAATAAACACTATAAAAATAATAAAAAAAATTGTTTTAATGCCATTTTGACTTAAACATTGGTATAATTATAAACGATTGACAGAGTAACATACAGTAGTTACACAATTTTCTGAATTACTTCACAGAATCACACAGCCTTTCAGTCTTCGTGGTCTATCAAAAATTTAATAATACTCGAAAAAATAAGGTAATGAATTAACTTATTACCGAAATCTACGAACTAAATAATTATCTACCAAAACGAAACACGTTACAAAAATATTACTCACTCAAGTAAAAAAAAAACGCCTGGCGTTAAATTGAAATAAGAGCTGAACAGCGTTCAAAGGACGTTAAAAAACGAGTAAGAGTATTTTATTTATAGAATAATATCTTAAAGGAATGAATATAGATAAATTCTGTAAACAATAGAACATCACTCAAAAATAAAAGTGACATTTACAAAGGCACATTGTCAACAAGAAGACAGAAAAAAGGTGACACATTTGAGAAAAGAGATTAAAAAGGCAGTTGTAATACTACAAAAAAGGATATTAAAAACGGTGGAAGATGAAGAACGATGAAAAGAAAACTCCATCCGGTTTCATTATCGCGTAAAAATATAATTTCCGCGCCTCACGCCACGTCTAAGAGATTCTAATACTATTAATCCCACCAAAGAACACAAAGGTAGTCGTTTCTCGATAATTTGTTATTAATATCGTCAAGGATAAATTCTTAAGAGTTTCATTAGTTTCATCATATCCCTAGAGATAACATAGATTATGAACAGTTACAGTCGCGCCTACAATTGGAGAACTTAGCAGACAGAAGAGTTATGAACGATCTATTTTATTTATATAGAATTGTAAATGGCTGTTTTGACGTCCCTGATTTGAGTTCATTGATAAAGTACCGGGTACCTGGACGTAGTACTAGGAATAGGGAACTATTTTACTACGATAATTATTCCACCAATTATGTGAGAAATACAGTAGTTCCCCGTTTACACTCCCTAGGAAATGAATTTTTGAATGATGTCGATATGTTTAGTATTAACTTTGCTACATTCAAACGAGCGGTTAAGGATATGTTCAAGCCATAAATAGCCTCTGTTTACTTTTTATTGTGTTTTAATTTTGACTTAGGAGAGAAATGAAATGTCTATCTGAATGTATTTTATTTTGATATATACATATATGTATTTTTAAATGTTTAATTAGTTAATAAGTTTTATATTGAATTGTGTGATAATGTATTATTTTTATGTCTGTGCGGTTGTTTTATGCTGTATTGTGTTTTTATTTTAACGAGTATTGTGTTTTCGTTTTAACGAGTTATATTTCCCATTTAATGTATAGTCAACTGAACATCTGATTGTCCCTATGAAGCAAATTTTTATTCTATTTTTAGTTTACTTTTACTTGTTTTTATCAATTTTACTTTCAATTTAACAATTATTTTAGCAGTTTTTATTAATATTTCTAATTTTATTTTATCTAACTTGATTGATTTAGTGTTCCTTATAACATTCAATGAATGGAATATGCGTGTCATATGTTAATGCACGAGTGATATTTTTTTTTTTTGTCTGTATAATAATTATTTATCAAACAAATTCCGCATTAGCGGAATCCACTGTAGTGCATGATTGTATGCGTGCTATTTATTAAACGATGTACTGAGATTATTGTTGTAAATACAGCAATGATTGTAAAGTAAATAGAATGATTGTATTGGTTTTATTTACCTATACTTGTAACAGTTTTTATTTTTTTAATATTTGCTTAGGTACTCGTACATCATCGTTGTAATCAACTAATGGATTTTTGATATGTTTTGATTTTGTTTACTTCCACTGTGTTAATGTTTTTATATTTTGGTTTTATATGTATACTTGGTTGTATTATTATGTGAACGATATTAATTTGTAAACCTTTATTGTCAATGGCTAATGTGCCGTTTATGATGAATAAATAAATAAATAAATAAATATACTGCAATAAATATATTTCAAGTTTTTTTTCCTTTTGTCATCATTTTCAAATGAAATATAGTTTTGCCCCAAAAAGTTGGGGCAAAATATTTAGGTTTATTTTAAAACTGAAGTTTACTGAAAATCCGCATTACCAAACTTAATACTTTGATCTAATCTCTTCATTAACCTCTACCAACCGAAAAAAAAGTTGTAAGTGATTTTCTAGTAAAATAACGCTAATTTAATATATATATAAACAGTTCACCGCTAAATCACACTTTCACATGAATTAAAAAATTTCGTAGTAATCGCAATTCCTGCGTACCTAAGTATCAGGAACTAAATTTTGTGCCAAATAAATCCCGAGGGTTTGTTAGAAATGAGAACTTTTTAAACAGTAATTACAACATTTCACAACATTATCGGAGCGTTAAGAAGATATAATTAGGAGCAAAGAAACAAAATTTATATATGAAACCAGAGTAAAACAGTACACCACTAAATCACACATTCACATGAATTAAAAAAAAAATGCGTTATAATCGCAATTCCTGCGTACATAAGTATCAGTAACTAAGTTTTGTGCCAAATGAATCCCGAGGGTTTGTAAGAAATGAAAACTTTTTAAACAGTAATTACAACATTTCACAACATTATCGGAGCGTTAAGAAGATATAATTAGGAGCAAAGAAACAAAATTTATATATGAAACCAGAGTAAAACAGTACACCACTAAATCACACATTCACATGAATTAAAAAAAAAATGCGTTATAATCGCAATTCCTGCGTACATAAGTATCAGTAACTAAGTTTTGTGCCAAATGAATCCCGAGGGTTTGTAAGAAATGAAAACTTTTTAAACAGTAATTACAACATTTCACAACATTATCGGAGCGTTAAGGAGATGTAATTAGGAGCAGAGAAACAAAATTTATATATGAAACGAATGAATAGACATTCGAAGAACTTTGACGAACTAAAATTATTATTGACTTCAAAATACACTTTGACATAATTAAACTCAAATTATATCAGAATATTTTAAAATAATAAACAAAAGAATTAAACAATTGAGACTAAAATTTACAACTTTAACAAGAGTGAAACCGTTAATGTAATGAGGTATAAATTTCAAGAACTAATATTATTTCAAGGCATTTCATTCAAGAACAAAAAAAAGAAACACAAATCATATAGTTAGAGAGCACTGAGAAGAGAACGTAAAAAGGAAACTTCTTAAGTTGAATAATACCGGCGACGGAGCGTCAAGAGAAAAGAAAATTAATGTTGAGCAACGAAAGGACAGGAAGGATTATTATTTTATAACATCCTTCGAAAATCTCGCCTCCTACATAATCTTTCTCAAGAAACACTGCATTTAGAATACCACACTATTCAATTATATAAAATAAAAGTTTAATATATTTTTATTCTGTATACAAAATACAATCTTATCCTCTATTTTTTAATTTTTAGAAGGCAAATATTCTTAAAAGTCATTCATCATATAATATCAATTTTAGGAAAAATCGTACGATACATTACCATATATTTCTGGTCACAATACTCACAACACACTCTGTTTGATTGAAAAGCATTTTTTTTCATCTTAGCCAATCTCTTTCTCTGAATATTATGCGATTTTTTTAAATTTAATTAAAAGGGAAGAGTAAAACACATCCACGTACAACTGCGAACATCGAAGGCAAAGAATTAATAAATAAATAAAACATCTACAAGGTACAATGTATACTAAAACTTGCACGAAGTTGTAAAAAAACATATAAAAAACTTATCAGAATATCTGATATATAAAACCTGTCTACGGTAATTTTCTATCATTAAATGAAGTACCGAATCAGCTAGAAAATTCAAAATCTTGTCTTCAAATAGCAAATTAGTGGAATACGATAAGAGTCTAGAAAAGTTATATAACGAATTAAGAAAAAGATTGGAAAATAAAATAAATGAGGTCTGGATAGTAGCAATGCTTTGTTAGATGGGAATTCCGAGAACGAAAAGAATCTTGTGGGAAATTAAGTGAAGTGTACAAAGCAATATCAGAGACACTTGGGGAACAGACGAGAGAATATGTTTCTACATAGCCATGTCCATTGGCTTTGTAGAAACGTATGGACAGCAACTATGCGGAAGTCGTCTATTTTTCATATTTAAATTACGAAATATGCAAAGAATTCGGAAAACTTGTTTGCAAAAAGCAACAATTTGTTCGATTGTTATCACATATCTCAACAACTGTTCATCTTCAAAGATCATTATTATATTTTATTTATTACGCTCAGATGCAATATTACAAATTTGTTTATACAGTAATATCAACGCAGAACTATTCAAAATAATAGACAGACAACAATAACAATAATACTAAACGCAGTAGCAATAGTAATGAAGTGAATAATCCCTTGATGAAAACACATTAAAGAGGAGACGATAGGAACACTAAGAGAAAATTGTAATCTTGCTTCGATACTGTCAAGACGTTCTACATTTATAAGTAGTAATATATACAATAGAATGTCTATTACAAAAGAAAATTGCCGAGAAAACTTGTTAGAGAATAGATTTAAGTATTTCTATTAGTAGTATACTAACAACCATCACCATACCACGGTCTAGCGTCTGGTCGAGATGTTAGCGAGAACAATGATAGCTGATGGCGCATCTCGTGACGGTAATTAGATCCCAAGACAATAATTAAACTCAGAAGAGCAGATACTGCAATATATACAAATATATAAAACAACAAAATACAATACCCTCAAGATTATGATGTCGATACGGTAAATTAATTAAGAAGATCGAAAAGATAATAATAGTAAATTATCATAAGTATGAATAAAAATATTACCTACTGATGCAAAAGTGGCTACATACGTAAGTCAAACACGCTATCATCGCTTCAAAAATCTAGGTATGTCGACAGGTATTTTTGATATAATTTTTAATAACATAATATATACCTATCTTGTTCAAAGACTCTTCTAATGTAACTAGACTTTCATTCTAGATTTAATAATAATAAAAAACAATTATTGAGAAATCGGGTCATTTGTTAGTTAATCGTACAGAATTTAAACGTAAAAAATGGATAAGTTTTCATACACAATGAATGAAATATTTTTCATAAATGGTATTAAGTTTGAGTAATCCGTTATGAAAATAGCACGTTTCCAAAATGGTACAAATGTATTGAAAGAGTTGAAATAAAACATCAAACCACAGATTTTGCACAATAATAATAATGAATAATAGTAGAAGCAATGGATGTAACAACACATTTCAAATAAGTTCAAAATACACAGTCAAAACTTTTGTACCTGACAAAATAACCACAGAAATGTATCTGTCATTTTGACAACATTATTATAATTTTATAATAGATACATATTCGGAAATATCTATTAAAATACAATGCTCTCACGTATTTCAACAACTTTATATACGAATCTATGTATATTCGGGTCATAGTAAACGTTTTAATAGTAGATATCTCGCAAATCTATGTTTTGAATGAACCTAAAAAGTATACAGTACATGTATATTATACAATTTTAAATATTACTACACACAAACAACATCTATTATAATAAATATTAATATTAGGCATTGATTGTATCAAACGATACATTTTGCGGGTCGCGCAAGTGGGTCTGTAGATTAGCAACAACACAATCATTATATATTCAAAAATATAATAATAAAAAAATGAACGACTACGTATTGGTCTAATATCCCAAATGCACGCAAATATGATAAAGGTTATCTATCCTACACTAGTTTCTGCTCTAGTTTTATCTCAGGAAATTAATAAATTTAACACAACTGTACCTACAACATAATTAGATAAGATTAATTATAGTCCTGAAATGATTAATGTATACCTACACTAAAGCAACATCTTTTAGATAACAGTCCAATTTTGATAGAAAAGTGTCCATAACTATGTAAGCACATGGATAATTATTTTGTCTAGCACCTTTTACTAACAACATAATCACAAAAGTATTTTTTACAAAAAGGTACTCATCGACGTTGTTGTCCGAGACTACCAACACATAGATGATGCGTTTTTGGTTTCTGTTCTATGCCTGCTCTCGTAACTTCATCATATGCATTTTTATTTTTCAACACAACAATAATAATATGCACAGTTTAATTTATCGACCGACGGTTCTTGGTGGAAGTTCATATTAATATTTTTTTAAATGTTGAGATGTTTGATATAAGACCGTCCACAGCGGCTCATAATTATAATAATATGGTTGACCACACATGAAAATAACACACTTCTTTATATTTATTTTTTACCTATTGTTTTCTGTTTGTCACATACATAACTTGTAATGAAGCTTCACTTAACTTTTGCCTTACGATGAGAGCGGAAGCTCTTGAAAGCCGGCTCGCAAAAATAAATAAAGTCAATAGTGGAATAACTATATATCGTGTTTCATTCAAAATTATTAATAATATGTACATAAAATTTAAACAATCAATTACGACATAATAATGAACCATAAGCATTGCCCCAATCAGAATTTCTCCTTGTATAAGGATTGATGTTGATTATTTTATTTTGCAATATCTCCATTAGTTTCTTCAATGAATCTAAGAAACGATGGTCTGTCACTTCAGATTTAATCTCAATGTAAACATATGTGAAAAAGATTACATACATGAATACAAAAAAAAAGTTTCATTTACCTCATGTAGGATCGGATTACATTCAGTATGAAAATTCTAGGCTCGGGGCAATGAAACAATAATTACATACCGATAATAACAACAATAATATTGACGAGATAATAATAACATATAGGTACAATGTTGTGTGGTGTGGTGATGAATTATTATGCGTATAAAACTGCAATAAAAATATGAAATACTCGTACTTAGTTAGATTCTCAGCTGTTCTTGTTAGAATATGTACAATAAATAATATAAATACTTGTACGTATTATCAAATGGCCTATAAAATAATCATTATAATTAAACTGTGATGCCCTTCATACATAAAACGAAGATTAACAACGCGGAAGGTAACGCATTCATTTTTTGACGCACGTTTGATATTCGGAAGAATAAGACGCCTTACGCCTATATATAGAACCTCCGCACTAGTCGAGATAAAGGTAATTTGTCAGCGATATAATACGCGATAATAATTACTATTAATACTAGACCACTATTTAAATAATGTAAACAGCTCATGTTTACTAGCATCGACCTCAAATATATTATTATACATAACAGCAGTAATAAAACATAAACGAAAAGACAACAGCCAAGTGCAGATTATTCGATACTTCAGAAGTAGGTACACATTATAATTACATCTTATATTCATAGAAATCAAAGATTTGATTGATTTCCCTCCATGTATTTTATTCACGTATTATAGAAACTCAGCTCCACATATTTATTTCTGGCTGATAATAACATTTATGTAATACTATTTACACATGTATCGAAAATGGATCATATATTATTCATTTGCAAAAGTTACTTCGAAATCAAACATTGAATACTAAACGATTCTTGAACTAAAACATAAAACAGTGTAATACATCTGTTCAAATTCTTCCGTTTTTCTTTCATTCACTATTTTTGAGTAAACATTTTCCATCTTCTTCTTTTAATGTCGCGTCAGATACCAATTTCCGTTGACTTGAGAATATCTATCACTATCACTTGAGAGTATGCATTCCTGTTCTAGGCAACTCAACTGAGTTCCTCTACACTTCTTTTACCAGTGCAAACACGTATAGGTATTGTGAAACCATGAATCCTGACTATCAACTCCTCTTCAACTCTCTATTTCACCCTTAATGATCAGATTAATATAATTCATATTTTTTCCTCTATATACTAGTAGGGGAACTAAGGGCAAGACGGGATAGTGGGGTAAGATGAGGTATTGGGTTAAAAGTGGAACCGTGCCGAGAAGCCCTGAACGCTGGATGACATTAGATGCTCTCTTCGGACCCCCACTAGTAACAAGGTTACATCAGCAGTGGTTGCTCTCCCCGTGATGCTGTGATACTAAACGTGTTTTTCGCATATTTCACGTTATTTCACTTAATTTTGTTGATAGTGTCATTGAAGAAAGAATATCGAGATTCAGATTGTTTGACATTTGATAAACAAGATTTAAATATTGAATTTTAAGGGAAGATATTCGATTATTAACTGGATAAAAATATGGTAAATTACTTAATTAATTAATTAATTGATTAATATTCTTAACTATCCCGTTAAGAATATTAATCAATTAATTAATAATTTATGTGATTCATTTGCTAGATTTAAGATCAAAGTTTTTGTCAATAGACTTTTTTTAAAGAATTTATATATAGAAACGTGTTTTTTGACATTTTAGCTTAACGTTCCCGTCTTGCCCCTAGATCCCCTACATGACCCAAGTAGGACACCTTACAGATCTTGTTCCACAACCATATCGTTTAGAAGTTGTAAGCCTTAGGAGTCTCCTATTATTGTCGTTAGTAATGAAACTTATCATCCAATAAGATACGCATTGATTAATAATTTACTTATCAGAACATTAACTCCAAAAACTAATACAACTCAATTACTCAAGTGACCAACACACCTGCACAAACAATAGAAAGAATCGTCGACAAATAAAAATAAAATAGAATATCATAAACGATTATGTGTTATTGTAATTAGAGCAACTAACATAAAGTTTTTATTCTCGTGCCACTAACATTTCAAAACGAGTTCGAGTGAATTAACCATACAAAGTGTACACCGATACAAAAATATTAAGACCCGGTTTACTAGCTATGGCTAGTATGAGAATAGAATTATCACTGATACAACCAAAAACTTATTCATAACACAACCCGTTCCATGGTGTATTTACTCAATATAATATCGAACATTGAATTTATTGATCATCACAAATTTTCGTCCTATAACGTTGTTATTGGATTTAAGTTGCTTTTTATTATAAGAGCAAAATGTGCTAAAAACAATCTACGACCGGAAATAATATTAGCCAGATATAAAGTAAGATCAAGGCAAATATTTAAATGTGAGTAGCGTGTTACTTAGCCAGATATACGATGATATGGAATAATAGTTATTCTGTAATTGTGAGTAAGGGTACAGGTACCTAGGTGTTGTGCTGTGTACTCGGGAGCTGCCATACTGTGATAACCATTAAAAGGCAAGTGAATGGATGGTAATACCTTTTTTTAAATCAAGTTGATAACAATATTAAAAAGAGCATGTATGTATGGGACAAGTTAGGCAGGCCGGTGGTTCTATTATTAGGAGACCGTCGAGACCAACTTGTTTACCTTCTCCATTATACTGGCAATAAATACTCTAGATACATACAGGCATATAGTATATTATATCAATACATCTATTATTAATACCACTACTAATAATATTAATGCACATTACTCGACACGACACTTGCTGCCAAAAAGACTAATTTAAGATTATTACGGCATCAATCAAATGTAAACTTTTATTTAATTGTCTTTGAATACCTAATATCTTGTCACGCGTTCATTTACGTAGGAAGTAATAAAATTATCCTTTGCTTTTAAAGCTTTGTTGTCGACGAAGAACTATTAATAATTTTAAAATGTATGTAATTGATTTGTGTATTATACAATAAAAATATCAAAGGTTACTATGACATATGAGACTCAATGAATATTAAATACATTTTATTCACAATAATTGTATCATCAGAATGGTAAGAAAATGATGAGAAAATTAACTTATTGATTGACTATTCACATGAATGCATTATTTCACACCTAAATTTCAACGATGAGACATGCCACTCAATATGAATGTATTTTTTTTTGACGACCTGCATGTCTATAACATGTACTCAGTCTGCTGGCTGCCTCATTTGTGGTAATTCCAGTAATGGTATGAATGAATGAGTTTATTAATTATACTTATGTACTTATTTTGTTGATTTTGAATTCAATTAAAACATCTACTACTTTGTACAACTACGAAACAATTAATCCTGTAAAGAGATTGTGGCCTTCATTTAAAGATAAACCTATTTAGGCTGTTTTCAGGCAGCAAGCCAATCTGATAACATCTATTTTAGCTGGTGTATGAGGCATACAATATTATTAGTAAACAATTCAATCTGTCGACTGTACAAATAGAGAGAATAAGGAGTTTGTACGTTTTTATGTTTATTCTCGCCAGGGTTCAGGGATTGTAAGGGTCCCTCCGGGAAACAACATGGAAAAGCGGTTTAGATGCTTGTCAACAGATGTCTTTCCATTTGTAAGTACAGTATTATTATTCATTCTATTTATAGTCTTTTTAAAATATAAAAACACTCCGACACGATTGTGTTGCTGGAATTTAATCATTCATTCAATACAACTCCCGACACCACAACGGGAATACAATATAAATAAAGAAAAGAAGTAAGAAAAACTATTTTTTATTCCATTTCCAAACTAAGTAAAAAATATTATTATTATGGTACAAAATAACTCAAACAATTGCAAGACTGTAAGAAAACTTGGAAATAAATCACGCTGAAGTTTTGCAGAGGAATAATAATAAAAACATATCAAGTGACATTAAAAAAGAAATGTACAGTATTTTTAAAGTCGATTCAACCTGTTGTCACTTGAGTTGTCGAACGTAAATTATTCCTCTTTGAAGATAAGTTTGCATTTCAAGTCATTATTGTCAGAGAAATATCTTTTACAAAATATTGATTCTAAAATCTTTGAAATATTTAATATGTACTAACAATGGTTTTCATGTTCAGAAAACATTGAAAATATGCAATCAAATTAGTGAGTTATTAGAACAAATTTATGTGACGAAAGAACAGTGTCTCGTAAATAGAAATTTTTGAATTTAATTTTGTGTCAAATTCTTTACATTTGTAAAAATAAAATAATGTTAAAAGCTACCTCTCTGGTATTCAAGGTCGTCCTCTTAGTGTCAGTAAAAAAATACAGTCATATTGAGTGACAAGCCTCATTTCTTTCGACTTGATTAAATGAATGAATAGAGCTATTTTTCAAACTTTAAAGTCTTGTGGAAGCACTACACGTGGAAAAATACACTATAGGTACTACATTATATTCTAAATAAAAAAAGTATTAATTTCGAACAAATAAACATTTATTCGGCTGGCAAAATAAATAACATGAAAAATAATTAACATCACAAAATGAGTTATACTATTTAGTTTGGTATTATCTTGGTATCGAATACATTGTTCTCAAAGGGCTCAAGTCACTCGATAACGGGTGGATAGCCAAAATAAAAAAAAAAAGTTTTAATAGCAAATATTATGTAGGTATCCAATGTTCTTATTTACGTGGATGTTGATGAATTTATTATTAATGATAATTATTATGTATAATTCGAGTAGGTCGAACAATCATGTTCGTGTACTAGTAAAACACATCTAGTATAAAGTGAGTGAACATGGAAGGTTGGATGTTGTAGCACAGAGTACGATAATATGTATAATGTACATCGTAGGCTTAATGAAATACAAGTCTTTTTGTAAAGAGCCTAGTCTAAACTAATTCGTAAATAATGAGGTACCTGATTTGATGATTGCTCTTGTTAAATAATGCTTACTGTGTCAACATAAACAGCTCGTAAATTGTTTTTAAAGAATGTGGATCCAAAATACTCTTCATTGTCGTGCTTCTAAAATACTGATATTGTTTCCTTGGAGTAAATAGAATTTGTGAAACATTTTCCGGAGCATTGTTTTTAAATTAAACTCATCTGTGTTGTTTTTATTTTTGTGAAATTTATGGTACGCTTTATACGCTAAATGTAATCAACGGTCCGTTCATTACGCAAGCTTTGTGTTACCCCATAATGAGATAAATGGGAAAATATACAATCCTTATCATTCTTTATCACTTTGGAATAAAGTCTAACAAAGCAATCATAAGACAAATAGGATTTGACTGATAACTATTGTCGCTTTCCAAACAGAATAGACTCTTTACAAAAAGACGTGTATTTAATTTATTCCACGACATATTATAGTACTGGTAGAATGTAGAAGCATTGTTGTGTAGTAAATAGCTTTTGGTACCTACACACTGTGTTGTCTTAATGTTTCACAGTACTCCTCCGTCACTTCTTCATAAGAGATCAAGGATGTCTTGGAGGAGAACGTTTCACCATATAATGAATAGAGTAGAGTACAATACTTATAATTATATTGTTATTTCACAATACATACACCTTTACAATAATGATCATTAGTATAGCAGTACCTACATAGTTAGAGCGGTAGACATCACCGTAGTACATATATATTGCTATTATCTCAGTAAGTAGGTACTCGTACATAATGCTTATAAAATAAACTGAAGATCTATAGAAATAAAATACAAAACATCACAAGTAAAGGAAAGAAAGTTGAAAAGCCAATAAATGAAAAGAATGTAGGTACAAGTAGGGTAAATTCAGAAATAAATGTATGTATTAGGTATATTATTTTTGGAAAAAAATATGTACCTAATCATTAGGGTTTCTCTATTACACGTACGATAAGACACTACATACATAATAGAATTTTATTCAATTTAAAGACTTATTGGAGTATCCTGTAAAAGGCAAGTGATCGAAAAATAAAGACATTATAAACTCAATGATGAGGTTTGCCACCTATCCTGAATGTCTTAGTTTTCTGCTGCTGTTATAGTATAAGTATTTTTATTTATTTATTTATTTGGCGTGACTCATTATCCTAAGATGTATATATTTCTTATTCAATGTATTATTTTCAATAAAAAAAAAAAAAATTCTTCACTGTGCATTGTTACAGTATTTTACAAAAAACAATAATCAAAAAAAGATTATGAGTTGTAAACTCTTCAAGTAAGGTACCATCCAATGACGAAAAAGCCTATTTCATTAAGGCTTATATTAAGAAAAATAGTTCATCTCTTCCGTGGTTTAATACCAAGAGGTTTAACACCTTCGTGTTTCGACTCCTCGTTCCAGAATCAAGCAACAACAAAAAGCTCACGGCATGAACCATCAGCCACAACCAAATTTTCTTACATTTCACAGAAATAATTCACTTTCCTAATTATTTTTCAGAAATAAGTACCACCGTCTACAAAAGTTTAAAGTAGCATATTAAACTCAATTATTTCACAACTATCAATATGATAAATCAATCATATCAATAAAACGCCTTATTTATAACGAAGTTGGTGCGGCCTTATTAACAAACTCAACTATCCACAGAAATAGTAAACAAAGCCTACATAAACTTAAGTATTAGGTTGGAACTAACTGAGAGGAACTTCAATATAATCAACAATAATAATTAATGCATTGATGTTGCAATGTTCCAAGTGAATTATGTATGCATAATGTCTTAAGGTTTCGCTGTTGATAATATTGTAATAATTAACATAAGTTTTCGAGCTACATCAACTATACGAGTAAGACATACATTCGCATACATACAACACAAGAGGGGCTGTCGTGTTGTTTAATTACATTATTGTCTTGTTTATTATCGTCAACCGGGAACGTATTGAGCAAAGTAGGTAGATTTAATTAAAACTAACTGATTTATTACCAAGTCAAACACAAAACTTGTATGATTTTGATGTTAATGCATTGTGCAAAGACAATCATTATCAATAGGTATCACATTAAAACATGATTGATTTATTTGTTTGTTTGGCGAATTTATTATCCATGCGAGACAAGACAAATCAGAATCCCACTTACTTTAATATTTCGTACAGTTAGAATCTAATGTCTCCTACATATTATTATTATTATTGACGTTACCACTACATTCCTATAAATAAAAATTCCAATAACCCGTGCCGGAAATCGAATTTCGGTTACCATTATTCCTTGCCTTACTCTCTTGAATAATATATAAATGCAGATACACGCTCTTTCTTATTTACATATATCAGCGAGTACAGAGTGAAAAACCTTTTCATGACTTGTTAAAAAAAGAAAAACAAATTTCCGTAAGAAAAACAATCGCAGTAAAAGCATCCATAATGCAATATAAAGAGCACAATCATTGTTCGTAAGTAAAAGAGAGAAAAACAAGCAGTAAATAAGTAAGAAGTAATTACTCATTTCGAGTAATTTCCTCACGGCGACGTTTGTTTACGACTTTTACGACTACTCCGCGCTGACGCCGCTGACTGCATGAGAAAATAATAATTGATATAAAACGGTATTGGAGAAGGCAGTGGAATTAATTACAGAGGATCACTTGTTTTAGAATATTTATGCTTATGACAATACCAGACAATAACTTTAAGAAAATAAACAATTAATAAATTAAAATGAACGTATGGACTCATATATTTTTTTTAATTTAATTTTCAAAAAATATATATCTACTTTTATAATAAGATATCGGCATGAAAAGGAATGGAAACAATTTAACTCCTGACCCGAAGAATCTACACAAATTCCAATCGTATCAATTAAATGAAAGGAATTTATAAAAATAGACATATTTTACCATTCACGATCCTTAATGCAATAAACACTTCCCTAAAAAGTTACATTCAGAAAAAGGTTTTTAATTGAATATACAGATGCAATTCTTAAGCACCATGAAAATGCTTCTTTTTATACAAATTTATACATACTAACTAACACGAGTATAATTATAGGCATCTATGGGGAAAAACTTTTGTTATCTGTAGATCCATAATGAAATTTAAAGACTGACAATTGTTTTACTAGAAAATTTCATAGTCGCTGTATAAAAAAGGTGAAAAAATAATATTAGCTACGTAAACTACTTTGTTATAATGGGCCCGAAGTAAGCGAAAAATTAAAACACAAACACAAAAAAGAAATGAAAATATTAATATCGGAATGATAAATCGCGTCAGGAAAAAAATCTCCATTAACGGGAACTCTCATTCTGGACCATTCCAATGGGAGTTAAGTATAAGAAAAAAGTAATATTACACTATCACCGTTGGATGGGTAATTAATAATAACCTTTCTCAAAGGAAATTATTCAAATTCAATCGGAAATTTAGTAAAGGAATGATGAGCTGAGGTATCTACAAATGATAAATGCCTCCGTACTAAAAAGACGTCTTACGATATTATTAGTTGTGTCTTTTATGAAATAAAATTGATGTTCAATATTGACAACTGTTCCAACATCCAAATTAAATTGAATTTGTTTGATCTGTCACTAAAATATGTTTCTTGTGTAACTTTTTCCAATAAAATGAATGTGAAATAGTTCGACATTTGGATTTTTTTTAACGCAGCGGCAGAATTGCCATCCACACTTCTCAGCATTATACAACCAGATAAGTCTCCATATGATCAGTCATGATCACACAAAAACTTAACAGTCTAATGCCGGGAAAAATTCACCTATCCAGATATACAGGATATCAAAGGATTAGGCTCAAAACGCGGGATCAAAATACCAGCATTGTGCCTGAAATATCTGTGTTCAGAAACCTTTTTACAATATTACAAGTGTTTATTATAATAGATTTTTGAATTTTAATGTACAAATTAACCGGTAAATCTAATTTTTGTAAATTATTTATTAACACGTTTTAATTCTATTATGCTTTTATTACTGAGAGAGAAGTCTATTATAGAATTAGATAGGATAATATTATCAACTGATTTTGTGAATGTTACTTTTTTAGAAGTTTTATAACAATGCTGTATAAAATGTGACTCAGAGAAACAAACATCAAAACTTTTTTAAACGTATATTTATTTCATAACAACGTTCTTAAACAAAACTAATTACACCCAAAGTCATTCATGTACTACGCATATTAATTTAACCTTCCTAGGAAATAATTAAGTATGAACTACACAAGTCTAAACATTAAAATAAACAAACATTCAGCGTGTGTATATACTAAAGAAGTTGATGTAGGTACTTAACTTCTATTGTTTTTGTCTAAATATGTGTTTCCACGGTAAACATGGGAGTTTACGTATCGTTAAATTTTATATTGTCGACGGTAATAATTTAAACAGCAA
The DNA here is from genome assembly GCA_947579605.1 of Athripsodes cinereus. NCBI lineage: Eukaryota > Metazoa > Arthropoda > Insecta > Trichoptera > Leptoceridae > Athripsodes > Athripsodes cinereus. The sequence goes on from OX388310.1 coordinate 26,375,398, forward strand.
CGGAGGAACGGATATTTTGACGTAAAACGATAGAATAGTCACGGAAGAATGCCAAAAATTACCAACAATAACTTCTTTGTATCGCTGAAGTTTCAAGACTTTCTCCCACGGGGATTGTGGAGATATTAGGCTACCCGGGACGATTAATATACAACATTTTTTTCTTTCAAAAATGTCATTATTTCAGAAGCTTTTCAGGATTTTTATTTGTAAATTACTTTAAAACACTATTCACATAGGTAAAGAAGATTTATCAACGAAACTAAAGCACTTCAGCATCGCAGGTTCTTGGAAATTTGGGATGAAGTACAATAACAAATATGCATATGTTTACAATTTTGCAAAATTTATACTAAGGTTATGGACTATTATAATACACAACAATAATAAATCATAATTGTATATTAATTCACGATTTGATGCACTCACATATAATTATGCGATTGAATCCTAAACAACGTCAAGTAATACATATTGGCGAATATCTCTTTCATTACAAGAACTTACATCCGAAGTCACAGAACCGTGTTGACTAAAGTAATAGAAAACCAATAAAAGGAACATTATTGTCGACGAGATTTATGGACAGGTAATACATAAAAGCTGAATATTAAGTATTCATAACTTTCAGCAACTGAATGAGAAAGATTTAACGAGCACGAGAAAACGTATAAATATTATAAAGACATTAAACGTAAGGTCGTCGGTATGAAAAATGGTAAAGTGACTCCCACGATAAATGCCGGGAATTACATTTCGACAATATCAATATCTCGATTCATCAAAATTTTTCAAATTAGATTAACAGTAAAAATATAATAGTGTAATATCTTACAATTAATTCGCACAAAAAAGGAAAAATTGTGTGAAAGGAGAGTTAACAATACACGTTTTATAAAAAGGCGTTAGGAACAGAATAAGAAGAATCAATAGAGGTTCTATTCACGACCCCCAGGCTTAATTTGTACCCACTTTACGACCGCGATAAACGTAAAAAGGCAATACGTATTATGTACCGCGAGTTTTAGATTCGCTATATTCACAAACACAAAACATCGGCGTAAGGTAAAACTCATTACTATCAGAAAGTCTTAAAATAAATTTTATTTCAATGAGTAAACTCAGATCGAGACTCTTACTAAAAGTTAAAGAGGAAACATGAAAAAAAACAATACATAGCTTGATAAAATTCTATTGTTACAAAACTTTTTCCTAAATAGGTACCTACTGCTAAATAGTTTCTCTAGATTTTTATGTTGATTTCCCTGAACTTAAATAAACGGATCGACGTTAAACGTCAATTTAAAATCAGCGGTGTACAAAAAAGAAGGTTTTTAAAATTAAACAGGTTTTTTGATCTATTAAAATAATGTCCGTCAAATTATCTGCTTATCGAAAAATTTCATAACATCTCGGCGAAATTGACATAGACTTGCCACTTCAGATAGCTCAAATGATACAAGTCTAACGGTATCAAATCGCAAGATATCGGTGGCCAATTAACTTTTATTACATACGCCCGGGAAACTTCTCATACAATGTAATCATTGAGGCTTGGGCTTTCTAATTAAAACTACACGTCATCGATGTTATAATCATCCAATATTGGTCACACAAAATTGTTTAACATTGCGCGGTAGCACTTCCCACTCACTACGACCGAATTCCCAGCATCGTATTCAAAGAAAAATGGTCCAATGATTCCTCCAACACAAACTACACACCACATAGTGACTTTTTGTGGATACATTAGTGTTTCGAAAATTGCCCTTCGATGTTCAGCAGCCGGGAAAACATCCAAAAAATCTATGTAAAGAAGAACAACCGTCACATTGCCATTTACTTGCGTCTCATAATACTTCGCACACATTTACAAAACCTTGTAACTTATTTTGTCATATACTCGTATTTGCATAGTCGAGTCATCTGATACTCTACATAATACATATTATAAAATGCAGTCAATAATAATTAAAAATTCCCTTTTTAGGATTTACAAAACCATAAATATTTAAATTTATTCAATAAACAACGCAGTACATAATTGAAACAAATGGATGAAATTATATTTCAGTGATAAATTTGTTATTTAAAATATGTATATCTGCATGAAAAAAGATGAGAATTGGTGATGCGAAAATTAATTCAACAAACATATTTCAATATAATGCTCAAATGTTCACGTTGAAATAGTAAAAAAAATGCTTTGCATATTTCCTCTTGCATTGCAATTCCCCGTTGCAGCAGGATAAATTCAACGAATGTACAAAGCGTACATTTTTTAAATAATATTTTAACAGACACGATGATGCTGTTCTGTACATGGAGTTTAATAAAAAGGAAACTGAGAATTATCAAATAAAGATGACTGTAATATTATTACCACCTATTACTCTATATTTCATAATGAATTTTTTGAAAAATATAAAAGGGCGCACTCAATACATTAAGATTATCGCTGGAAGTTTAAAATTCTACGTAATTTATTTGATCTGTTTTTTGATTGACTTGACATTGACAAAGTTGATTCATAATTGAAATTTAAACAGAAAATAAGTATAATAATGGTAGTTAATCATAAGGTTATTATAGTTATAAAATTAAATGTTAACTTGATTAAATAAATAAATATATGTATAATTCACTCAGACGTGGGGTGCTTTTTCTTTGAAAAAAGAAGCTTAATTAGTAAATTTAAATATGTATTCATTTAAAATAATATTTTACATTTAAAATACATTTACATTAAACAAAATTACACAATAATTTATGATTTGATTTCTTTACATCAAAATAGAGCAAGTCTAAAATGACAGATAATAGTGACCTAAGAAATGGAAATACGTCTCTCTCGTGTTTGCTCAATCTACAATGTAAGGAAATGCTAGTTTCAATGTATCCAGCTATGGAATTCTACTATTGTGCATCAACAGAATAAATAGAAATATGTTATTTTATCACAGTATGTATGAATTTTGCTCAAAATGAGCTACTTTATCCTCACCTCCAACACGCTTCGATGCGTTTTCAGTCGAGTTTTGTAATCGCTCATTCTTTGCACGATATGTCAGACATATTGTGCAAAGAATGCGAAACATAATTATTCACTTTCATCCCGCTGACTACATCTCGATGTAATGCTACCATTTTGTAGTCTTATTTTAATACAAAAAGAAGGCCTATAGAGGAATACAGCAATGTTATAAATACAGCAATGATTGTAAAGCAAACAGAATGATGTGTATGTATTGGTTTTATTTACCAACTTGTAACAGATTTTATTTCTTTAATATTTGCGTAGCTACTCGTACATCATCTTTGTAATCAACTAATAGATTTTTGATATGTTTTGATTTTATTTACTTGCACTGTGTTAATATGTTTATTTTTGTTTTTATATGTATACTTAGTTATATTATTATGTAAACGATATTTGTTAACCTGTATTGTCAATGTCCAATGTGCCGTTTATGATGAATAAATAAATACAGTTAACAAAATAGGTTACTAATACTAACTAAACGACTAACATTTAAACATCGTGCAGTCTATTCGTTTACTGTATTTACATGATTTGTTGGCTAGCTTAAGTAGGCAGACAAGACACAGACGATTCAAAGCAATTAATTGATATTACAAAGGAATTTCTCACAATAAAATAAACGAACTCTAAATCCTAAACAAATATAACTACAAAGTTTTCAAAATAATGATAATTATACCAAGACAATATATTCAATGATTCCATCACAATATTTACAATTGCGGCAATGAAGCTGCCTGGATGTCGTGCAGATATGTGTTTCTTTATAGTCATGAAGAAATAAATTAAAAAGTTTTTTTTTGTAAATTCACATAACAAGAAAAATAAATGTTAAAAAAATTATATTAGTTTCACTACATTCGACGAAATCGCGTTGTAAGGAATTTTGATAATGAGTAACTCAAATTATTATATGTAATTGAATACGTACACATCCAAAAATAAGTGTTAAATAAAAAAAAACACAACACGTATAATTATATTATGAACTTCTAAGTAGAAGAGAGGTCATAATATTATCTAATACAATCACCATTCTTGTCCAGTGCAAGTTGGTTACGTGTTTATTAGGTACTTATGACAACAATATTATGATATCACTGTAGTTCAGTGTTTACCTGAAGGTTCTAGTACAAATATACTTGCAGTGATTAACGAGTTAATTAAATTCCGTTAAATTGTGATTAACATTAAAAAAATGTGTTGTTGAGCATAAGCAGTACCATTTCATAATGGATTAACTAAAAACAACCATGTTCTTCCACTATGGATTTTAAACCAGAGAGATGTCTTACACCATCTTAGGTCATTATCAATATTTTTCAGTTTATCTCTCACTAGTTTTACTGGCTTTGGGAGACCTTTTGTATCTCTGTCAGACATTAAAAATCTTGAATTCAGTGATGAAGTATACAACAAATCTCTGAATGCCTTATTTTCATATGGCACAAAGCGGATGATCTATACCTTCATTGCATGCAGTTACTCCGCTGGCTATTCCACTTGAGGGATATGCTCTGATGGTGTCGACATAAATTACGTTACACATAACCTATGGATCAAGTCTCACAGATCGACCTAGTCCCAAATTATATATGAATCTTGTATTGCGGGTACTAAACGCAACGATACATGTACATGTAAAACGCAGAACTATAGGACATTGTGAAAAAGGACATTTTTCATTTTGCCTTGGCCAGGAATCGAACTCGAGACCTCGTTACTAAATGCAAGAGGGTTACCTTCACACCATACCAGCGGTCTCGATAGATAGACTATAATTTTAAAATCACGTTATATTGTCAAAATAAAAAATAACAATTTCAACATTTCATTTTTATTTTTTTTTTATTTTTATATCATATAATACACATTAAATACAATTATAAAGTCGCGCCAAATACATTACAAGATTTGTCGGCGCGTTCATTTTCATAATAACAATATATACATAAATAATTTAAACCTAACCAAAAGCAGCAAAACATATACTTAATAACTATAGTACAATAGGGCCAATTCTGAATCTAAATGAACTAACTAACTAAAAAGTTGATTAATATTAGTTATTATGTTGTATTCAGCATTAGTTATGAACTATATACAACTATAAACTCGAGAACCACCAAGTGCAAACGGTAAAATCTATGGGACAAACTAATATTAGTCAGTGATGCCGCAATACAAAATGTTTTTCACGTTCCGATTTACACTTCTGGCAACAATTTAATAGTTGTCGCGCGTGAAAATTGTGAAATGTCAGATTTGCCGATATATTTTGGCGTTCGTATTTGCGTCGGTGGTGGTGTAATTTTACAATTTAACATGCTAATAGTTGCGAGGGCCCTAAAAATATAAATTTTTACTTTTAATTGAAAAAAAATCAACTTAACACTTCCAAAATATAGCAATATTCTGCGGTAAAATGACAGCAACTAATAATATTCGCACATTAAAAGTCGCGAATAAAATTCTGCCAAATCCAACTTATTTTAGTCGTCGGCTGTCAACTAAAATTTCATTCTGAATACGAAATCCATAGGTTCTCGAAATTTATAGTTGTACTAAGGTGTCAAAATGAACTAATGAACTAAATTAGTACGGAAAACTGTGAATACGAATTAGAACTAATTATCATGACTCAACTATCTCCTCACACTTAGTTGACTTAGTGCAACTAAAATATTATATGATTCAGAATTGGCCATAATTTCAATTATATTATTATTATTTTATTCTTCACTGTTCATTGTTTACAATAATACAAATCAACATAGAAAATATCACTTATACCAATGTACAGAGGGCGAGTTTATCGCTAAAATACGATGTCTTCCAACTAACCCGGTTATTAAAATCAAAAAACAAAACAAAACAAAAAAAACAGACATAAATATACATATCTACAGTAATATTATAAATATATATATATAAAAAAAAAACAAAAATACAATATAAAGCAAACAAATGAAAAAGTATACAATGATACAATCAATCATCAGCTCATTATCGATAAACGAAGTACAAAAAATAGGATTAACGGTAGTTAGCTCTGGGTACAAGTTTGACGCGAATCAAGGATAATATGACATCAGGAGAATTGATTAAGTAATGCTGGAAGAACTCGTACTTACACAGAGAGAGAAGGGCCCAGATACAAGATAATAACAAGTATTCAATAGTTTAATGAGTCATTAAGTATTTTTTTAATAAAGTGTTTATCACGATTACTATAAAATATACACTTCCCTACTCGGAGGTATATAAATTTCAATCATAATAAGATTAAAATGATATAATTATATATATAAACAGATGTGGTGTGTGTAAAGAGTCGGAGCGAAACTACCCTAGGTCAAATTCTGATTAAATACACTAGAGAACATAGTCTTGTGGTCCTCGTTATTTAGTAGGTATATAATTTGAGTTGTATTTTGTGATATTGATAGAAAAAGTTGTAAAAGCAAAAACGTCATTTTAACTCGTATCGTTAAGGTTCTAAAAAGCTAGGCCAGTAGTTAGTAGCAATGATCCGCAATTTTACTTAAATTTCGTGTTAACAAACATGTCAGTAGGAAATATAATTTTGCTAAAAACCTCAAATAATCATTGTGAAAAAATGACGTCTCTTGAGAGAATACACATAAAATTATTGGAATTACCACTTAACCGGATACTTAAGGAATCGGAGGACTTCTATTTTTCCGTACTTTTGTAATGCAATTTTGTTTGAGCAGACCAACGCTTCACTCACGGTTCCGCCCGACAAAACTATGTCCATATTTTTAGGATATAAAAATTAAAATGAAATTAATTTTAAACAGAGCTGATAATAATCCAAGTATAATTAAAACTAAGACATTCTGGGGAATATTCAAGGGTCAAAATCCAAAACAGCAGAACAACTATGTCGGAAGAAACGTCTTCAACCCTACCACGTCAGTGACATAGCGTAGTTCCGTTCTGATATACAAATGTTGTTTTATTAATAAATAATAAAATAACATTTCGAATAAACATGTTTTAATATCGTGTTTATTAAGTCGTAATTGCTCGGAACTCCAATGAACCTTGCAGGTACCTATACAATATTTCAATTGACTTTTCATCTGAACATACTAATATTAATAATAATACTACAGAAAGGTAATTATTATTAATTTCCGAATCCATCAATCAAATGAATACATGGTTGAAAGGAACAAAGTTCGGTAATACAATGTCGAAATGAAATATTGTATAATAACTTAGAATATTATTTTCATTGGAGCTTTATGTATGAATGAATTCCTCCTATAAATCTCGCTGAGCCCTCATAATGACCATCGAGAATAAAGGAGCACACTAACTATGAATATTATTTTAATATTTTATTGAATAAAGAGTTTTTCAATAATTTCAGTACGTACTACAATATATTATGTACGAGTAATATTCATGACATAAGCAATTACTTATGTCATGAATATTATTATTTTTAAATATAATTTTGACAATTAATTCTCATGTATAATTAAAATCCATTCATCCTTTCTTACCATTTGTATAAATTCACTCTCTAAATCTGTATACATTCACCTAAAAACATATTGTTTACTTTTATAATAATTTTGTAACTTATAACTCATATCATATAAATACATCACACTCTTAATTATAGTTCAACTAGAGGAGGCAACCTCTATAATAATGCACATCTCTGATAAGGGTTTTCTGTGGTTTCTCCGTTATCGTACAAAGGCAAATGCTGGAGATGTTTGATATAAGACCTTCCACAGCGGCTCATAATTATTATAATATGGTTGACGATACATGATAATAACACATCTTTTTAATTTTAATTTTTACCATTGTTTTCTGTTTGTCACATACTTAACTTGTAATGAAGCTTCACTTTACTTTTGCCTGACGATGAGAGCGGAAGCTCTTGAAAGCCGGCTCGCAAAAATAAATAAAGTCAATAGTGGAATAAATACATATTGTGTTTCATTTTAAAAATTATCAATAAATAATATTAACCGGTAAGCCTTTGAATATTAACCGTCTATCAAATTACACTACAGACAAAATTCACAAATAGCTAAAACATTACACGGTATTACACGTAACTAGCAATAGTAACTAAGTAATCGAGACACTTTTAATAGAATCATATTTAGAGACTAAATTAATTATATGCAAAAGTTTGTACAAGCATTTGCATATTTAGACTATTTTATAGGTTTTAATGATAATCTGCTTAGTCATACTATCAATGCATTTCCCACAAGTGATGTAGCCAGCGTAATAACTGAATGTAAAAAACATGATTGAATATTAATAGAAAAAAATATTCGGAACCACTTAACACTGAATAAATCGTAGTATGAGGCCTATTGTCTGCACTGGACAGGACAGAAACTGCTGATTAAGTAAAAAAGCAAGTAGAAGTTATTTTGTATATTTAAAAAAAAATATATGCATATTTGTACCATTTTTGGATGCATATAATCCAAAAACTAGTAATGATAACATACCTATCAATGTAACGATTGACTATCAAAACACACAAACTCATTATTACACGAAGACTGTTCGTGACTTCCTATCTATAAAATTCGAAAACATATTAGATCATATTACATTATATTACACAATAAATAGTTTAGGTTACTTTATTACTCTTAATAATAACCATTTGAGTCATAAAAATAAATTCACTTCGCGAATTGATAAAATTTAATTAATATTATCCAATAATGTCACTTCTTTTCTAATAATTTATTCTGTACCTACACATTTTAAAACTGTGTCAATGTATTTGGGAATCTACAAAAAAAATTGGTCAAATAATCAAACTGAAACGAAACATGGCTATGGCTGAAGAAGGACGAGAGTGGAATAAATGCAGTGGAGATGCGATCACTGAGAAGAATGGTAAGTAAAACATTGCGTGATAGAGTAAGAAATGAGGATATTAGAAGAATGAGTGGATGCAAGAGGAGTGTTGTCGATAGAATGCGTGTAAATAAATTGAGATGGTTTGGTCATGTAGAGCGAATGGATGGTGTAAGATTGACGAAGAGGGTGTATTTATCTGAAAGAGAGGGTGTGAGAAAGCGCGGAGTCCAAGAAGTACGTGGCTTGACCACGTGGATCAAATTCTCAAGGACGGTCGCGTGTTAAGTAAGAGGAATCGGCGTGCATGTATGAGAAACTGGACGAATGTAGAGGAAGCGAAAGAAGTATGTAAGGATAGATCGACATGGCATTCCGTTCTCTCTGCCTACCCCACCTGGGACACGGCGTGAGTGTAAAGTATAGTATCAAGTTGAAAAAGTTTTATTTTATCGACCGACGGTTCTTGGTGGAAGTTCATATTAATATTTTTTTAAATGAAACACGATAGGTATATAGTTATTAGTCGAATAACTATATACCTACCTATCGTGTTTCATTTTAAAAATTGTTGTAGTCAATAGTGGAATAACTATATATCGTGTTTCATTTTAAAAATTGTTGTAGTCAATAGTGGAATAACAATATATCGTGTTTCATTTTAAAAATAAATCAAGTTAAAGTCTCTAGTATCTACTGTTTATGAATTCAAAAAGCTATTGCTTACCATAAGATGGTGAAAAATTGAGAGATAATTTACTAAAAGGCTACAGGAACATACCTGAAACAAATAAAAAATATTATATTAATAAGCAAATTCAAAGTTGTAATGATACATTTAAGTAAAAGAAATAAATTTTTATGTTCCAAAATTACAGAACATACACATACAAACAGTAAAAAAAAAACAGAATGGATCACTCTAATTTAAGAAGCACATGTAAGTTCTAGAAGTGAGATTTCTCCCTCAGATTATTATCTTAAAAATGTATTTAAATAGATTTTGTAAAGCTTTTCGCTATTGAACTGTTGAATTTACATATGAATATGAGTGGTAACATTCATTCTTTTAGATTATGATGGTGATGAAAAAGATAAAAAAAACCAACAGCCATTATATGTTTATTTTTCTTATATGTATTGCTGTATTTACGGTACCTATGTATCTTAGTATCTATTTATATGTATGTATGTATTGTATTTACGGTATTTATTTTAGTATCTATTTGTATGTATATATTAATTATTTATGTAGTCATTTAATTTTAATTCTTTTGGTAATTTTTTAAGAGTATGTTTTATATATTTATGGTTGATAATTTGGTTTCTATGTATCATTTTAAAGACTTTTTATAATTATTTTTAAAAATTTATTTTTACAATTTTATATATCATTGTTTACAATTTATCTTGTTTTACTTTATTGGGTTAGTTGGAAGATATCGCGTCCCTGCGATAAACTCGCCCATTGTGCAAAATATTTGTATATACCATGTTGTAATCTCATTCTTTTTGTTTAAATATTTTGTAGAATAAAGTTTATTATTATTATTATGTTGTTGTATTGAATTTGTTATATTTACAATAACGAGATTTTCCTACGCGCCTACACACATTAAGCAAAGAAAATTTTCTAAATAAGGTACAACAATAAATTATTTGAATCTTAGAAGTTCTCAAATAATGTTTATTTTATAAACTTTAATTCAAAATTCAAAGAAAAGACGATACTAAAGAGGAGAAACAACACTCCGTTCAAATAGAACACTTCAAAGTAAAGATATCAGACTCCGTGTTTTAATGTTAAGTTTCAATTACGCTCAACACAAAATGTTGTAGAAAGGGTGAGTATGTGCGTATGTTAATAAACTTCATGAAATGTTCCTACATTCCTTGAAATTCGACAGAAAAATATTAAAAAAAGTTGCGAACAAAGGCAAAATAATGAAACTCAAATCGCTGAAATAATTTACCAAGATCTATTGTTATTATGTACGAATATGCGGTACTCTTGTGAGTATAATAAAATTATTATGTACCTATGTATATTAGTTACTTTTAAATTTATACATGAAATGTAACAATAAAGATATTGAAAAATATTTACAATTCTGGTGAATTACTAGAATATCGCTCGTTATTTCAGTTTTTGATGTATATTCGCTGAAATTTTTCTTCTTTTTTCTCTAAAGTGACATGATTTCAACTTGTAAAATAATTGACTAAACTAAAAACATTTGTTTTTTTTTTGATAAATTAATATGGAGTTACACAAAATTAACATCAACTCAATAAACACTGTTGTCTGATAACTTGAAAGAGCTTTTTAAAAAACCAAATTTTCAGTACGATTCGAAAAATTGGATATTACATCAAAATAAATAAAGAATATCAAAGTAAAATAATAAAGAATACTGTTAAAATTTCAATCTTCGAATAAAAGATAATCGTTGTAATGAAGATGATGATGACACCGTTTATTGGAATCCTATCTCAAAGGTGCGGGAAACTGTTGGATGAACGATGTTTGCAGATTCTTCTTGAAATATGACATTCAATCATCATCGCCCTCAACGCTCCTCTCGGGAGCACAGGGCAGAAACCAGCCTCCTCCATTCAGAGCGTCTCTGTGCCAATTGCGTCACCTCTTCCCACGACATTCCTTATTATTTATTTTCTAACATTGTGAATTACATAAACCGTGCTTTCAACTATATTTTCTTTAGTATAACAGCACTAAACAGTGTGGATAACATCTCTTGATCAACATTATCGCAAAAAAAACGTAAGACTAAGATTTTCATCTTTGCTATAATTACAAAAAAAATCTAGACGATTTTTGTAAAAAAAAGTACCTATTGTACAGTATGATGTAATCACAATCTGCGCACAATTTGAAGAGTATGTGCTCACATTTACCCCTTTTATAACATTAACGCTACAAAACTTTCCAAAGAGAAACTTAATTAGTAAAACTATAATAATGAACACACGAATCATCCTTAAATCATATGCTCGATCATTCTTCCGTAACTTAATATGTAGTATTTTCGGTAAAACCTTGAGATTAATGTCAAACTTTACCAAACCCAACATCAAACAGAACGAACTTTTTGCGGTAGTATGGGTTGATGAACTGAGTATAGAAGATGGCATACAAAACAACAATCATCTTACTAACAAACCTCATGAGACAGGAGAATAGAGATGTGGTTCTCTATAATAGCTAACAACACAACTTGTATCACAATATTGAATTGACCCAAATACCATGAAGAAACAACATAAGAATACTAAAACTGATAAACAAAACGTATATTACTCAGTCAATACTGTAGACCGACGTTACGTGGTGGAAATTCATATAAAATTTGTAAAAACAAAACTCATCATTATGAAAACTTTGGAATGTCCCGTTAAAATACTTAACAAAAATGTATTTTTATTTGTTATTAATAGATATCGAGTTGTACAAAATAATTACCGATAAGACTCATTATTTTTATTTATTTATTCTTTGTTGCACATTAATTACAATCAATCACACATTTAAGTATAACATACATTAAATATCCAATACAATATCACAGTCAACTAACTAATCAATTTCAACTAATCCATAATTTTTACTAATACATATATTATCAAGGCAACATTAGTGTTCTGATTACCCATAAGTGAGGTAACCAGAACACTAATGCACGTAAAAACATGCATATTATTCTCTTCGAGCCTTAAAAAGTAATTCTGGATGGTTGGGAAACTTAGTCACTGAATTGAAAGTTTTCGATGTTTAATTTCTGATGTTATGAATACCTGCTTTTCACAGGATACACGAGAACGAAGAAAGGATAGGGGAGTAATTCTTTTCCGGGAACTAAACGGGAGAAAACACTAAAATTAACCTCGTTTTATTAATAAAATAAAATTAGGATTAAGATAAGACAATTCAAGGTACATAAAACAATTACAAAGTAAAAAATAGTATTTGCAGGTGTAGTTCGTCGAATAATAATACGCAAAGGACTTAAACTCAGACTGCAAGATAATCCTTATGCCTTGTAACCATGGATGTATAAAGTAAGAAGCTTACAATAAAACTATGATGTTATGTAGGTAACTATTTCGTTATAACTCGCGAAGCTTGAGATCCTTAGCAAAAAAGTTCCTTTGAAATTGGATTTTATTATAGTCTCATAAATCTTATCATCTGTGAGAGTTTTACACTTACCTATAAAAATTAAGCCCGCAAATTACAATATATCATCGGGATGACTCTTACTACGAATTTAACCTTAACCCAAATATTTATGTATGTGTTTTATAAGCAGTAAACTTCTTTGACAACCATTTTTCATCAAAATACAAGGGATATTTAGAATGACCATCAATGACTTACACCAAAGTATTATTATCAAAACTTGATTGATTAATAAATATTCAATTTTGTAAATAATTTATTTATTTATTTATTTTATTTATAATAATACATACGGCTTACGCCTTTAATACATAGTTATAAACAACAATTGTACAACACCACCATCGTATCAAATTAAAATCAAAACAAAAACAAAATATACTGCATCACTTCAAATTATAAAAATTAAACTAAATAATGATTAAACAATATTAATAATTGTCATACGGGCTGCTAGGTATCACTGAAGGTCACTCCATTCTTCTCTTACACTTTGGTATAATTAGTTAAGGCAAGCTGAAGTTTATTACATATGTAAAAACGATAAAAGTATAAAATTAAATATAAATAAGTTAAGATGTGCTTCATTATAAAATTACCCTAAGGGACACATTGATATATCGGGCCTTATTTAACTCTTAAGTAGATTAAACTTACAATAACATTGATATCCGTATTGAACTAAGCAACTATGTAACAAACAATATATTTTTATACACGTATGTAGTAGAAAACAATATACCTAATAATATTATTTGAGAGGAAAGACGCAAAGAAACGTGGTTGCCAGACGTACACGTGATTTGTCCACGTGAATTAGATTTCTAAGTGTAGATGTATATTTCAGTATGAGAAACGCGGTAACATATGTAAATATAGATTTCAGTACCATCCGTATGATCAATATTCTAAACCAGAGAAGACAAAGCAAGATAAACATAATGTAAACAAGAAACAAACAATTTATTCTTTAAGCTTTCCCATACAATGAGTAAAGACAAAACTAGTATTTCAATATCGATAAATACTAACGTTTACGTTTAATCAAGATTTTATAAACCATATTTATCTACTACTACTACAACCATACCCTCACACCATATATCAAGTGGGGTAGGCAAAGATAACGGAACCTCAAATAGATCTATCCTTACATACTTCTTTCGTTTCTTCATTCAAATAATTTCTCAAACACGTACGACGATTTCTCTTACTCAACACAAAGCTCTCCTTGGGATTTTGATAAACGTGATCAAGTCACGTTGTTCTTGGACGCCTGCGCTCTTTGTCGTCATATCATCGTCCTTTCGTTCCACATGTCCAAACCTATATTTATTATACATATTATCAAAAGACTAATAATAAGGAAGTTGTTGAATTTTGTATTTCAAAAAACGAGTATTTTGTTTCCATGTTGTAGGTAAATTATTGTCCTATCTCTGTAAAATTGACAATTTTTTCCACATTTAGACACATGCCTTCACAAACGGTTTCAACAATTTTACTAAAATTGGATTTAATCGCTAGAAGTATCTTTCCATAATCAAAAAGCGAATTTCTGTCGAGATAATACAATCGTGTCTAGACATAATAAAATTATCCGAATTTCAGCAACAACTGGACCCTTCAGCCTTACAAAGTACTTGAGATAAATAATCAAATGTGTAGCACGTAAGACTAAGATCTCGTATGTAAGCACTTCACAACATCCCTAATCGCATGAAATCAAATCTCTCAAATTTCTCTTTGCAAAAACCGCAAAAATATACGTAATACAAAAAAATCTCTACAAAAAACGAAATATCTCGATAGCACACTTGTGCAATTCTCGTTTTTGTTATACCTTTTCTACGTATATGTTCAGATATACGTTTTGTAATTACAATTATGTCTATTTCTTATGTATTTAATTTAATTCCGATGAACAGCATTTATTCATAGATATGATTGAAGATGAATGTGCAATGCATACGTTGCATTAAATGAACTGAATTAATGAGATAGATATTATATCAAATATTATAACTCATTAGAGCTCTATTCACAAAAATAATCATTCGATTACAGAACATAAAACATCAACATAATCAAACTAATAAATTTATTATAAAACGTCAGACAAAAATAAATTGCTTTAATATACAAAGAAATATGATAATTATTGCTATTCATCATTAAATTCACATAAAAATGAACGAAGATGTTGATACTCGTCTTTATTACTAAGTATATACAGATGTACGGAAAATAATGTTTATTAACTTGTGCTTAATAGTCGGTAATAACATCTTCATAGCCGTAACTTTCCAAAATATACTTTGAGAGAGAGGGGGGGGGGGTTACAGTTGTAACATTTAAAAGAATAATAATGATTCGCAACAGCAGTAGGCAACTCATTAGCGTCTTAAATCTTGAAGAAAAAGAATTACTTACTTACTTTACGTGTCCGGTCTTTTTTAAATCTTCCCACTCCAATAAGCGGCGACATTCATCGCCTTGTCGTTAGCTATGATAAGGTCTTCAGGACTTCAGAAAAAGAATTATAATTATAATTCACAAAAAATAAATTACTTATAATACATTTCAAATATCATTAGGTACACATCTTCTGGGGATACTTATCAAATGAAATATGAAGCATGTGTTTAAAATCACATTAGAGAAACGAGATAGAGTGAAACCGCATCAACAGAATCGTTTGATGAAGATGAAAGCTCAGCACAGCAGAGCATAGCAACAAAGCTGAGAATAATATTTAATGTACCACCTAGATGAATAAGGTAGTATTTTAAAGTAGTAGTAGTAGTAATCTATGGAGTACATTTAGTATTATAGATACAAATAGAATAGGTATAAAGAATAAATGAAATCGGTAAACGAGATTGGGCTTCATCTTAGTGATGGATATCTCCAGATTACAGACACAACGAAAGCTCACTGAAACGTAAATACCGAAGCTTACTGAGTTGTGAACGTGGAGTTGTGGAATACAAATATAATATTATAATACACCAACATATTCAAGCGAAGAAATTTAAATGAATGAATTTATCTACGAATAGTAAAATATTATTACGTTATAAAAGCGACTTCAATCTATGAAATCGTTTAAATATGCACAAATAAAATAAGAGAAACGTCAAAGAATCTTTAGAATAAAAGAGACATTCCTAAGATATTAAAGAAATCCTATTAAATCTACTAGAAGCATCATAAAAAATATAAAAGTATATCAGATATTAAAGTATTATTAATAAACAATGTTTCCTTCAAACATAAAGAAAAATTACCAAGATATATAATATTTCAAAATTAACATATTCTGAAAAGGGAGAAGAATTACGTTACTAAAGTTGGAATGGGCGGGTCAAGTTTCTCAAATGATAAATGATCGATGGACAAAGGTCTAGAATGTGAGATTAAAAACGTAGCGAGAACATATCCACTGATGAGGAGTTCATGCGAAAACCTTTGCCTAAATATACTGGACAAAAGAAAGAGGTTGAAGTAAATAATACAATTTAAACCTCTCTCTGAATGGTAAGGTATAAAAATGCTTATTAATGTAATTAACACTTCATCTTTTATAATTGCTATAGACTGGAAAAAGGTGTAAAACACACGACAGCTTAAATAAACGTTATAGGTTTACGGGATACTAATGCTAATACTAGGAAAACAACTGGGTGTACCACTACAGGCACGTAATATTTTTAAGGTAGGTTTAAAGCGGCAAATAACACGATAATATTACACTTGTCATGTCATAAGTAATTGAGATATCAAAATATATATATCAATAACACCCAGCTCTTAAAATAACTACAAAATTAATATTATCGTTATTGTTCGTGAGCGAGACTATCGTATGTAATAATAATAAACAAAACAAACATACAATAATTAAGATTACAATTACTTAGCATGCGACCTCGTCCTTTTCAACATCATCATCTCTGTTCGTTGGACGTTTGATTTCAACATTCACCTCAATACCTGCAGTTTTTATATGTAATACAAAATACAGGGCTGGCAGAAAAATCTCCTCAATATCAATCGTGTGACAGTAAAGAACTGATAGCTACTTATATGGTTTTCGCACTCCATTTTATAGCTTATAAAGATCTGCCACTTTAATTGAAATGATGAGGATCGAGGGCTCACAATTAAAACGTTATTTAAAAATAATGATCGTGTTAGGAATACACGGTAACTAGTTAGTAAAAACTTCCAAATATATTCGGTATTCTAAAACCCTAAAGACATTCGTGGATATGTGGGTCTCAAGATGGGAACTGCTACGTCAGCCGGGTCCCCCGCCCACTGACGTGGTAGGATCGGAGATGCCAACACTGGCATAGTGTTATTAAACAAGAGAATTAAAATATTAATAAATCGTCACCTAAACGGATAAATAGGAGTCCTTGGACTCCTGCAATATCCGAGAAATAAAGTTATTTCAACAATTCTAATACCTGTATTTTTTTTCTTTGAGGACAATTTTTAAAAGCAACACCCTTTTGATAATTTCAAAATTGCTGTGCATAAACAAACCACTGTCAACCTATTGAAAATAGCAAGAAAATTATCTACCGTTTATGTGTATTCGAATGTAGAAAAGCTGCATATCTATACAGCCATAGCTTTTTATATAGAACTATCAATCTATTAAGAAAATTATGATAATCCTTAAAAACGAAAAAAAAAAAAAATATAAATCGAATACATATTTCTGGTGTCCCTTTATGATAGAATCATATCATCATTATATTATTATGTATGAGATACACGTACTGGTAAGTGACAGGATTGGGATGGACCCGAGATGAGTACGGCCTTCAAAATTGTCACGTTGTTTTAATGCTAAAGACGACGGCATCACTTCACTACCATGTCAGTCGTAGTAGGGACATCAATACTAGACTAGAAAGTCGAATTTATTTAATTCACTATACTGTTTAAGCCTTTTATATAACAAGCGTAATCATAAACACAAATGAAAAATTGGTACCATCGTATTGATAATTTTTGATCCAATTCAATTTCATCCCAATCGGTCTTTAAGAAAGTATTAGAAGGTTGCTTTTCGTCACAAATTCCACATGACGTGGTGATGAATAAACTGTAGAAACATCGCTAATACAGGGATCGAAGATATCAAAAATGTCCCATGGTCACCGCAACAATATGGTAAGTGCGAAATAAATGTTACATAAATAGGTATCTATTGCAATATCATTTTTGGAATTTAAATTTCTACAATTTTTAAAGAATTTAGTTTTGAAGTAAAAAAGTTTCTGTTGTAATATTAATGTCATTGAGAAGAGTAGAATATTATTCAAATGTGGGTTAGATATGTACGGTGGTACACACAAATGTTACAAGATCTGTACAATGTGTTGTATTGTGATCAACATCTAGCAGAGGCGCATGCCTATGTATGTCTTCTTGTTGAGAATTATAATGGTATTATTTACATATTAGGTATATATATATCGTTACGTAACATCCTTATACTGTCTATTTATGTACATAGTATTTAGCATGTGGAACACATAGTACTACACCAAAATGCTTTGGAATGACTTAATCTCACCAAGTGAGTAATTCTCAAATTAACAAAGACATCACATGTAAATATTTTCAATTATTAATAAGAGAAAAATGAACATAAACATATATTTCAAAAGTTAAATTTCACAAATTTACTATATTCACGTTATAATTTACAATAATTATGGAATACCTAAGTAAAAAATTGATTTAGTTTGAATTTTTTTTTAAATGTATTTCCAAGGTAGTATAGTACTTATACCTATTTGTCAAACATTTTCGCGTCCATATTATACCATCTTGAAAATATGTACATTAAAAAAAGTTATAAGTATATACTGAAAATTGGAGCGTGCAGAATGCAGACTAACCTAAAGAATCTTTCTAAATATTTCCTTCTTTAAATAAGGGAGAAAAAAAGAATATTTGCTCCGAATTTCTTCTTTTATTTACCGTTGAATCATTGATTGTATGTATATGTCGCAGTCGTTTTGAAGAATCCGTCCGTTTACAAACGGCGTCGTCTTTTTGCAAACGGCAGGCATATTACAAAATGACGAAAGTATAATATTCAGGCAAATTACAATACGTCTAGGCGTTTTACAATCTGACTAGTCAAATTGAAGAATTTTAGTTCCATTTCTCACCGTCTCATGGCGTTGCGCATCAAAACTAAAACTTACACG
Source organism: Athripsodes cinereus (assembly GCA_947579605.1). Lineage (NCBI taxonomy): Eukaryota > Metazoa > Arthropoda > Insecta > Trichoptera > Leptoceridae > Athripsodes > Athripsodes cinereus. The sequence goes on from OX388310.1 coordinate 26,394,758, forward strand.
CATTCGTGTATAAGATTGCGCGGGAGATAGTCCCTTTAGTAACCACACCCTGCCGAACGAAAACCATATGTAGATATGAAAGTTATATGAGATACCTATTATAATAAATAAAATAAGTTAGTGTAAATGCTGGTTAATCATAAAAAAATGTGAAATATCATGTCAATTCATTAGTAATATTTCTGGTAAATTAAAAGTCATCAGATAATTTATTATTGTACCTACTGCTATTATACCATCAAGACATATCTCCCTAGTAGGGAAGCCAGCAGACCACCCGCATGTAATAAACGTGCAAGACGTCTTTTCTGTGCCACCAAAAAATTAAGTAATTCAGGATGTGCTGTTCTCTGCATTTTGATTGTATATTGTGTTTCAAATAATAATATTTGGGTTTTATGAGTTAGTTGGAAGATATCGCGCTTCTGCGATAAACTTGCCCATTGCACAAAATTTATTTGTCTAGTTTAAATTATTTATTTTCTCCTTGTATACTATTTTTGTGCAGTAAATTTTTTTATTGTTATATTTTTATGTAAAATTGCTTGTAATCAATGCAGAGTAAAGAATAAATAATCAAAATATGGGTGGTAAACTTCATCGCTGAATTTAAGATGTAAAATAAGGTAAGGACGCTCTTGCCTTTGAATCACGAGGTCCCGGGTTCGATTCCCAGCCAGGGCAAAGTGAAGAATGACCTTTTTCAAATGGTCCTGGATCTGGGTGTTACATGTATATTTGTGTAGTGCATTGTATATGTGTGTATCGTCGCGTTAGTACAATAATACAAGATTAATATTAGTTTGGGACTAGCTCGATCTGTGTGAATTTTCTATTATGTATGTTTGCCTATTTAAAAAAAATATGATCTGTACAACTGCCTTTTACAGGACACTGAAAATTTACTGAAAAGAGTGGGAGACTTATTTATTGCTGGATGCTCTACGGAATATTGTTGTATTAATTTAAAAAATCATTGTCAAAAGGGTTGATTCATTTTTATTTTTAATTAAATTCATAAATTAACTCTCTAGCTTTTTACCACCTTACAAAAATATACCACTATTATTGGATACAAATAATTATTTATACCGAAATATTTGGTAATATATAAATTTTCATCAATATACATTTAAGGGTTGTCTAAACTATTACAAGACGACTTTAATTTTTTGCTCCTGAATATGGCATAATTTTGTTAGTATCCTTTTTGGTGCAATTGCAAAAAGATTTATTGTTTTTAACAATTCATATAAAAATATTATGTACCCAATTACTATCTGTGTACCTTAAGACTTGCGAACACAAAGCTTTATGGATTGTAAAAATAAATAAAAAATCGTTATTGAAATACCTACCACTGAGATAAAAAGACAATGAAGACAATAAATATAAAGACCTAACTTAAAACAAAGAAATGAAACAAATGTATAATTGTTAATGCAGAAGAAGGGATATTTTTTTACTATAGTTTACAAAAAAAACTGTTTTGTGGTTACGCAATTTAGCATCCACCAAAAAAATAGTACATCTATTGTAAAAATGTAAACCTATGTATTATTAAAAAAAATATGCTTTAGTTTTTTTTGTAAAACAGAAGAATAGTGTACTGTTATTATTGTCTTATAGTTTAAAATCGTTTTTATTATTATCGAATTATTTATTTATCCATTATTTCTGTGCATTCATTACAATACAAATCATTTTAAAGAGAAATGCATTCTTAAATACAATAAATATAAAGAAGGCAAATTTCTTCTTCTCTTCTAAATAACCCAAAAATAAATAAATTATATATTACTTATTATATTATTTTAAAATACCTACTATCGGTGCGGCATTAAGTGAAAAATAGATGATATACTGTATTATATTATAAAATAGAACCATTATTTTACGATCTCCCACGCAACCCCATATATAAATGTTTTGATACACAACACCATGATACGGCGAGAAAGAACCAAAATATTACAATTTGACTAGTCGTTTTGTAATATGCCGGAATGCACGTTCGTCATTTTATAATACGCCTGCCGTTTGTAAAACGACGACGCCGTTTGTAAACGGACGGATTCTTCAAAACGACTGCGACATATACACTGAATACTCCTCAAACGAAAGTTTCATGAACATTTTTCTACATACTATTTTATTTCATTTAACTTTATCGGCAGTAAAATTCATAAAATATTCATGGTAATAAAGATAAGCTCTACCAAATAACAATTACACAATGTTCCAATAAGTAAAGCAAAATAGAAAATAAAAATAATATTACGAACAGACGAAGAGGGTATACGAAAATCCATTCGGAGCGGATAAAAAAGGAATACATAATGATAATAATATTGTTCGGTGGTCTGGGTATCTTATGTTATTTTTATGTTTGTCTCCAAGAGGGTATTGAGAAAGAGAGTGTCTCCCAATGCTATCCGCAGTGTAGGTGGCGAAAGGTATTAGGCGGGATTACAATGTTTTCACTATTCCATAATCCATGTACGTCCTGCAGATGGCTCTGTAATAACAAATTTTACGAGTTTTCCTTCTCCTCTAACTCCTCCTGACACAACAACAATAACAAGAAAAAGAATAACAAACAAACAACACCACAGGAGAAGTTTTCAAATAAGTTTACTCTGTCACTGATGAGAATAATTATTATTGTTATTACACTCATAAAAAAGATAACTACCATACTAAAAGAAATAATAAAGCAACTGAAATGGTAAAAAAACTCTTCTTTTAACGTAGGTAATCAACATTCTTTATAATGAAAAATATCTATGGTAGATACTAAAAATAAATAAGTTACATATTATTTTCCAAATGGCGTGATGTTAAAGTTAACGATATTGAATTATATTTACATTTTCCCTTGAAACATACTAAATTGCTTCCTTCAGAATACTATCAACTTACATTTACCAGACGTCCGAATTTTCAAGAGTCAAACTAATGAAAATAACTAACACTCATTTTGTAAAACATAAACCAATTTCCTTTTTAATTTCACGCTCATACATACATGAAATAATTATATTTTCAAATGAACTAGATGCGAACGCTTTTGCATGGAAATTTACGTTCTTTTTCGCAGCCGCTTTTCCGGCAAAATCACGACGAATAACAAATGTTACTGGACGCTCTGAAGGTTTTATCTTCTGAGCGCACGCCTTATATTAATTTATTACTACCTTATGAATATAATTCAGGTCATACGTATATTTTACGAGTATTAAGCATTATATGACAAATTATAATAATAATACTAAAACTCGCGACATTCATAAAAACGCTGAGTTATGAGTCCGGTAGTTATAAAATAAATCTGTTCCAACCACACATTTACACAAAGAATACTCAACAATATTATCTACACAGTGTTTGTTTGCATACTCGGCTACTACATGTTCAAGTTGTTGTTAGCTCGTAAACTTTATCGCCCTTGAAATATAAATAATGTAAGAAAAAATTTCCTTAGTTTGCCACCCACCACAACCAGCTACATCTTAAAACTACTTCTCATAAACGATACTACAAAGCATAGAAAACTCCCACTTTACGCCTGAAAATCACATACTCCCATTTATCCACACTTATTAAACAAATGTGTTATCACGAGCCGATTTGTGGGCAGGTTGAGCAATACAATATCGGGATAGTATCGTTTTTCTTTCATTCTTGAAGGTAGTCTATCAGGATTTCTTAAATATTTGTAAGCACGGAGGGGACGGTTTGCATATTTATTAGATACATGCATCTGGTCTGCTGGCTAACCCACTTTTGAAATATTATGTAATGGTGGTGTAGTAAAAATAGTCAAGCAGGATAAAAATTGGAAAAAAATCTCGTTTTTCCGGAATCAACCTACGACCTAATTTAAGGGATATAATTATATCCACCAACACATCGCTTCAAAGACTTTTAATTTCTTAAATTTTACACAGGACAATATACGAATCCCGAATACCATATATATGACACTTAGCAAAAGTTCTTGTATTCCTGCACAATGCAACTTAATTTGTTTGCTGACATTTACCTGCATTTGTGGCAAATGTCAGGATGGTATAAACGTACAAAGTAGGGCAGAGAAGCGATAAACTTTAAAACGAGGACAAACTCCAGGTAGCACAACAATAAATGCATATCACAATGCGCCTGTTAACTCCCAGCACAGTGGAATGAAATAATTGGAGAATGCATCAGCAACATACGAAGACAGGTGTAATTAAATATTAATCAATTGATTTATCACAGAGAAACAACAGCTTTATCTGGTTCAATTATCGCGAAATAATAATTTTCAACCTAGTTTGAGCTCATCGATCGGTATAATGTATTCGGACTGGGTGATAATATTCTAATGATAGTATTTGCAACATTGTATTTCGATATCGTGGCCCCTTGACTTCATAATAATAAAGAATTTATTGTATAAATAAATCTGTACAAAAGACGCCTCGTATTGCCTCGAGGCAATGCCTTCCAGTAAACCTAACTTGCTTAGTGATAACGAGAATATTTATCATTATTGTGTACAAACAGTTAAATTTTATAACCACAATATCCTAAAAAGACGAAATACGTCTATCTGGGAATTTTAAAAATAAACAGTAGAAGTGAAAGTATGTTTCTGTTTTTCATTTATCAAGATTATTCGTCAATTAGGAAAACCATATACTTTTCCTTTTAGCGCATCGAAAAACAAACATATCCACAAAAGAAATTATGAATAATAAGATGCTATATGAGTAATACTTTACTATTACGGAATATCTTACAAGTTGGGTAGCCGGCGGACTAACTGAATGTAATAAAAATGCAGATTGTCCTCTTCGTGCCAACAAAAATATGACACTCAGGATTGGTGGCATACCTAATCGCTGAATTTTAAATGGTAAATGTCTTACACGTGAGGTTTAAGGAACACCTGCTTTTTACATGAAACTCGAAAACTTATAGAATAGAGTAGTATGTCTATTATTTACCAAGGACTGCTAAATAATCAATATTGGATGTGTCACGTAGAATATAATACGTGATGAGTGAACGATTTATATTGGTACCTCCTCTTGGTAGGTTCACATTCTGGTACTTAGGCAAGTATACTAATTTCCTATAAACTATTGAATAAGAAAGTAAGTAACATAGTCCCTTCGAATCACACAAGACGCGTTCAATAACTACAATCTATTATTCACTTGAATTTGATTAACCATATTTATGTCAAAGACAGAAGAAACCTACTGATCCAATATTATCATAGTTCAATATGACGGCATTATAAATATAATGTAGGTATATGCTAATAATAATTTATAATATTATGTATGTACATTTATATTTGAATGTTTATACGACAAATACCAATATGTAATACGCCTACGTTTATTATGATAATAGAGTAAGTTATATAATTTTAATACGGCACCTATTGTGTAAGGCTGTGTGTATAACTAAAGATGCCCGGAATACATATTGCAAAGGAAGCAATACTTATTATCTATAATTGGAAAACCATGACTTCATTTATTTTATAACATGTTCATGTAGAAAAAAATTTCTAATACATTTACCAATTCTGAGCCAAAACCGGTAAAGATATAATCAAAACTCACTCCCTAGGGACACGAAGGACATTGAATGCAATCAAACAGAAAAACATTTATGCAAGAATTAACTCAACAAAAACCCCTGATCTTCTACATTTCGCAAAATTAATTTTGGAAAATTATTAGAAATTCGTTGTTAAATTTGTTGAAAACCTGTCGTTTAGTACTTCCAAGTGGCTAGACAAAAGTGCTCTATTTTAACAAATTTAATATGTACAACATGCACCAAGTAGACAAACTGAATGGAACAAAACTTCATAGTAAAACAAATATCATCAACTAAACGGCCATTCAGAGAATCACCACTTGAGTTATAGTGGAAACAACGTGATAAAATAAATACATAATTAAGTAAAATAATATCACTTAATTTGTATGATACGAATTATTATTAATTACGAATAAATATTAAGTAAGCAAATAAATAATACAATTTGAATTCGACAATATAATAATTTATGCAAATTCTATATAGGTAGTGTGTTCATATATTGTATAATTAGATACAGCTCCAATAGATACCGAAAGTTGTTTCCTCGACCGGATCAACACACGTTATAACGACAACTTATATGTATGTAGATAATAATATAATACTTTACAGTGTAACTACTGCAAGTAGGGTAATGTATTATAATCTCCACGTAGATTTTAATACGTTTAAAATATATTTAGACAATGAAGACGACTTGCATATCTATTACGCGCAGCAGAGAGATACCGTGATGGAAAGTATTTAAATTAAATAATGAAGACTATATTATAAAGCGTTGCGTTTTTTACATCAATTTTTTCCTCCCGAAATATCTAAGAATATTGGCTTACGCTACAGTATTATTTTGTCAATTTGATATATATCCCTCGAGCGAGCAGGTTTTAAAGCTAGTAGATTATATTACGATTTTTATTACTACTATTCAATGGGTAAACATATCATTACACATTCATTATGTACACTAAAGGTTAAACTTGTTATATATAAATCCACACTTGGGGTGTTGCGATTCCTTTAACTACATATTATAATCTTATCATATTACTACTGTGTTTAAAGATTTTTTCAATGTAATTATAGACTGAACCCAGTATTCGCGTTGTAATTGTAATAATAAAAATATATATTTTATTCACAAACTAATATACCAGTGCGTGGAAAAATGTATCTGCAACTAGAGAACTCACTGCGCAATCAAATACAGTCGGGTATATCTCGTGAAGTGATTTTATATCCCTTTCAGTGTTAATCGAAGTCTGCAAACTTATATTCAATATTATCATGACTCCGAAAATGGAGCATCCAGGTGCAGAACGCTTATTATCTTCCAAAATTGAGAATTAAATCATAGGATACGTGGACACCCACCGTCAAAGCAAAAAATTATACAATTCTTTGTTTGATCGGTGCTAGATCCCTTGCCAAAGTCGACCCACGTCTAAAAGTAAAATGGAATAATCACAAAGTCATTCGCATAAGATTGACAATTAGTTTAAAATAACAGGGTGAAGTGAAAATGAATAGCGAAAGCATAGCTAGTTTTATAACTAAGCTCGTATAACATCCTTATATTAAACGATAAACCCAATGTTATCCTTACCAAATGTTTTTTTCAAACATGGGCTGAAATATTTTTTTATAGACAGTTCTATTAATATTCAATATATTTCCATAAAAGCAGAATCCACCAGACAGCTTATAGGATCTTTTGAAAATATTTGTTATACGTTGAAAAGTGTTTTGGTAAAATATTCTATAATCGCTAAACGTAAATCTTTCTTCTTTTTGTTTGTGTAGGAGTAACAGTGTCCTTTATAAAAGATTTATTATATTATTTGAGATATATTTTTAGTTTAGTATTAATCCTAAAAGTATAGTAGAACTTTTATTTTCCCATTTTATCTTGATTGTTTGACAGATATTATTACCCTACAGCGTCAAATATAGGATTTTATTGATACATATAACATCTTTAAATGCGAATAAAATCAGCGATGAATAAACAAATGATAAAAATACACATAAAATAAATAACAAATCTAGAAAAGGAACAGGATTCCAGAATAATTATTAAAAACCAACCATAAACTATAAAATAATCTGATATGTCAACATCAATTTGCATTTACACTTTTAATCGCAGAATGTACCTACATATCTGATATGTGTCGCTGAGTTACGAAATCCGCTATAACACATTTTAACAAAAATTGAGTTATATATGTCGTTGGATTCGTAATCGAATTGTCTATAACTTTAGAAAATTGTTTACTTGAAAACATTCACCATTTTTTCAGAAAAAAATAAATAAAACGAGGTTGAGAAACGAATCCCACTATATCACTTAATGTCCCTTTCAATATCCCCTATAACACAACCAACCAATAAGAGTCCAGTATTTTCAAAAAATCAATATGGCCGCCGGTACAAAATTGTTCTTATCTGGTGAGTTTGGTGTTCTGGGTTCTCTTAAATAATTGCAATTTAAACTGATTCATAATGAGTGATCAAGATTTTAATGTTAAAAAATGTAAAGAAAATAGAGAAAGGAAAAAGATAAGTCATACAGGAAGTTGAAAAGTTTACTTACAACGCCAAAAACGGTAAGTAAATATTGACATATTTTGAGTGAATTTCGTGCGTTTTGCTGTATTTATTCAGTGGCGCGCAGTTCTGATGTGACATAGGTGAACACTTTTTTTTTATCATGCTATTTATGAAATAAAAATAAATATTATTATGATGAAATAATTCAGGTATATTATCATTTATTGAAAATAAATCTGCATAAAAAAATATATGCATAATAAATAAAATGTCTCCGAAACATTTTTGTGCCTCAGCCAAAGTCATCAATTTTTTTATGTACAATATAGATTATCATTTCTTTCACGTAATGCGAATTCTTACTTGATGTTTAAAATCACTTTTTTTTGTAAGTTGTATAATCAAAACTAAAATTGTATGCCTTTCGGTACTTAATAAGACGTATTTATTTTGCCGACAAAAATAAAATAAAACCGGCAAAAATAAAATCTAATTCGAATACAAAACTTTTCTAAGGGAAAAAATACTCGAAAACGGGTGGGGCCAATTTACATTTGAATTAGATTTTGTTTTTGATGGTTTTATTTTTTGCCGCCAAAAATAAAATTTACTTCGAATATAAATTTCCTAAAGTTTCGTACATATTACTCAACAACGGGTGGGGCCGCTTAAGTTTGATAGTTGCAATTTTTTTCCAATAAAAAAAGTTTTTGAAAAATTTGGTGACCAAAAAATAATTCTACATACGGCAACAATTTCCTCAAGTTTCGAAAATATTACATTTTCTGTAGAAAAAAGCAAGTAATAAAACGTATTTTGTTAATTCATTTAAATTTACGTTTTTATTGAAATATAAATACTCATGCTTTATTTATATAAAAAAATAATTGTTAAAATAAAATATCAGCATTTTAATTTATTGACGCCACTGGAATAAATTATCATGTTGCACTTAAATGTAGTTCTAACAAAATCCACTATATCATCCTGTGTGTCTTACGAAACCCGCTTTAACATCATGTGCCTATCAAAAGCCGACACGTGAAATTTTATTTATACAAAATGAACCGTCTTTTTTTATTTAATCACAATATTTATTTTAAAAATAAATTGTTACACCAATCTTACAATCAATAAAGTTATTTTATTTCAAAAAAGTTTGCTTAATACTTAAATAATAGTTTTTATCGATTTTCTCTGTATTACAAAAATGTGTTATAGCGGATTTCGTAACTCAGCGACACATATGGAAAATAATCGTGTAGACAACTCAATAACCTTCCTCATAATATTGAAATCAGCTACAAATCGTAGAATGTCATTTCATATGTGCGATATCAGGTATTATTAAACATATCATCATCATCATCGCCCTCAACGCTCCTCTCGGGAGCACAGGGCAGAAACCAGCCTCCTCCATTCAGAGCGTCTCTGTGCCAATTGCGTCACCTCTTCCCACGACATTCCTTGCGCTCTGATATCTTTGTCATAGGAACGGTGTATTGTGAAAGAGGGACGCCCGGGCCGACGGAACCCCTGCGGACGGAAAAACAGTGCTCTTTTTGGCCAACTATCATTGGGCATTCTCAAAACATGTCCCAGCCAGGACCATCGTCTCTCTTGTATTACCCTAAATATTTTTAAAATAAATAAATAAATAAATAAATTACGAAGATTACAGGTCTCTGCTGGGTGCGCCGGCGCACAGCATCATTTGTAACATGTTCATACCATCTGACATCCAAAAACATATATATATAGCAAGTCGGGCAATAGACAGGAGGTCACTGACTATAGACCAATTTGCATGCAGTCTGCAATACCAAAATTGTTTGAGAAAATTGTCTTGAGTAAGATATCACCATGCATTGGCAATATCATATCTGATTGTCAGCATGGATTTATGTCTTCAAGGTCTACTCTGTCTAACCTGCTGGAGTATGAAAATTTTATATCTAATGTGCTGGCTAGTCGAGGTCAGGTTGATTCCATCTATACGGACTTTAGCAAGGCTTTCGATAGGGTGGACCACAATTTGCTTGCAAATAAATTGCGGTCAATTGGTTTTGCTGGACCCCTTTTTTCATGGTTTGTGGACTATTTGAGGAATCGTAGGTTGTCAGTGAAAATAAATAATACTCTCTCTCGCACATTTGAAGTTTTAAGTGGCGTTCCGCAAGGTTCCCACCTCGGCCCGATGTTATTCATTCTCTTTATTAATGACGCTGTGAACATATTCACTAATGTGAGAGTTCTAATGTATGCTGATGACATGAAAATTTTCAAGGCTATAAATTGTATGGAGGACTGTGAGACGCTGCAGAAAAATTTAGATGATTTTTGCAACTGGTGCTACGGGAATAAACTAACATTGAATACAAAGAAATGCCAAGTTATGCGTTTTTACAGAATTAAACATCCCTTTTTTATAAATATAAAATAAATGGTTCTGTGCTGGGATCAGTCAATGAAATACGTGATCTTGGTATAATTTTTGACCAGCGACTAAGTTTTGTTAATCATGTGGACAGTATTTGCAAAAGATCATTGAGAATGTTGGGTTTTGTGCTGAGAATCTGTAAGCCTTTTTCAAGTTTGTATACATTTAAAATTTTATATACTTCATTGGTTCGTAGTATCTTGGAATTTGACTCCCCTGTGTGGAACCCATGCTTCGAGGTTCATGTAAATAATCTAGACAAGATTGAGCGTAGGTTTCTGCGGTACATTAACTACAGAATGGGTTTACCTAGGGAAAGTGTTGATTATAGTTATTTGTTAAATTCTCTAAATTTATTAGGACTATCTGATAGAAGAAAGTTGTCTGATTTGATGCTTCTATATAAAATTATACATGGTCAGATGGACTGTCCAGATATCTTAAGTCAAATAAACTTTCATGCTCCATTAAGGGCCACACGACAGGCAGCACCATTTTATGTAAATGAATCCCTGACGACATATAATCGGAACTCATCGCTGAATCGTATTCAGAGAGTTGGTAATGAATACTCTCGGGCAGCTGATATATATAACACAACTTTATGTCAGTTTAAATCATGTTTGAAGAGTGTCTTGCTGCAGTACTGATTGCTTTGAGTGTGATTTTGTGTTGTTATGGTGGTGCTTGTGTGTCTGTCATTTGTCACTTCTGTTTTTGAGTTGTTTTCACTTGTATAATAGTTGTATGTTTTTTTTTTTAATATGTTTAAAATGTATTTTTGAAATTGGCCTCAGAGCCGTTTAAATGTATAAATAAATAAATAAAACATATATGTTAAAATTTTCCTTGTTTTAGTGTAATAAAACGAATCGGACTGCATAGTAAATTTACGACGATGATGACAGGTTTAAAACCGGATTTTTATATTTACACTTTGTAGCTTCGTTTCCAAGAAAATGTTGCAAGAAACTAGAACAATAATATTATAACAATATGTCAGATTTGGTAAAAATGTCATGAGATCAAAATATTTGTTCCCATAGGCTTTGGTGTACAGGATCCCAAGAGACATATTCATACGAAAATTATACGCGCCGCGTTTTTGTTCAGCGCTCGTAATGTAAAACATCAATTAATAACGAAGTAAATAAAAAAAAAATCATTACTAAAACCCGAAGTCCCAGAGAGCTTGTGATAAAATAATAATTTTCTTTGAAGTATTATAAAGCTTTTTCATTTAATTTGATTTCATATTTTTATGTAGCCAACAAATAGACTACGAATTACGGAACTATCAAAAGTACGAAAGCTTGTGGGTAACATTCGTTATAAATAAAACCAGAGGAAAGGACTAAAAACCATTTTGCTTATTTTTTGGAAGAAAGTTACATCATTATTTGAATAGCGACATCGTATTATATTATAATGATAATATATGAATAGAATATATATATTCCTGAAAGCGTGTCTATTGTGGATTGTGGATCGTATGTCAAGGACGTCATAAGGATTACCAAAATATCTCACTTGATGTGAAATAATATTCAAATAACAGTAATAATACGGAGACATGGATGAAAGGAAAACAGAGAAAATATAATATAAGAAAAATGTTTCTTCTGCTGCTTACTGTATCTTGTGGAATACATGTCAAAAGAATGAATAATATCATCCGTCGATATGAAATAACAAATATAATTTGAGATTCTTTTACTGACTATTTCACAGCATATCTTATGTATGAGATATTTACAAGAATCGTGTTTCATTTTGATATGGCTGTTATTTATTATGTTTCAAAATATATTCGTATATCAAATTATTCTAATATATCTTATTGCCTCCAATCCTCCATATATTATAACTAATATTAAAAAGAAGTTGTCTCAATAACGATGATCAAATATGAATAAAAATGCATACTTCCCAAATTAAAGATAGAAAAAAACGCTTATACACCAGATTAAAACATTCGTACATGGAAATATGAATGTTGTATATTATTTATTATGATTGTAATTTAATTTAAATAAAATTAGATTACTTGCGATTGGAACCATCGATCCGGCTGTCGTGGATATCTTTTGAATAAAATTCTAAAATTTATTAAAAGCAAACTTGTATAATCCATACCAAACGGAGAAGACTAATATACTTCAAAATTACTTAAATCAATGTAATATTTAATGAAAAAACTTTACATTTTAAGACAGTTCGCTCATGAAAAATAAGATGATATAACGATACTTAAGATAACTTTTAGGAATTATACCGTGTCTGTTAAGACATATAATATAATAAGACCTTTAGCCAATTTGATAACATAAAATTAATGCAAAATATTCCAAGTGAAAATGGCAAACGTCGAACAAGAAAGATGAGAAGACGGATAGAATTCAGAGTAGAGTAGATCAAGTACCTACCTATATTTCTCTCAAAGGTGATTAGCATAATCCAGAGCTTAAAGAAGTACTTAGCAAAGCAGCCTGATATTGTTATTAGCAACGAGATCGTTAAGTCTTTATAAAGTTTATGATATCTGCGTCGTTATTATTATAAGACAACACAAGAGAGCCGAAACTTTATAGGATGTTTATATGGGAATATAAAGAGGGCACTTTTCATCCATTCGCAAGGGTTCCGACGGCCAGTGCGACCCTCTTTCACATTAGAGCGCTGGAAATGTCGTGGAAAGAAGTGACGCAATTGGCGCAGAGTCGCTCTGAATGGAGGAGGCTAGTTTTTGACTCCTGGTACTCCCGAGAGAAGAGGGCAATGATGATGATATAGGTAGGTATATATTATTATAAAAAAATGATGATGTAGATACAACATACACGATAGAGACGTTTATCGACTTTTTAGGTCAATATCGATCTCTGAATTTCTGACTAATGACCTAATCTGACCTATTGAATTTATAGTAGAACGAAACGCTCGTGTCAATTTATCTTATCATGGAATTCTACTACACCTGCACCAATATTATAAATAACTAACATCAAATTAACCAACGTTATTAATTTTATACTTATTTAGGTAATGTTGATACATTCAAAAGCATTCTTTAAACACTTATGGTGTATGGATGCAAGGTAGAGAGTCATATGTTTTCAAACTTTTGAAGATGGCAACAATACGCTCGCCGAAAGCTCAAAGCCAATAGCAATAACTATACGGAGACCCGATAACTAGACAACATGATAAGGAATAAATCTGAAGAATTACATATATGATGACAATGTCCTAACAAGACGAAATACGTCTCCCTCGAGAATAAAACGCAAAGTAGAATAAAATATTTGTTTTATTAATTTCGTTATCGAATTAAACTACCTTAACACCGACACAGTGAATACATATTACTTATATGTTATTTATTGACTGAGAAATTGCATTTTTTTTATATATAAAACCTTGACACTTATGTGAAGAGTGAACACCACATTCTATGTTTTGACAAAATAATCCATATTTTCAATTATCAATCTCGGTTTAAAACTATTTTCTGAACCAAACGAAGTTTAAAATGAGTATCTAAATATATCTGTAAACAAACATTTGGTTACGTAACTTAGCATTGAGTAGTATTAGTTGAGTTAGATAATAAGGTAGTATTATTCATTATTTTATAATAATAATAAGTACACAATATTAAAACACAATCGCGGAGGTTCGCAAGTTCTCGAATGGAGATTATATCAGCTGGTGAGATTATGTACAACCGGCAGAGTTGGAGGTAACGCCGCCAACACAAAATATAATAAGACCACAGAATATTTTCGTCAATAACATAAAATCTGAATAAACAAATCACTTAGACGACCCTTATGCTGTATGGAAAATACGTGTTTTCACATATGGCCAAGTATATTGATTATCGATGATTGTGGAGCGACTGGATTGTAAAAGGATGACGAAGAAAGCAATCTGAAAGAAGTCTATGCGAGGTGGCCATCCGAGAACTGCGTGGCTTGATACTGTGGAATTAGAGGGTTACTCCCGGGAATTCCCGGGAAAACCCTCTAATTTTTATTTCCCGTTTCCCGGGAAAAAAACGAATCCTTTCCCGGGAAAAAATACAAATTATTAGTCATGCAGATTGCCATACCGATACCGAAATCTTTGTTTAGTTAACTGTAATAGTCGTGATAAACTTGTAGAAACTGACGAATATTTTGATATGAAAAATAATATTAATTACCAATATAAGTGTTATACTTTAAAAAAAAACTTAATTATAGCTTCAATGTATTCGTTTGAAAGAAGCATAATTATTCTAAATATAATTCGAAATCGGAGGTGTGTTTGGCCGACAATGTATAAGAATCCTACAATTTTTCATGTTTTTTTTTTTACATATTTCGAAAATATGTAAAAAAAATTCTTAAAAATATTAGTGCAGCCAACTGTCATTTTTTTGTTTTATTCATGGATATTAACCGGTATAAAAAATTTTTTTTTGTCGAAATTTCTCATTTTTTAAAGTCAAAAATCTTTAAAAAGCTTTGCCAAAATCCTAACATTTTTTTGCTTGATAGGATGATCAAAAATTAAAAGTTTATATATTTTGTAAACAATTTTTATTTTGATATAACATAGAGTACCTAAATAAATCTCGTCAGTCAGCTATTTAGTTTTTTTTAAGCAAATTACTTATATTGGTAACAAAAATTTGATTTTTTTTTTATCAAATCAAAATGTTTGCAAGGGTCAACAAGTTATGAGAGTTTTTATACCAAATTTGTTGAAAATTGAATATTTATAAATATAATAATGAATTTCCCGGGATTCCCGGGAATCTCGGGAAGTTCATTTTAAAATTTCCCGTTTCCCGGGAACAAAAATAATCCGGGAAAAGATACCCTCTATGTGGAATAAATCCTCTAGAACGGCTGCTTCTTGAGAGAAAGAAACCGAAAGATGTATTAAATAGTATATATATATATATATATATATATATATATATATATATATATATATATATGGCGTTAAGTTCTTTCTGCCTACCCCACTTGGGATTCGGCGTGTATAGTATAGTAGAATGAAACACAAATAATATTTTTTTTATATTTCTACCGGATCTAATAAGAACGACAGATGAACCGTGCGGAAATCCCTCTGGATAAATCGATTGTTATGGGTTATCCATGTAACCTTCGAAGGTCCGCGTTTCCTGATTGAAATCCATATACCCTGTCGTTCAGCCGATATGATTTCATTCTACCATAAATACATACCTACTAATATTAAGATTCAATAGAAAATAATCCTTATTGCTGCAAAACATACAAGAATCCCGACACATGATGGAAAACGTCGTAATATAATTACCTTCTCTGCATTGAATTATAGTATTTTTTTTTATATCATGTACTGTTCAATATTGTAATCGATGAATAGTGAAGAATAATATAAAATAAATAAGTAGGTCGTTCATCATCATCTCTGTCGGTCCCTCAATCCTGAGGATCGTGACCATCATGCCTCTTCCTGTAAACCATCTGTCTCCATGTTGAGCGATCCTCCGCCATGTGTAAGACCCCGTGAAGTGAGCTCTGTGTAATAAGTAGGTAGGTACATATGTTTATTATTTCGCCTTTTAGGATACAACGGAATGACGCTTGTTTACCAAAAATAAAATTATTGTCACAATAGGGATTACAACTTAGCCATGGACGTCATTACGAATTGTATAGGAATAATAAGTACGGTACCGGTAAATATTTTATAAGTAGGAAAACAATGCAATAATTTTATTACAATACCCGTATTAAATAGTAATACAAGAGATCAACATCGCAGGCAATAGCGATGAGAATGTGTGGGTAGGATTGTGTCATTCATTGTTGTTTGGGTCGACGACGTATGCTCCGCTATTTATTATTAGAAACATCGCGTCAATCTATGAATGTGGAAGAAATATTTACGAAACGTATTATTAATATTATCAATAGTTATTATACTATCTACGTAATATAATATGCATGCAATTATTTGTAAAAAATTACTTTTCTATCCACAATCAAAATTCGCGACCTCAGAAGAAGCTGGAAAGTAAGAGTGGTAAATATAAGTGTTTAATAACTTGATTTAAAGACGGTAGAGGTTCTAGTAACAGCAATAGACTGAAGGAAATACCTAGGTGCATCGAACGGCCGACCCAACTAGAACAAGAAGAAGTATGGTTGTATATATACCTACTTAAGTTAGCACAATTCGTATAACAAAGCACAGACACATGGAATTCTTCTAAATCCCGGTAAATTTCGGTATATTGTTCATACTGTTTCCAGCTTAGAAATTAATAAAACAGAATTACATAATTCTCATAATTAAGGCGATTCCTTAACATTTTTGCTTTTAGTACTCCTAATATGTACGTATCCAAGTAGGAAGGTACTTATTCATTCAATCTTCAAGCCTACCACAAGACATTATAACATATTCTACTACTAACAAAGGATCTTATTAATACTAAATCATCTTCATAAATCTACGTGCCTAATTGAAATACGAATACACATCACGTGAATTCAATAGTAGAAGTGAAGATTACGTACAGACAGATAGACACAATGTTCACTTAATCTATAATACATGATTGTGACAATGTAATCCACGCTTAATCTACACCTTAGTCTCTCTGTGAGCGCAAACAGATTTACGGAAGATTAAAACTACAGGATTAGAGTTGTACCTATATACTGACTATTCCAATAATACTTTTAACTTTCAGATGTTGAACATAGAAATCAAACATATATTTATAAACCTATCTGAGAAAAACTAGAGAAAACTACTACATTATCAGTAGAAATAATGTTTAACAATAAACCACATAGCATCTAAAGGAGAGAAAGATAGAAGCTGAACAAGAAAACAATACTCTGAAACGCTATATTTCTCCTTTATTTAAATTTAGATCAAAGGCCTAAAGCGTTCGATTTGCCGATGAAAATTTGAATATCTTTATCTTTAGATTCTTTGTCCTTATCTTCTTAATTAAATCTCTTTTTAAAGGATTATTGAGATATCATCAGCCAATGGCACCCGTGAAAGGTTTAAAATATCATTGGCATAAAACGTTAGAATAAAAATACAGTTATTTTCAGTGGATAATTTTTTATAATTTTGGTTAATTTTCGGATGACTTCTATCTCTACTGATATATAAATTTTAATGAAAGTACATATTTCGTACATCTATAAAACCTATTTTTAATCAATCCTACTACCAACTCAAGCTACAATTATTGAATTAATTCAAAAGGTTTCTGGATTGAATTCTGTTCGAATTCAATCAGTCAAATAGAAAGTGATACAAATAAAAATGTCATGAAAAACAAGTCGCCCTCTATGTTCCATAAAAAATAAAATTTAGTTTAAGTGACATTGATTTATTGAACAAAACCAGACACGGCTCATAAAAATCGTCTGGAATCAAAATATTACCATAGATTTTTCCTGAATACATTATAAATATTATTTTCTATTAAAATATTGCTTAAAAATGTACCTTTAGAAAACAAGAGTAGGTACCCGCGTCTTCTTTTATCCATACCTACAAGAGTTGGTCATTAATTTCAAGATCAATTCACAAAAACATGGGAACAAAAACAACAAAATGAGGCTAGTAAGAACAACTTAATAATAGGAAACATAATGTAATTATATTACTTAGATATTACCCAAATGTAAAAAACCAAAAAACGTGAAAACTATAAAAAATATATACCTATATTGATAGGCTTCCATTCACAAACGAAATAATATAAATTAAACGCAAATTTTACATTTCAACGTTCAATAAAACTTCAGTTTTTAATAAGTGATACACGTGATTGGTTCTAAGCGGTGGGCGAACAAAAGCCCTGAACAATTTCATGACTATTAACTATAACTAATCGATTTATATTATTGCCGGGAACAATAAACACTATAACTAACTTTCACGAGCTTCTATTACAAAGATAAGAAATTGATTAGAAATGGATGAAATTTATCGACAACGGCTAAATAAACATGAGATTATTTTTTTTATTAGTAGGTACTAACTTAAACGAAAAATAAAACATTTATTTCATAGCTAGGTATACTTTTTGTGATTTTATTTTAACAAAAATAGAGCTAGAACAACAACTTAAATTATCTAGTCAAAATCAGCTGTTTTTTTTTTAAATAGAATATAAATATTACATACTAATTATAAGTTCTTCATAATGTCATTCATTTGCAAAGGAGTGGTTGGCCTAATGAAGAAGAAGAAATGAAATTACTGATTTAAGGAATTACTAAACTGCTAAAATTACTGAAAATTGAATTTAACAAAATAAGAAAATAGGTTACGTAAACGAATTAATACTATGTGCAAAAAATAAGGGTAATCAATTAAGATACCCTAAGATATGAAAAGGAGTTTAATCAGATGGACACTAATATTCTGGTTATCAAAAGATTTTAATTAACGTTGGAAGTAGTAAACAAATTAATTAGAACCGTTAATTAATTACTTTGTTTTTAATTTTAACGCTAAGTTCATTGACATGAACATAAAATAAATACAGAGTTAATACTGAATCGCGACGATTAATTGATAGGAAAATTAGAGATTTTAGTCGATTTAAAATGACGTAGGTACAAACGCCAAATCTCACACAAAGTTCTTGAAGGTTACGTGAAGAAGAAAAATACCCTAAATCACTAGTAAACAAGTGGATGACCTTTGGATGAATGGTGAAAATGGATCTACATAAATACATAATGATATATCCACAAAAAATCTAGATACAAAAACGATGAAAAGTCTTCATCACTCAAACGTATTTTAAAACGCGTAATTTAAAATCTAGGGTTTAAAAGACATCTATTTTCAAGACAAATTCAAGAAAAAGTTCGTCATCATAAAGTTTAGTGTAAAGGATAAGTGATCTCGTGGTATCATAAGAAAAAACTTAAGTAGTAGATAGCAAAAACATTTCCAATAAATTGTACAATCTTCTTCTTCAAAAAAATAATATTAATCAAATGAGACATTGTAAAAGAAATGTCCACACAATATAGCTTAAAAGTAGATAACATTGAAGAACAAAAAGGGCAGTATGAAAAGCAGCAAATAATAAATTCAATGAAACACACATTTTAATTTAAATCTTAAGTAATATAAATCAATCATGCCCTTAATTCACTTTTTCCACATTATTTTCGATTTCGACGTGTTGACTTTTATCAAGCTGCATTTTCAAAAATAGTCAAATCCTATGAAATATGTGTGAAAAATAGCGTAGAAAATCAATGTTAGTATGGAAATCACTCAAAATCTAATTAGTTTTTGAATTTACTGACATTTCACTACGAATGGATTTATCCAGTTTCGATACCACATTTACCTATGCGATTCGTGAACTCGAAAAAAAAACATTCAAACGATAATGAACAGATGGTATGGGCCGTTTGTGACATAGCACAATAAAAGTTTGTTAGTTAAATTACCCAAGGGATATTTGAGTAAATTGAACTAATTTAATCATACTACACTAGACTACATTTCCCTTAAAACAATTTTACAGATGTTTTAACAGCGCCGTACGCAACACTTTGACAAAAACAATAAGAATGTTCAACAATAAGAACAACAGGAAAATCTTATTACATAATAACTTTGACGGCGAGGTATAAAAGTGTTTACTGTTTTGCCTTTTTTTACTTTCTTTGATTACCCACTTGAGTTCAAACTTAGAATATTATATGCTGATACTATTCCGGTCTTATCTCAAAACTTGTAAAGGTCTGTTTGATTGGAAATTAAACGTCAGTTTCAGAAGTGATCGATTTTCAACAACTGATCCAATATTTACTTAGGAACCAGTAAAACAATAAACAATTTCACGAGAAAATTAACTTTTCCGGTATTCCTAAAGAATAATTGAGTATAATGTTATGTAAACAAGTTTATGAATATAATTAAACGTAAACGGAAACGAAGATTAATTATATTGCAGAATTTTGGTGTAACGAAAAAAAACTCCTATAAATTGGTTACTGTAACAAATTTTATCATTTATTGTCGCCGACACTAAAAACAATAAAAAAGAGTATTAGGTTAATAGCAATACTGTAAAAACGAATAAGTTTTTGCAGTTGAATGGAAAACGTTTCGTAACAAAATTGACATTTTGTTTTAGTGAATATAATGACACTTTTGAAAAGAATTAACGGGTAAAGTCTTATAAAATCTACATTTTTATATTTTCCATTTTCATTCCATATTTTTTATTCTGAATACCGCTACCTTACAATCCACCCTATCGATGACCATAATGTTTGAACACGTTGGTTCCATACATATCAAATATTGGTTCAGAATTGATTAACAATTTAACATGCACGTCACATCAATTGAAAATTTTGACGATTGTCAAATGCTCGTAGATGTTTTGTACATGTCATTAAATTTTGCATGCAAATAGTTCCTAAATTAAATCTGATAGAGGTAATCCCATGTTCATTTACTGCTAAACAATATTCTATGTTCACTTACTGATAGTCTCTCAATTTGAATACCTATATAAACCGATAAATTATGATCAGTTTTAAGCAAAAACTACGTGAAATCAAAAGGCAATCATAAAGTAACATAGACGAAGAAGATATTATTGCACGAATCCGACATTCGAAGACGTAAAACTCTGGAATGATTCCATTATTCCGCATGAGAGATTTTGCAAGCAACTTCAGTGAACAGTCAGTGAGCATATTCCGATTCACATACAACAACCTAACAAGTATGAATACTCGTACAACACCGAGGTTTTGAAATGAGACATGTAGATTGTAGATACAATAAAATATCAAAACAGTCGTTTGTCTGGCGGGATTCGTATGACGCGTCTACAAAAAGAAAATTCGTCGTCAAGTCAAAGATCATAACACCACTAAATTATAGCGTGGGTTTACAACCAAAAGCGAGACTGCTATTATTAAACACCTTTTACTTTAATGGGGAGTCTGCAAAAAGTATTTGACACGGGAAATCTGATCTAGCACACACTATGTATAGTTGTTCATGTGACTGACAGCTAGCAACCTTTATGACTTTTAACAGACTCAATATGTAAGCTTTTAATGGACATAAAAGAATACAGATCATTCTAAAATGTATGCAAAAATACTACTTTCAATTTCACATTTACTTACATTATGAAAAAAATGACTTAAGGCAATATCTGAATTGTATATTCTTTACTGTATTATACTACTATACCCACATGCCGTTTCCCAAGTGGGGTAGACAGAGAGAACGAAACGACATATAGATCTATCTCTGCACACTTATTTCGCTTCCTCCACATACATACAGTTTCTTATATACATAATCTGTTTTTCTTATATTTAACTGACAATAAAGCAGAGAAGGAATGAATAGTGTATTGTATTAATTTTTTGTTATATACTGAAGAAATACTAAATAATAATAAAATTAGGGAGTCTTTTCGCTGGAAAAATAAATAAAAAAGCAGTTCTCTTATATACTTGCAGTAATAGTAGAGTAGTCAAGTGGCGTGATGGCACCAGAGCGGATCCAGTCAACCACAAGACAACATCGCAGAATGAGTGAGTCATAGTATATAAGAATAATAATTGAGAAACTATGTACATCCGCAGCAACTTCACGCTTCAGAGAATACTATCACACTACTTAAAGAGCCATAATAAAATACGTTGCAAAATGCACAGAGACCGAGTGTCTGAGTACCAAAGAGAGTCTAGCGATGTACGTGAATCTATTAAAAACGTACACAGACTACATCACAGAAGAACCGGTGTGAGAAGAATGTAAGCATTTCCATACACTTGATCACATTTATTCAACATTTTTGTTCTGTCTGTACGCACCAATAAATATTATTATTATATGTACGATTCTAATATCAAACTCGTTTGCTTTGCTTCGCGTGGAATGTAAAATGCAGAAGATCTGATAAAATCTAATTAAAGCATAATTGTGAATTTGCAAAACGGCATGGAAGATATCAACAACGTAGTACTTAAATAATAGATACAAAATGGAATTTACATACACCAATAGCAAGTAGGATTTACAATAATAAAATTAGTAGGAGATAATGTACGTGTATCTAACATATTTTGTAGATTTTTATAGTTAAGGATCATGATCTCCTAAAGAATATATCATTTTGTGTCAACCCTTTCGGTCCTTAACATTTCGGTGTTTTGTTCTATAGACTATGTAAGTAAAGTTAATACAATACAATACTAACTTTGAGGGACTCCGACTTCGTCTACAAAATTCTTATACAGACTCAAGTGTTCAGCTTTAGACAGTTAATATCAATGCATCATTACAGAAGGACATGTTTGGAAATTGATTTAACGGGCTATTTGACCGTATATCCACTAATTCTTAATTACTATACCTCATTTATCATCATCATCATCGTTTCGCCCTTCAACGTTCCTCTCGCGAGCACAGGCCATAAACTAGCCTCCACAATTCAAAGCGTCTTTGCACCAATGGATTCACTTCTTTCCACGACATTCCTAGCGTTCTGACTTCGTTGTCACGATGCATTGTGAAAGAGAGAAGTCCGGGCTACCGAAACCCTTGTGGACTAAAGAAAATTGCTCTTACATATACATTTACCACATATATAGAGGAAATTAATTTTAAAAATACTCGTAACAATAAATAACACGAAACAGTTATATATTACATAAATTCATGCCACATGCCTAACTGTTAAAAGAAAACAATCCAATGAAAACCATATCTGGACAAGAAGACAAACATTATAAAGACAATAGCTAGGTAATACATAACAATGTGTACTTAGAATGGCCTCAGTTCAATGCACATAGGTATAAAGAGAATAAGAAGCTCACGAAGTAGAAGGGAAGATAATAATAATAACAACTACTACGAAGTTCATAACATTATGATGTACAAGAGAACTGAATTACAAAGAGAAAAACCATCACGGTTTTCGTAGTTCTTGAAATAAAAGGCACATAATAATGGCAGAGACGAACGAAATGGACAAAGCATATTAAATTTAAATGTTATTGACCTGCAGGTTTCTTTGCATTTAATAAAATAATTTACAATAATAATAATCAATTTGCATGTTGTGATACCAAAGACGAAAGAATAGAATAAAAAAACTGGAGATTTTAGTATTTTATAAAAAAATCTAACTCCGAGACAGCAGTGCATATAATCACAGAATCAATTCCAAATGCACGAATACTTTCGCGTGGTGTATTGCGATACGCTTCAGGCAGTACATTATTAATACTATGAATACAAGTGGATTGTTCAAGAACGACTAGTCTATTAATGTGCAAGACAATAGAAAAGCACTGTCATTCAAGTGGATGAATAAAACCAACATTGTTATCAAACGACGCCAACTCAAATATATAACTGTGATAGGTACCCAAGGACAAATTTAAATGAATTTTCAGAGAAATAAAACTCATAAAATGTATTCAAAATAATAACGAAACATTAAACTCATGCCGGAGAAAGAATGAATGTTCCGAATGAATGGATCTTATTTGGTTTTAATAATTTATATTCAGGAACGTCAGTAAAATGTCCCTAATATGAATTGTTTAATTCGGTCATAATTTCTCAAATATTGATACATAAATGCGGGTGATTTTTAAGACTTAAAATGGCTTATTTCACTATCTGCATGAATTCTGCACATTATCTTATACATCAACCATGAACATAAAAGACATGTCGCTTCCTTAATGCAAAACTATCCTAAGTGTTTTGGGGTGATTTTTCAAAGGAACAGTTTAAACTTTAAAGTTTTGTTTATGAAATAAAAATTAAATATTAAAAATATCTTTAGCAAATTTTGACATAGGTACCTAATAATTATATACGAATCTAATTACTCAGATTCATTAATTATCTCGTATCTGTTATTATGATTTCTTAATTTTTAAAACTTAACTCAGCCTGACCAAATTTGAACTTAGGATAGTTCTGCATTAAGGTGCGTCTCACCTACTCTTTAAATTTGTGGATGTGGGCATTTGGCCAGAAATTATGTTCGGAACCAGAAATTAGAGGAACTGATAAAATTCTGTCGATAGTAAAATACATGCCTACATACCACATTCAGAAAGAACACTTAATCAAAAGCAAATACCATGGAGAACTAATTAATAGATGAGTATAACATGTTACGAAACAATGACAGCAAAAAAGAATTATAATTATAATCGTAGATATGTCGGCGTAATCATATCATATTATTATCGTTAAGAATGCAAAAGTGAAATCGTGGATACAGTCATATGATGAAACACTAAGAGTGAATGTTATGATAATACATACGTAATTATTATTTACCTTTTTGTGGCAGAAGAAAGTTGCTCGCAAATGTCCAAAAGGAGAAGCGGTAACCAGCGACCGGGCGGCCGTCTGGTTTGTGACCTGCCCCTGATGCGTCTTCTCTCATACTTTCCCCTTCACTTGAATCCTCGTCTTCACTCATACACACCTGATTAACTACATTTAACAACACTTAACCAATGGAGATTCACATTGTAAATCACACAGCTGACATGACTTCCAAACTACATTTAGCTGATCTTAAATGTGACAAGTTAAAGAGTAATCCCAAGGAAAGAGTTCACAATAGTAGATGTGCACAATTTGAAAAAAACACTGATATTTCGCAAAGGAATAAAGGTACCAATTATTGTGATTAGCTACATACACTTTGTGTTACTTTGTTTCTAAATAAAACTAAAAACAATAGACTCAGAACTAATTGTAAATTACATTGGGCTATAAGTTGTTAATGACTAGATTAAAAATAGTGATCAATCCTAGTCAAGCCAAGTTAAAATGAAAAGATCGATATGGTTTGTTGAGCAGCCAGACGTAGGCAAGTGTAGTAGCTGTTATAGGCAACCACAGGTAGTTGACACAGTTATCAAAGGTGATTTCACAACACCGGTTTTGTCGCATATACACACACAAGTCACAACATACGCGAGTATGTAACTCCAAGAAGAAGAAAAAACAAAACAATTAAAGAACAACCATCGTCGGATAAGAATTGGCGATGCTAAACAATAATCCAATATTTCTTTGTACCGAGAAATACCCCGTTGGATCGTAACGGTTTGTTGGCAGAAATCAATATACTTATAAAATACGATATTATGGGTAATATTAACAGGTGAGCAGTACGCACGTGTAGCACGACTGCGCGCGCGGCGGTCCGTGCATAACTAACTGCCTTAACACTACAAGAAGGTGGAGGGAGCTAGTACCGTGCATCGATGCTCGGAGGAGAAAGCAGTCAGGGTTTACCAAACAGATGAAGATGATTCAATTGTTGTAACTAAACATCTGTTGTTCTTTACAACGTAGAAAGCCGGAATGTGAAGAAAACAAAATCAATAAAAAAGCGTCTAATTAGAAGAAACCAAATAATAAATAGTTTCACCATTTAGGAAGTAGATGGCATATTTTTCATGATGGAAAATTACCAGAAAACTATACACATTTAATCTACAAATTATATTTTTGTGGAATTATAAACCGTTCAACTAATAGAGCCATAAATAAAAAAGGGTATCACGAAATAAGCGAAGACATAAACTCAAATAGTATCAACGACTCTAATACGAAATCTACTATGTTAAGTGCAACAATCGTAACAAACCCCTGGATTGTTTCTGTAGACTCTACAGTGTAGAGTCTCTCCCAAACCGTTCACCCGGCCATATTCGAGGCTGGTAGAGTAGAGGAGATGCTCTATGATTTACAATACTAATTGCGCTCGCTGACCTCAATGCCTTGTAGGAGGTACATATTATTATATTTATCGTATTGTATTGTTTGGAATACTGTGTACTTAGTCAATGTATGTAAACACAGCCAAGTACTTGAAGAAATGTCATTACGCGAACATAACCACATTGCCATTATAGAAGGGAATGGTTGCATCACTATCGATATTTATGATATTCACAGAGAGGGTTCACAATAAAATAAATAACAGTGATATGAATTCAAATAAATTTTTTCACAGTGATTTCTGAGTGGAAATGTACTGCCTTACAAGTTCAATATTCTGCATCTCCAGAATATTTGAAGGTAAATAATTTATTAGAGTTAAACTCCTGAGGAGTTTCTTCCAAATTGCAAGTTGAGCTTAACTAGATTAATATATTTCTATACATTGAATGAGACCCACCAATCACCCGGATAGCGCAGAAGTCTGAGGACTTCCATTTATCCGAATAAATATATTTCTACAAGTAGATGTTAACAAGACTGAAAAAAATAAGATAGGTACCTATATGATTACTATAATTTCATAAAATTCTCCATCAAATTCTAGTCATGCACGTAAAATTAGACCATAGTACAAACAGAGAAGTAGGTAGGTACACGAAGTTTTCTTTTTCGAATCGCTAAGATCCGATTTTCACTATTTAAATTCACTTCAACGTTTTAGTTTTGTTGGAACGTTTCATCAAAGCGCACTTGGTCCAATGGTATCTACCTGGATAGTGCATTATCCATCCATTCATCCATTTTCTTCTGTGACTTTATCCACTATCGTACCATAATTAAATAAAACTAAACGTCTTCGGTATAGAAGAATACATACTAAGTTGGATGCAACTTGTTCAAACATCAGCTTGCAAAATAAAATCAAATAAGGTTCGACTATTATAAAGAGTTGTGCAACTAGCTATGTGTTATAGGTACACCATTACGAGACATGCATAAAATGTTAAGTTAACACAGTGCGCTATGGATAGAAAATATCAACTGTATGAATGTCTATCTATGGATGATAATAATATACCTATTCATAATGCCGTGAGGTGATTGTTTACTTTATACAAATTAAATATTCAATATAAGGTAGATATCCAGCAGGAAAGTTTAATTATTTTACATTTTCTTCTTCAAGATCTGTTTTTGCAAAGGTGCCTTCCTACAACGTGGATCCTTAACTGTCCCTCCATCTCTTCGGCGGTCTTCTAAGTTGCCGTGGAAAGTAAATTACATAACACAAACATAACATTTGTAGATTCTATTCTATTTTCTTTTCATTAAGGATTCTATTCTATTTGGGCAATAGAATATTTTATAAATTGCCTAAAAAAAATAACAAACATTTTAACGTTACAGCATTTTCAAAATCTTGTGTAAAACAAACGTTAGTTCTAAATACAAATATTTCAGTATAATATTATAAAATAGAACATCCTAGTGTATGTATCGACACGAAGTCATTATTTTAGTATAATTTAATGTAAAATAAACTATAAGGTCAACAAGATGTTACACAAATATCATCTTTACCTATTGATGCTATGGTTATCAGTAAATAATGCAAAATTTGTTGTTAGTATTAAAATTGACGCAAAGCGACGAGACACGACAGCAATAAGGAAATACAATATTTTACCTCAATTTTACAAATAACAATACCATAACAGCTACCGTGTTTTTATATTTTTAAAATGGTGGAAACTACTTAAACTAAATATAACAAATATTTTATACAATGTATAGGTACAAATAAAACATCACGGATAAGACATTTCACATCTAAAATTCAACGATGAGATATGCTACCCACTCTGAATGTCTTATTTATTATATGTACGAAAAAGACAACCTGTGTGTTTATTGCATGATGTGGGCCCACTGGCTATCTTTCCCACTTGTGGGAGATGCCGCGATGACGTAGATAGAGATTCAAGATTTTCATAAATTATAAATATAATTTGCTCCGATTCAAAGATATTAATTAACCTACAACATTGTAAAGAGAAAGAAATTATTCAAGAAAATCTTGCAACATACATAGTAATATGGAACTGTCAGAACTATTCAAACACATCAATTATGAAGAACAATTTCTCTAAATACAGTATTGCCATCTATAATAAATTATCCAAAATTCTTCTCATACATGTAATAACAAAATATTAGCATACAATGAATACATTGACCCAAATAATGATTAAAAAACGAACATAAATTTCAATGATAAACGTAATAATTATAACTGCAATATTGTGCAATGAGATAAACATAGATCATGTAAAGCATAAGTGTGTGTGTACATACATAATGAACGGCTGAATATTTATTCGAGAAGATTTATCGTTCAAACAATTCAATTTACAAGAGCGAACCGAGAGACTGCACAGTTCAAATACCAATAAATCAACGCATGCACGATTTATTCAGAAAATTAATAAGTGTTCACGAATGTCGACATAAGTAATCTCTGCGAATAATACACAGGAGAACAGTCATTTTGGTACCTGGGTTCTCTTAACATTTTTTTGACTAGTTTTGACGTGTTTTTGAAAATGACCGGAATAACACGGATGGGGGAACTGAGGCCTGAGTCAATAACACACTTTCGCGTCACGTTCCCGCTCCGTTAGCGTTCGGGTGCAGACGATGTTGCGCCAAAGTGTTAATTTTCGTAACTATTGTGTATCTTAGCAACGAAATTGACACTTGCTTGCAACTTCGTCTATACTCGAACGTTAACGGAGCGGGAACGTGACGTGAAAGTGTGTTATTGACTCAGGCCTCGTCCGCACAGCGCGAGACAGAGAAGGATTATCCAGAGTGATCGGCAACCTGATACGGCACTAATTGAAGAAGAAGATAAATAATGACAGTTTTTGATTATTATGCATTTTTTCTTCTTTCGATTGTCTCAAGGGAGCTGGCGAACAGAGCAATCTTTAATTTCCTCGTAAATCTGGTGATAGGCTAGTTGTCCCTCGGTGGCGCTGGTAGGTTATTCCATGAGACCGGCTCATTGTTTTACATTTGATTGTTGTTATCAAAACTCCAAAAAATTCTATATCAAATAAAGGTTTCTGAGATAGTATTGTTAAGGTTGAAATCAGTCATCTTAACTATTGTATTAAAGTGAATCTTCTACAACTTTATAAAAAAAATATCAAATAGATACCGTTATTCGAAACAGAAAATCACCACGCCAAAAATCGGGCGTGAGACAAACATCACATCAAAAAAGATTTTTAGTTCCTTTGTTTATGCGATTATAATGTATCAATTCTAGCATTAAATAAACTTTAACACTGCATACTATTACTTATTAAGCAACAGGTCAATTTTACAGTGAAGATGTGAACACATAAAACTCTTGTACAGTGTATCTACAAAACCATACACCTGAATGAAACGAAATGCATGTTAAACGAGAAGCGATGGGTTAGAAAATTCATATTTACAGTGCACCGCTCCCAAATGAGGAAATCAAAGAGATGAAGTAATTATGTAATAGTCAGTTAAAAGGATGTATTCAAAAGTAAATCAATGGTAGATGAATTTGCAATCACTTGTACTTAACCGTTTTAATAGTCTTTTCACCTTTTTGCTTTGAACTTGAGTAAATCATCATTAATGAATGTGAAGCTGAATGACTTGATACAAGACGATTGGACGTGGTCAATATTCCTTTTTCTTGTATATTTGTGTCATAGAATTTCTGTGTCTGTATTTTTGTGTTATATTTTATTATTGTCTTGATTATTTACTGTTTACGTACGATGACAACGAAAAGGTTTTTTTTACTGTAATGCTGTTCATTGTTTCTTTTGTACAATAAATAAATAAGTAAATACTCACCATCGCGGAATAACAGCTATTCCAGATGTTACTCACTCACAAACAAAGATTATAGATTTATATCAAGCTAAAATTATTCCCGACTACCATTTTTCTGGCTCACTCTGACCATAGACAGTTGCTATTTGAAAATTAAAAAAACGACATTATAAATCGAAATTTATACTGACGAAAATTTCAATTTTCGGTAGGTACCTATAATATTTACTAGGTCTACCAAAATCAGGAGAAAAGCGTTTAACTTTAAAATCAAATAGACTATTTGGGTTAATAAAATTTGGGTTAGTTGGAAGAAATCGCGCCTCTGCGATAAACTCGCCCTCTGTATATTGATTGTATGATTGTCTTTGTTTGAAATTTATTTTTGTGTGAATTTGCTTGTTATCAATGTACAGTAAAGAATAAATAAATAAAAAAAAAACTATTTAATGTTTCGTATCTATGAACCTAAATTAATAAATTATTATCAGTTGAGTACAGTAGATATTCATATTCATATCTAGATTCCATGGTCGAGGATTGAATAAAAACTCATCAAAATTGTGATGCAAGAACATATATGTACATCTGTACAATACTACACTATCACGGTATATATATATCGCAAGTGCGGTAGCCAGTAGACCAACTGCAAATAATATGTGAGCCGTTTTCCCTTTTCTAATTTCAAGTTTCATGAAATTTGGTTAGTTTGAAGAAATCGCGCCTCCATGATGAACTCGCTCTTGTATATTGATTGTATTTGATTTAAGTGTATTTTCAAGTAAATTTGTAAGCTTGTAATCATTGTACAGTAAAAATAAATAATTAAACAAAATTTGTTTGTATAAGTAGGTACAATTAATTATTACAAGAATAATAATACGTTATTCTATTGTAAATACTTACATATGTACATGATAATATTCTATTGTTTCTGTAACTTCATCAAGAGTTCTGTTTAATAATACTCATTTCAAACGACCCGCATAATGTGGTGATATGGGGAAACTATATTATGTACACGGATATAATGTAGCATACATCAAACACTAATTACCGGCACGTATAACCCATACATTATTTAACAGTAGGTCTATGCGGAACCATTTCTCATACTTTATTTATCACCTTTGGTGATAGATCAGTTTTGCGCAATAGCCTAAATCTTTGATAATATTACTGACTCAAATACTTAACAAGGTAGCAGAACTTGGTATTAACCACTAACAAGTTAATCCATTTCGGTTAAAATTGTGATTAACTTTTAAGTTCATAAAATAAGTTCATAACGATAAATTTAGATCGTTAACTTTTAAGGCGTTTCGCAGCAAAGAATGCCCCCCCCCCACTCTTTTCTCCCCAAAGTTTGGAGTGTATTGTATGAGATATTCAACATCTTCAATTCAGCTATGAAGTATGCCAACCATTCTGAATGTCTTTCTCTTTTGTTATTACGAAAAAGATAATTCGCATGTTTTTTAGCGGAACAACTGCATGCAATGAACATGCAAGGTATCTTCTTAGTGTCAATAAAAGATAAGACATTCAGAATAGGTGGCATAATCACCAGTGAACTAAAGATGTTAAAAGTATTATCCTTGACGTTTAAAGAAAATCTACAGTAAAGAGCGGGAGACCTATTATTCTTACCTGGAAAGGAAGAATACTAAGTCACGAAGGCTATAGATTATTTAATGATTTGAATGTAGGTACATGTTGATATTTTTAACATAACATACAATGACTTCATCGCAAGGATAGAGACTTTCCTTTTATTCTGTTGTTCCTTTTAGATGATATCTCTTTTGTGATTTTTTTTTCATGCTATTTTTTAGGATTTTGCTTTGTTTTTTCCTGCTGACATCGTCTAGGCCAAAAGTTATTATGGTCTCAAGGGCAGGGTGAAATTTTCAAGATAATCCCTACCACATGTTGGGTATGTATCAAACTATCAAACATTATTTTAAATTTTGTTTTTTCTCTTTCTTTTGTTGTTTATTGATGTTTTGCATATATTTTTTGTAAGTAAATTTGTTTTAAATAGGTTTATCTCAATGTATCGTGGTTAGATGGAAGAAATCACTTCATAGTGATAATCTCGCCACTGCACATCGTCCTAGTTTTTTTTTAAATTTTATATTGTTTAGCTAACGCTGTTATATAATGATGATGTGCGAAAAGAATAAATGAATAAATAATTATTAAGGATTATTATAGTAATTTTTTGATTAACGGTGTACAACACTGGAAGTGTGTAGTGTTGAATATGCTATGATATCTCGTTTTCGTGTTTGTTTTGGACATTAAATACACCAATCCGCAAGAACTGGTTGGATACTAGTACTACAAATTGCGTAGGTGTGTATTATAATTATTATTATTATTATGTATTATCCATAATACTCGAAACCCGACAAGTGTAAATGTGGTGGGTAAAGGGATATTATAGACATCACCGAATGTGCAATCATCTGGAAAATACGCATTTATTAACAGTCTTACAAGTAAGTAAAAAACGATGCTTAAAGTGGATGAAAATTTTATATTTCATTATGTAAAATGGCCACATAAGACGATTAGACGGAACAAATATCACTTATGTCGATGAATTAACTATGTAACAGTTGGGAGACATTAGTATAATAAAAAAGTATTTATACTATGTATTATCTGTTACTTGATTTTTAAAAAATTGCTATCGATTTCAGCAAACAGGGTTAAGATAAGTATTGATACAGATTATAACTAGAAGCGTAACGGTAGGTAGAAAGTAGGCAAGCAATTACTCAAGGAAAATCAGTGAACGAGAAAGGTTTTCCAGATGATATTATTATCAGCAGGGATAGAAGGCATTTTACAGACAGATATATTCTACCCGTATAAAAACAGAATCTCTAGATTCGATTGATAGCCGATATATATCAGTGTAAGTACCTACAAACAGAGATAATATTACACACAATAATATCTGTATAATGTGCGTAGATAATACGACGTTGTGCATTATGTATGGAATACGATTGATCTGTTTACTAAGCGTTGTGTAAATGAATAATGGGAGACGACAACAAGAAGTGGCTGCCAGGAACCGTCCGTCAGCTTTATGGGGGCATACAAACTGAAAAACTGAATATTTGGTTACGTTAGAATGCTGTGTATTTCAAATCTTTCTTTGTTAACGGAAAATCGGTTTTTCGTTTCTATTTTTGTATTTATATAGAATTAATATACAAACACCACAAAATACTACCGAAACAGTATATGATAAGATAAAAGAGACCGTGGAAGATCATATCTATCTAAGTCATAGAATAAAGCTTGGAAAAGGGAACCAAAGGTCGAAAATATAAAGACAAATAGGACTGGGCTAGGCTACGTTCACCTCAAGTACATATGTGCTTAAAAACAAAGAATTACCCGTAAATGTAAAAAGTAAGCTCAACGACTCATACATCCTGCCAGTAATGACGTGTAGACTAAAAACCATTCCGTTAACATTTGCAAATAAAAATAAACTGAGAAAAAACAGATATTCGGCAATAGTTTGAGAGACTATTCTAGAATTCTAGATGTAATAAATAGTCTCCGAGAAAAATTGGCAATGGGCTGGTCATACAGTTAGAGGAAAGGATCAGAGATAAGACACCTAGGATTCCGGAGTGGAGGTCATATCAAAGTAAAGCAATATTTAGGCTTATATCCAGCAGTGGATAAATGGTGACTAGAATTTATTGTATTTTTATTTACAGAATAAAAATAAAAAAAATCTTTTTACTTGAATTTAATTAATGTTTACCTTAACTTTACAAGACACAATGATTGTTATCTTTGTTTTATTTTTGTCTCGTATGTAAATTGAAACTTAGTTCATCAAAATCCGCCAAATAAATATTATATTTCTAGATAAAAAATCTTAAAAATAATGAATAAAGATTACTAAACCACTCGAATGCACCTCGAAATACGAAATAATTTGTATCGTGAGGGTAAAGTAAATTTATAGTGTGTCACAGCAGCAATAAAAAAATCCTCAATAGGTAATCTAAAAAAAAAAAAACATTTTTACCAACCAAAACCGAAAACAAATCTCGTTAAACAAATTAGGCCAGTTTTACATTCCCTAGTCTGCGCTTTCATTGGCCCGGCTTTGATGTAGATATATGAACATTCACGCATCGAGGAATACGACTAATCTATAAGAGCAAAAATACAAAAATAACAAATTATTATACCAAGTCTCGACAGGAATATAAAATTCTATGCTTCCGACATAGTTTATGTAAGAGCATAAATAAGTTCAACAATGTTTATCGATAAATGCTCACAAGCGGACTAATAGAAGAAATTGCTCCAGAAACTATACATAAAAACAGATAACAAATACACCACATTTAGGAACAAAGAAAATATATTAAGGAAAAAAAAAGTTCATATATATGTATGTAACTTAAAGAAATAACAAAGGAATATTACATAAATATTACATACAGGTATTATTTATGTAATATTACAGCCTAATAATAAAAAAACTGAACAGAAATTTTTAAAATTAAATCGGTAAATAACTAAAGATAAGACTAAAAATCATATTTGAGTTGCTTGAATGTTGATGTAATTAAGTATAGTTGTTCACCTCAATTAACTTTCGTAGCATGCTTTTGAAGTCATTCACCTTGGTATGATAGTTATTGTCTAATATTTCACATGAAAAGATACATAATAATAATAAAGATAAAATAGTCGTGAATTCTATTCTATTCTATTTTTAAAGGACCTTCACTCGTTTACGAATAATCAGGAATATTAGGTAAATAAATAAATTATAAACGATTGAATTAAAAATGTTTATACTAGTGTATGTCTATATAATAACATGTAATTGTAAATAGCGTTGTATATATTGCACTCTTGTAGGCAAATCATCTGGGAAACTACTAAAACACGAACACTGTAACTAGCAAAACACGAACTCTGTACAACGCCCTTTCGTAGCCTATTATGAATCACGAACGCTGCACCTTCATCGATTATCCAACAACGGCCGTAGACAAACAATAGGCAGACATTAGGTACACACGCACACACACACACACACACACAGAGCGAAGGGAATAGGTAGATACATAATTATATGCCTTGCCTACTCATCTGGTATTGCACAATATCAAATAATCGAAGTTGTGATATTCGATTAACTTGTTTCGACAATGTTTTACAGACAAACTTTAGGTTGTTGGTCGAATAAGTGGTTCTAATTTTACTTGATAAAATCCTTCTGAATTATCCGACATTTTTGAGAAAATTTATATAATTGTATTTGTGAACGATTTCACGAAGAAAAGTCAGTATGAATATGGGTTTTGTAATAAATAAGATCAAAAATATCACATTGATGATGGTTTATTTCTTTGGTGTAACATCTTCTACACCGGATATACAGCCGCGTGAGTTTTGGATTTACATTTGACGTTTCGGTCCACATACAGGGGCCATCATTAGGGATTAAAGGTTGGTATTACCTACGTCTTCGACATCAACCCGTGGTTGTTGGATGGTAATAAAGGTAACCATGCTCAAGGTAGGTGTAAACCTTCATCCCTATTGGTATTGTTGGGCTCTCAATTGCTTCTTTTATAAGAGAAGAAGACGGTACGACAATACACTGCGAAAACCTGAATATCTATTCATTACTTTGGTGCACGGATTTCTTTTTGTTTCTAAAGCTAGTAATGTTCTTCTGGGGCAGCAGATTGGTAAACAGTCTATCATATCCGCAAAGTAATTTATTTATTTATCTACAATTTTTACATCAATAAAATTGAAAACAAAACACATACATACATACATACAAATGTCAAAGATATAAAAACTTATAAAAGACAATATAAAAGATACTAAAATTTAAAAATACAATGTGTACACGTACAGAATAGAAAAATTCAAACCACAATACAAATTTATTTATTTATTTATTTACGGCTAATTAGACTTTTACACAATATTTTTTTTACATAGGTACAATATCATAACAAAACAAAACATAGGTACCAAACACAATATTAATAAATCAATATTACAAACATATATAAAAAACATGGGTAGGTATATAAAGGAGGAAAGGTTCCTGCTAAGATGTTCATTCCTGATTATTGTCCATATAAATGTGATTGTAATGTGCAAATAGATTTAACTTTAGTATGTGGATTGGATCATGGAACAAGTCTATTAAATTATTGAATTTATTTCCGAGAATGTGAAGGCGATTTATAATAGAATGTTTGTGATAGTTGGTCCTTGCCTGCGCTTCCTGAAATAACATATTTTGTCTTGTAGAACGGTTTGGTACATGAAAATTGATCATAGCAATAAGTTCTGGGCAGTCAAAGTTTGAAATAAGTATTTTACTGAGGACTATGAGATCTATTATTACACGTCTGTCAGATAGCTTTGTCATACCGAGTTCGACCAGTAAGTGCTCGTAACAGAATTCATCATATGGGATTCCTAATCGAAAATTGATGTACCTCATAAATTTACGTTGAACTCTTTCTATGGAATTCACGTGTATCGCATAGTATGGGGACCAAATGGATGATGCATATTCTAGCTGACTCCGTACATAGGCTTGGTATAAGGTGTTTAGTGTTGAATATATGAAATGTCAAAGACATGAAATTTTAAATACATGTGAGCAATCATTAATTATAGTTACTAATAAAACCGAGAACCACGTGGCTTGATCACGTGGATCAAATTCTCAAGGACGGCCGCGTGTTGAGTAAGAGGAACCGACGTGCGTGTATGAGAAACTGTATGAATGTGGAGGAAGCTAAGGAAGTGTGTAAAGATAGATCTGTTTGGCGTTCCGTTCTCTCTGCCTACCCCACTTGGGATACGGCGTGAGGGTATAGTATAGTATATAAAAATAAAAATAATCGCTAAAATTGTAAGTGATCTATGTCTACTAATTCTTTCCAATATTATCTAATATTTCTTTCACTTCTTTTACCGAGTTAAGAATATTCAGCTCTCTCAGTATTATTAAATTTTGAATGTCACGTCGACAAAAAAATAATGAAAAACACAATATATTTTAAGTTTCAGTCAACATTTTTTGTAAGCCTGTCTTCAATGACTTTTAAACGACAATTATTAAAAAAGGCGACGACAGAATTCAAAATTAAATAAATGGGTTATCGAACTCTCGTTATTAAACAAAAAAATAATTGAATTTAGTCATTTATAAACTAGTTTTAACAATTACTTTCACTAATTGAAGGGATACGAGTATTATTAAAATGCTCAGAGAATAATTATTCAATGAAACCTCATAAGGATTGTGGTGTACTCGGACTATTTAATATGCGCAAGAAGTTCGACGTGATAATTTTAATTGAAATCTTCCAATAATTAAGCGAAAAATTATCAAAGTTATTTCGTTTAATTTACGTGACAATCAAACGAGAGAATGAATTTCACCCAATCCTCAACATACCTACATATGTAGATAGGACAGTTGAAAGTATGTATAACAATCGTTACAAAGTTTCATAATTGAATTATTGCCAAGTACACATTAAAGAAATTTTCACAGTTGTGGTCTTTAGAGCGAGACCGCAAATGGTGAAATTCAAAAGAAGACATTATACGCTTTAAGCTAATGCAGATAAATAATACTGTCTTTCCGAAAAGCTCAGGATACTTGCGAATGAATGTGAAAATATGTTTTTTTTTACATAAATTAAAATTATTTATGTATATGTTTTTGTACTACCTAAAGTATAAATGAGGATGGCTGGATGAAG
The DNA here is from genome assembly GCA_947579605.1 of Athripsodes cinereus. Classification (NCBI taxonomy): domain Eukaryota; kingdom Metazoa; phylum Arthropoda; class Insecta; order Trichoptera; family Leptoceridae; genus Athripsodes; species Athripsodes cinereus. The sequence continues at coordinate 26,432,843 of OX388310.1, forward strand.
TCTTATAGGTATATGATATCCTAGGTATAAGGTATGCGATAAATCCATCTTTTTCCGAATTTTTATGTTGAACCTATTTTTTTATAAATATACACAATTAAAACTTATGTTTCCTACAAATAAGGGTAGCATTAGCTCACACTTATAATAAAAAAAAACTTTAGATTGACTGGAAGACGTGAGAACTGAATGTTCTTGAAATATTCAGGGGTAAGTCATGGAAACCCTGCATTAAGATATCACTGCCTAATGCACATTAAGAATTGTGTCGAAATAAATACACTGTAAGAAAGCAAATGTTTCTATAGGATACCTCCTTTGTTAAATATTTCAAAATAGAATATATAAATAAGTATAAGAAACATCAATCGAATCGAATACAAAAGTTAGTAAATGGTCAATTGGATATATGAAAATATATAAAGCAAATTTGGGTCACCTAAAATCCTTAAGTCAATCTTTGAAGCGAACTAAATTCAATTTTCGGACCACTCGATGTAAGGATTTTGTATAGACAAATTAAACATAAACAACTCATTCAAAAAGGATTCGTTCAATTAGGATACATTTTGATAAAAATAAGGTCAACTAAAGATCAAACATAACAGGTTATTTATTAAAGTACATTGTCGATTCATCCTGCTGTAATATAACATTTTCAAAGACTATCGTTGACAAAGTTACGATATTACATGAAGCTACGGTGATGGACAGAATGACCAATAAAATATATTTGGCTGAGAAGAATGATGCTAGGGGACGTGACCATCCGAGGATTAAATGGGAAAATTACATAAACCAGATCCTAAAGGACGGACACATGTTGACCACATTGAATAGGGGAGAATGCATGAGAAATAGTACAATAGTGACGGAAGCGAATTTGTTAACCTCTGGACGCCTTTCTGCTTTTCCTAACAGAGCTATGCAATCTAGTGGACTGTACAAGTAAAATGTCTGTAAGGCGTTTTCCCCATATTAGATGATTTACCATTACATTAAATTACTTCTCAGATGCACTTTAAGAAACATATAATGTTGCGAAACGTCTTATTTTACGTTAAACACATACAATATATTATATGAAATAATAATATGTTTATGTAAATCCTAGCGGAATCACGTAGGAAGATTAATATCGCAAGCTGAGGGATTCACAAAGGGTACTTGAATATCGTATTTACTCTGCCTCTCATAAAATATTGTCAAGTCATACATTATTAAGTTTATTCAACGTGGGAAGATAACACGTAACACCATATCGGGCATCGTTATCTATTAAAGATATAAATAACATCGTCTTTCAATATAAATGCAACAAAACAAAAAAGCCGAACATCGAAAATATATAATGTTTAATATTATAGTTCACATACCTGTTTCAGTTAATATCCTTCCCTGGTCAATGGGAATCAGATCCAATATCGGAGCTGGAGAAAGGTTCGCCCAAAGTGTCACTGGTTCACAACCCTCAGTAGTACGTGTAGTGGCCTTACAACAGACCCAACGCTTTCCCACCCAGAGACCTGGGTGATAGCGAGGTAAAAGGCAAAGATTCTCGGCACAAACTGTGAAAAAAAAACAACACACTTAATAAAACTCGAGCAAAAATATAACTCACTTATTTTGTTTAACAAGAAATATCCCATTTAAAAAATTAAAATGAATTTTACATTAAAAACGACAAAATTAACACTCTTTTAAAATTAAATTCAAACCAACTGTATGCGCTTACTAGGTAAGGAACCAGCCAACAATTTAAATAAATTTTCTGTATCTGATTCGGGACCACCATAGAATAAACGCATAAACAGTAAAACAATTTGAAAAACATTCACGCAAAGTAAAGAGGAAACAGCACAGGATAAATCAGTGAACACACAGAATTATTATGAATTGAATAAACCATAATAATAATATATTAAATTATTATAATAATATGAATGCAAATGCGGACTGTAAAGCGTGGACAATGATGAAAGGACGACACTATAAAACTAAGGAATAATGAATCACAATACCCACTTTCAAACATATAAAAGTTATTATAATACGTTATGTGAATGAAGACATATTAATATAAAATAAGACAATGTACAAATAATATTTATAGGTAAATATATCCGGTGCGATTTACAAACGAGTCGCTTCGCAGAAACAGTAGCTCCGATATTATACTCACAAATGCATATTTAGACCTGGCGAACAAGACGTGACTAAAGTTAATCCTGATTAAATGATAAACTTTATTCACAAATCAATTCGGGTGAATCTAAACCTTACTCACAAAACAATATTTACTTTGGAGAACCTGCTCAATAGTAGGTATACCGGAAATTCTAATTTTGAAATTAATAAGGAATATAAAGTGACGTTCATAAGGATTCATTTTAGTGAGGCATTAAAATCGGAAAGTTCATGAGTGAGGTGTAACTTAGTCAGATCAAACAATTGAAATAATGTTAACTCCCTGTTCGTGAATGCGGTTGAATAAAACAAAGTCAATACGTAGGTACAATAATGTACGTGAAACTTAAAGTATGAAAATACAATTAACAATTTAGGATGTGAGTACATGAAGTGTACCTGCAGGTAGTTAGTTAGAAGTCACAGGGCATGCTTATTATGAATTCCATGAACATTACTAAGAACGTCCGTATTATTATAATATTGTTGTTTGAAGACATAATATTATTAATAATAAGCTCAGAAACATCATTAAAATTATAATAAAGTTATTAATTTGATTCGTGACGGGAATAATCATCAAACATTCATCCATCAAAATGTTATATTATTATTTATGTATTAAGGGCAATCAAATAAATTTTATTTAAGACAGAAAAGATGATTAAGATTAATTCTATAATTACGATGTTTCCGAATAAGAACAAATAATAATACTGTCACGACATTTTTACTAGATTTGATTTAATGATACGTTGTAAAACTCACAAAGCATTTTTGAAATAAGTTTAAGATATTGGATGACAACCAAAATGTCGAGAGCGGACTGAATTATTACTTTAAACATATAATATGTAGATAATGTGTGCTATGTTTAAAGAACGAGAATAAATAAAAATAAACTAATTGCTTGTTAGATTCCGAATAAAATGATGCAAAAAAGTTGTATCTACACAGCTTAACAATACGAATATATTTTTTTAAATATGGTTACTAGTTCTTCGCTGAATGAATTCGCTGAACATTTATTACAACTGCACGATAATTTGTGTGAATTTAATAGAAACAATAATTCCTAAAAATACCTTTATTGCCGATCCTAGAAAGGAAATAGCATGAATAAATAAATATGATGGGGTAATCACTGCCCGGTTGAGAGAAGCCATGAACTAATCATGAAAATCAGTGAAGAGTTCGGTTCATACGAGTATGCCCAAGGTTTGTCTACCCTTTTTTTTACTAAGAATGCACTGAAACTGATATAAATACAAAAAAGGATAAACTGGCACGCACAAACACGAAATACATAATAAGGAATATCATGTAATACGTGCCTTCGCTCATTTCTCATCTTGATTTGCTCCCTAAGTTAAATGCAAAGGATATTATATACCACACACGAGTATATCAATTTTAGTCATTCACATGTTACTAACATTCATGTATCGTAGGAAAATAAAAAGTTATATTATATCTCATACTCGACATAATGTTATAATAATATCCGCAAAGTCCCCGACAAATAGAATGTCTCCACATCATAAAATCATAAATTCAGTGATGAATTATGCTATCTATTATGATAATCTTATTTTATATCGGCACGTGGAGGACAGTCAATATATTTACATACAGCCAGCTAGTCTCCTGGTTACCCCACTTGCGAGAGATGCCGTGGTAATGTAAAAAGATAGAAAATATTGTTTAAACAGCGCGGTCTTCTACTATAAAATGAAATCTCGCAACTACATGGCGGTATATGCACAACAAATATATTATGCAAATTTTATAGATTGTGTACAATGAAACAAAGTGCGTTTGAAAAATTATCAGTCCTTTGTGAATTTCTACGGTTAATTTAACACAACAGTTGTTTACGGGTAAATGGACAAATTTGTACAAAAACCAAAAAATGAAAGCTTTACGGTGAAAACTAGATATATAATATGCACATCACATTATCATGTCCAGCAAATGCATCACACTGACAATATTAACGCTATTTTGCAAAACTTTAACTACTAACAACAGCAAAAACACACGTATTGGTCGTGTGTAATCAATAAAAGTGGAACAATTTTGGCGAGCGTTCACCAATTGAATGGCCAATTTCAAAAAATCCCTAAGTCCACTTTCGTCAAAATTGAGCTGACTGTACCATCGGATGCAGAGATGTGACGTATTTCAAATAAAAGTATTTAAAATACAAATACAAAATACAAAATACGTATTTGTATTTTGTATTTCAAATACCTTTTTGTAAAAAGTATTTTGTATTTTATTTGAAATACTTTTTTTGAGTATTTTGTATTTTATACAAAATACTTTTACAAAATACCTTTTTATTGTTTGAAACAAAATTCTGCCATTAATTGATATGCGCGTACGCAAGCTTTTTTTGCCAATTTGTTGAATTACAAATACAACGTTTCCATTAGAGTACTCCATGTTTGAGATATACACACATAATAATGATGATTGAACAAATTATACATGACGCCGTTTAATGTTTCATGGCCATCTCAAGGGCGCTGTGATTTCTCCTGAATGGTAGCATTTTCAATTTTGTCTGGAGGCAATCTGTTCCAGGCAGATGACGCCGCGACTCTGTTTCTTCTTTCTGCAAATTTAGAGGTATTTGCCCTTTTGAGTTCAACGAGTTTAAGAAGCTGATCACAGCCTTCGCCACACATTTTCGTCAGCGGAACAGCTCAGTGGGTGGTGTGCTGCCTTGTGGACAGTGAGACACAGTTTAAACACCACTATCTCTAGGACTCACAGTTGTCCATACGATTTCAGATTTGGATTATCCATTCTGATTTATTTTGCAGCCCAAGTCAGGAATTCTCTTATCTGCTTGATGATACTCAATCCATTTATGACAATTTTCGGCTTATCTCTTCTAACAACGGTACATTTTGTCATGACTTAATTAATTTTTTTTTCTATTTTGACAGTTCTTTCTAAGGCTCATCCTCATTGTCTGCAAGCAATGATTTATCAAATCATGTCAACCCTTTCTCCATTTATGTATACTCTTGTCCAGTGTTTCATTCATCAATGGTATTCATCAATTGTCTGCAAGCAATGCTATATCTAATTCATTTATTTATTTATTCATTCTTTACTGTACATTGATAAAAAACAATTACATAAAAGGTATACATTCAAATTAAATACAATCAATATACAGAGGGTGAGTTTATCGCAAAGGCGCGATCTCTTCCAACTAACCCAAAAGTATTAACTTAAAAGGAAAAAAAAACATATGATAAAAATAAAATCAATGATCTAAAGCAGTGTTTCCCAACCGGTGGTTCGCGAACCCCTGGGGGTACGCAAAAATAATAGCGTAATGGCGGGATTTTAAATTGCCCAAGAAAAATAAAAGGAAAAAAAAAACAAAAACACAAAAAAAAATAAAAAAAGCACACCAAATACAATGCAGATTGCACGCTGTTGTTTCGAACGTATGCATACTGCCTATATCTTATGCAGCATAAAAAGAAAAATTTATTGTTTTTTGCCTATCATTAACGACTACATAGGGGGTTCGCCAAATTCTGTTGGATATTACTTTTGGTTCGCGACGACAAGAAGTTTGGGAAACACTGATCTAAAGGATTTTGGAAATAAAAGAGAAAAAAAAATACATTCACAAAGTGAACATATATACAAAACATACATACATACACACATATATATAAAAAGGGAGAGACTGCAAAAAAAAAGATACAAACATACATACATAAAGGGAAAGGAAAAGGGGGGAAATAAGGAGGGGGGGTTAGGAGTGATGGGTTTCAGGTTTCAGAGGCTGTGTTTGTATTTGTGGAAATCATTTTCTCCTTAACGGCTCGCTTGAAAGACGTCAGACTTTGAGTCAGCCTAAATTTTGAAGGGAGATTATTCCAGCAACGAGCACCCTGAACTGCAAAAGATTTTGAGATGAAAGTTGTACCATGAGCCGGGATTGACAGGATGCGCTGGTTATTCGACCTCAGAGGTAAACCGTGACTCGCCAAGTATTCAAAAGCCTCCTTAATATAGTACGGGGTTGATCCTGCGTACAGAGCATTGTGGACAAATGTGAGTAGATGGAGCTCACGTCTTTGTCGTACAGTAAGCCATTTCAGGGTATTACGATATTCAGAAATGTGGTCGGTTTTTTTTAGATTAAAAATAAACCTTATGCCAACATTCTGAAGTCGATCAAGTTTGTCAATTAGATCCTGATTCATGTCCACATACACGATATCAGCAAAGTCGATAATGGGCAACAGCAAGGATTGGACCAATAAAATTTTTACTTTAGTGGGCAAGAATTTTTGCAGCATCTTAAGGGTGTGGAACTTATAAAAAAACTTTTTCTTTAGAGTGTTAAATTGATGCTGCCAAGAGAGTCTCTGGTCCATGATTATGCCCAAATTCTTTACTGTCGCCGAAGAGGGTATTGCTACTGAATTCATAGTAGTGGGAGGTAAATTCATATTTTTCAACCTGGATATAGAGTGAAGGCTACCAATGAATATTGTCTGGGTTTTTGAGGCATTGAGGAGTAATCCATGAGTACTAGCCCAGTTTGAGATCTGTTGCAAACACTCATTGGTAGAATAAATGGCAGAGGACATATTGTGAAGTTTAGCATGTGTATAGATTTGCAAATCGTCCGCATATAGATGGTAGCGACAAGGCAACTGTTTCTAATCATGTCAAGCCTTTCTCCACTTATGTATACTTTTGTCCAGTTTTTAATTTCTTTTTCATTCATCAATGGCTTAAATATTAAATACTTTTGTCTTACACCTTGTTCGACTATTTGTAAAAAGTATTTTAAAAAGATATTTTAAAAAAGTATTTTGAAAATACGTATTTTGTATTTTGTATTTAAATACCATTTTGAAAAAGTATTTAGTATTTTGTATTTGAAATACAAAAATTCAAAAGTATTTGTATTTTGTATTTAAATACTTTTTTGGAAGTATTTTGCACATCTCTGATCGGATGTAGATTTTATCTCTCTGTAACATATTATTTTTTCTTGACCCTGAAAGATTCTCAAGTCCTTTTTTTAAATAATTAAAAGTAGAAAATAATATTATTTTCAATTCAAAATAACCCTAAGTCCAAAAAATACCTAAGTCCATTAATTCTATTGCATTAATACCCCAAGCCCACCGTGTTCCACCGTAATAATACCCTAAGTCCGTTGACTTCTTACTGTCGATTGATAATAATATTGTTTGATAATTTCACGATAAAACTGTAACACCAAACTATTTCTCAATGTGAGTTTCAAGCTCTTGTGAAAGCATATCAGTATTTGAAATAAAAATCATATTATTATTGTTTATTCTATTAATAATAATATTATTTATGGTTGATCATGCCATTGTTCTCTAAGCAAGTTCTCCATCAAACTCTAAAAATATTAGGTTAATTTATTATGTAATACGGTTTATTTGTTTAGTTCTCTTCATTATTTGCAAATTATTAAAAAAAAGTGTTATAGTTATCTATACATTATTACATTCCTTAAGGACAATACCCTAAGTCCACCACCTTTGTCAAAAAAATGCCTTAGTCCATAAGTTAGACGTAAGTCCAACATTTTTGTTATTTTTTCTGATAAAACATATAACACTTAGAGAGTTCCTGATGTTGTGTTTTAAAATAAATAGTTTGTATCTACATCATGTGTTATTTTCATATTTTTTTAACCACAAATAATATTTCACGGTCCATTAGAAACATTTAAATGCAAATATCTCTGTTGTCCAAATACGGACTTAGGGATTTTTTGAAATTGGCCATTTAATTGACGAATATGATCAGATTTTTTTGCTTTGGTAAGTAGTTCATCGCTTGCATGGTTTGGATCCGCGTTTATTAATGAGACGATGAATATTTTTATTAAGATATGTCACAAAAAATAATAATGTGTTGACACTAAGTGGAAAAAATGTTTAAGGATCACAACTCACAGTATCTTCCACACATTATTTTTATTTTATTTATATTTTACAAAACAACACTTTGTCTAAATATTTAAACAAGAATGTTTGGGGACATTACAAAATAATCAGTATGCTTAAAATATCTATCTATACCATCGTGGTATCTCTCACAGATGGGGTAGCCAGTGAACTAATCACTTTTAGTACACATGTAGATTCCTAACGATAAAAAGACATCTTAAAGATTGAAAAACAACAATACGATTCTACGCAGCCTTGAGTCAATTTCAAAATACATAACAAACTCGAATCTCGTGTTAAATGTAATACACATGCTTTATTAATTTTACATTATTTATTATAACATTCAGAAATTACTTGTCATGTACTATTACAATAATTATATAATAAATTCACCCCTTTGTGTGCGATTCGTGGAAAATATTCTATATTTCATTACATTAAATTAACCCTGATAATAAAATTCCTTTAACGGATGCTTTAGCATTTTTTTTTTAAAGAAATATCTGGGATTTTGTTATAAACCCAAATACAACCTTATACACCTTTCACAGTAAGCTACTAAAAGCTTGTGTCGTGAAAGGGGAGTTTGCCGGCACCTGGGATCGAACCACGGACCCACCCCCTTCATTAATAATAATATTATAATCATCATGTCTCTTCTCTCATTCCGACAGCAGAGTTTTCCATTATTACCTATCTACATAGTAATTTAAAGTATCGATCTCCGAGTAATCCCTTTGCCTTTATACGTAGGTACCTAATAATAATAATTCATCGCTCAAACGGAACAGATCGGTAAAGAAATGAATATTTATGACCGGTATCAATAATAATCTATCTATCCATTCTATTAGTTAAAATCTGTTGTATTTTATTTCTTTTATTCTTCACTACATTGGTTACAATATTTCAAATCAGTGTAATGTATCATAAATATAATTATGAGATCACTCAAATTGAAACGAGGAGAAAACCTATTAATTGAATAACGGAGTTTATTTTGAAGAATGTATGTATATTAATGTATGCAAGTGAGACGTGGACATGGTTAAAGAAGGATGAAAGTGGCATTACTGCAGTAGAAATGAGATCGTTGAGAAGGATGTGTGGTAAAAGTCTGAGAGATCGTGTGCGTAACAGTGATATACGAAAGGAATGTGGAATGAAAGTGGGTGTAATAACAAGGATGAATGTAAATAAGTTAAGATGGTTTGGGCACGTGGAAAGAATGAATGAGGACAGAATAACTAAGAAGATATATTTGCCTGAGAGGAATGGTGCTCGGAGACGTGGACGTCCTAGGATTAAATGGCAAGATCATTTAAATCAAATCATGAGGATTTGTATGACAGTGACGGAAGCGAAAGATGTATGCAAGGATAGAAGGAAGTGGCGCTCGATCCTTTCTGCCTACACCGCGAGGGAAGCGGCGTGATGGTATGTATGTATGTATATTAATATGACGTATCTAAGATACTAGACGAGATTTAGGATCCGCATCTATAGACATTGTTTGTCCTAGCGACATAACATTAAAACAAATTGCAAACCGCTCTAGTTACCACCAATTAAGGACGTGTTTATGGAACTTTTCCAAGGATAACATATTCCCAGGGAATGATTACAAGACACGTTCGGGAATATTATATATTATTTAACGAAGTGGCTTCAGCGTGTAAGAAAAAGCCTAATCGCAAATAACGCGAACCAAAGCAAGAACTCATATTATAGAAACTCTGTATGTTGGAGCGGGAGCGAAACTAGACTATGTCACGCGACGTCATTTTTCGGTGTGACAATTTGGTAGGTTTTTTTTTAACAAAATTATGTTACTTCTCCGATGTTTTAAACACGAATTATTGTCAAAAATATTTTTTTACACTTTTTTTTAAACTTAAGTGACAATAGGTTAAAATGGTGTTATTTTGTCCAAACGAAGTTATTACTCTGTATCAACTACATATGGAAATCATAAAATATACCCCATTTTTAACACAGGTTTATATTATAATTATTATTATTTATTGGCTAAAAATGTCAACACTCACCTTTACAGTCTTCACCTTTGCGGTGAGTGATATTTACAATGTATAACATTCACAAAACAAAACATTATTCAAATTAAATTAAATAAACCAAACTTTTAAGTAATAATGTTAGAAAAAAAAAACAACTTTTTAAGGGCAGCGCCCGCCACATACCTCGTGCCGTACCTGGAGATATGTATCTCCATAACGACACACACATGCACAAACAGGATTTAATGTCGCATTAAAAAAAACAACTTAAACAAAACGTATTCCACCCAAAAAACATATTACAAACATTACAATGCATACATAATTACTTTTCTGACTATGTTATAATATTGGCCGACAAAATTATCCAATAGAATGCTCCCGACTCAGAAAGCATAGTAAGTGTACATCACCATCCCATCATAAAGATCATAATGAGGACCAATAATATGACTGTTCATAAGCCACATTGGTCAAAATTGGACACAACGTCATCCAGATATTTACATACCCGTCTTTAGCTGTGACTGTTTTGCTTTGAATAAATGAAAAAACAAAGCTCTTCTCTTTGAAAAACACAGAAATTTAAATATTTAGCAACAGTGCGACAAACTGAAAATAGTTTTCAGGACTTATCTCAATTTCAAAGTAAATATACTCGTATATATAATATTAAATTTCCCGAGCATGCAAAATGACGCCAATAAAGTTTTGTTCTTATAGTATGAGTATCGCTTATGAAACTTTGATAGGAAGCAAATGGCGCATGGCAACTTTTTCAAATTTCCTCCTTTCCTATGCTTACCTTTTCATTTCTCCAACACACTCAAGAAGATACATCGATAGTTAAGATTTGATAAATACTTCAGAAATAAAGTGAAGACTTATTTTCACATAGACAAATGTAAAGATTTAAGAAAAAATATTCACCAACAGACATTTTTTTAATGCTTTACAACATTTAAAACATATTGTTCACAATTAAATTGAACATAAAAATTGATAAGATTGTTATGTTCCGGTAGAATAAATACAAAACACCTCAAGTCCATATTTCAGAGCAAATTCAATTTGAAATATGTACAAACAGGATAGAACTGACATTCTCTCAAATTCGAAACGAAAATTAATTAAAAATTGCATAGCAGTTCGTAAACGTTGAAAATTAAATCTGAGTTACTTATTCGGTAAACGGGCAGACACACAAATATTTCAAATTGAATCGTAGTAGTAGCTACGTATTCTAAAACACGATCGCCCTAGGCGTTTCAGGAGTTCATCGCAGGAATACTGTATTCAACTCTGTGTGGATGAATCCCCACATAAATATTTGAGTCGGTTCGTATGTGCGTATGTCCTTTATGGACTCTGAAATAAGGAAAGACAGAAGTAAAATAATACACTCTATACGAGGTCTCATCTCCTGGGCACGTTCAAGGCTAAAAACATTTAAAATATCTTATGTATTGATAAAGAAATTATAATAATAAAATTTGTATGGAAAAATCTATGAAAGTTTTTGTAAGTAGCAATATTCATGGTCGAACATTTTTCAGTGCACTGAATTAATTTCACAATGGATGTAACGAGAAATACATCAGTACTGAAACTAGACATTTGGGGATTATTTTGGTTATAAATTATTGTGTTTGGTTATGATAAAAACTCCTGAATTATGCGAGTTAAAATTGCATATTTTTGACATCTTGGGCTAATTTCATAATGGCCGACATGACAAACACAGAATGCACACAAATATATATTTTAGTTGGTGCAAATTGTTTGTTTGATTGTGATATGTATGTTCTCTATAGTCTCTACGATAATAGATGTCATGCAGTTTGTTAAATATCTTAATTAACAAGAATCCCCACATAAATATTTGAGTCGGTTCGTATGTGCGTATGTCCTTTATGGACTCTGAAATAAGGAAAGACAGAAGTAAAATAATACACTCTATACGAGGTCTCATCTCCTGGGCACGTTCAAGGCTAAAAACATTTAAAATATCTTATGTATTGATAAAGAAATTATAATAATAAAATTTGTATGGAAAAATCTATGAAAGTTTTTGTAAGTAGCAATATTCATGGTCGAACATTTTTCAGTGCACTGAATTAATTTCACAATGGATGTAACGAGAAATACATCAGTACTGAAACTAGACATTTGGGGATTATTTTGGTTATAAATTATTGTGTTTGGTTATGATAAAAACTCCTGAATTATGCGAGTTAAAATTGCATATTTTTGACATCTTGGGCTAATTTCATAATGGCCGACATGACAAACACAGAATGCACACAAATATATATTTTAGTTGGTGCAAATTGTTTGTTTGATTGTGATATGTATGTTCTCTATAGTCTCTACGATAATAGATGTCATGCAGTTTGTTAAATATCTTAATTAACAAGAATAATAAAATTTAAAAGAAATTGTTAACTTTGAAGAATTTATGACAAGAAAGTTAAAAGTATTAAGAAGCATGATATTTTCAATCTCTTCTAAAATCATAATAATAATAACACTGGCAATCGACACATAAACATAATAATCCATTTGTAACATATTTTTTTTTCATTTTTAGTGAAGCTGTATATTGCTTTCAGTGTTCTTTTGTCGAAGTATGATAAATATAAGATAGAAAAAAAACATACAAATCTATAACAATGCTCTTTGTATGTGTTCTTATTTTATTGCTGAATATTCTGGGTGTATTTTTATACTAAAATTAGATCATCTGTAATACCAAAACATGGGAAACTCATTAATATATAAAGCCGTGAAATGAATCCTTTTCAATTATCTGAGATTTTATCATCTTACTTATATACTTACTCATAGATAAGATTTCTGAAGCACAAATAATAATGTGACAATATTGAAGGTAGGTAGGTTCTTGACATTATATGTTTTAGACTTTCTATAATCTTTCCATAATGTATTCTTTAATTTGCTTAATTAAGAATTTTTTAATTTCTCAAACATATGTCTCTGAAAACATATGAAAATATCTAAAAAGAAAGTGAATTATTATAAAAATACATGCTATAATATTCCATTTTTAGGTTACATACATAAATAATATTTTCATCATGGCATTTCTGTACATTATTAGTTTCCAAACAAAATCAATGACCACAACATAGGCATTATTATTATCGTTGAATATTTTTGTGTTACACGGATTTTCAGTTAAATTTATCACTATTATTTTAATTTCAAATTTAGAATGCATCGCCATATATCAATAAATTATCTGTCATGTTATTATGTCAATGTCAAATTGTAATTTAGATAGATGTTGCCAGAATAATGACGTCGGTGCGATATTTTAATACCGATAACGGTTTTTATAATACCCGCTACTTTCAGGATCATTATAATAGTTGTGTGGATTCTGCAAAATCAAGAACTGTTGATCTTTATTACGAGTTTGATAAATGTCGCACAAACATGAACAGATGGGGAATATTCTTAAATTTCCAAGTAGAAATTCAATATTATGGACCGATTGTTTCTAAAGGGTCGTTCACATTTGTTCACTGATCACTCCGGATGATCCTCCAAGGTGAATAGGTGTGAACGGGCGTTTCATCAGAGAAATTACCACTCATCATAATTTTGATGAAAGGTCCATTCACTGAAATGACCATAAACAAGTTTTATCTTCTTATTTGTTTTATTCTCTATGAATTTGTATTGAATATCAGAATCACGTAAAAAATTATTATGCAGTCGAGAGCTACATTAATTTATTTTAAATGTTATTTTTCATTCTTGATTTTGATTAATTATTTTTGTACGAAAATACGTCAAACTACATACAACATGACTGAGAGTGTTGACATGGCAGTGAAAGCATAGGATGAACAAGTGTGAACAGACGTGTTCACTTTCGATGAAAAATATTAGGTTTTGACATTATTGTAAGTATGGACTTTAGAGTACAAAGTTTAAAGTTTTTACATAATAGATAAATAAAATTTGTTAATCCAGTGGATAGCTACCCACCAGTCTTAAATGTTGGCTACACTGAAATCGCATGTTTTGTCTACGGTTTTAGCTTGATCTTCGTTTCGTGCCACTTTAGCGTTTATTTCGTGATAAATATTTTTTATTATTTGCAAATCAAAAGATGTTAAAATAATAAAATAATAAATTTGTATAATTGTAAAAATATGCTTCCAGGTAAAGAAAAAAATATTGAACTCTTTGTTAAATCTATTTTAACATATATTAGGAAATACTTTGCGTGAAAACAACAATCATAGCTCGAAAAATAACATTAGGATTTTACTTTTGTTGTATTTCAGTTCAAAATTCCCTTTTAAGTAATTTTTTTAGTTTATTAATACATCTACTACATTTTTAATACATTTTAAAACAAAATATTATACATTTTTGAAGTTGATAAAATATGCATATTTTTTATTTATTTTATTGTAACATATAATCTGATAATGCCATCTACCGTATTTAGCTAAAAGTATTACGTGAATTGATTCTACGAAAACAAAGATGGCGGTTATGTCATCTTTCTTTCAAAGTAATCACCGCGTTATTTGTAGAATTCTTTGAGATAGTTGAAACAATGATTTAACAGCATAAAATTCTACGATAAGCATCCACACTTCTAAGCAAGTGAAAATAAAATGTCGGTATGTACCTGATTAGGGTTTCGGTACCTTTTTACCATAATATGGGGATTTGGTTTGTAAAACTTCATGTTTTAACATGGGGGAGGGGGGGGGGGTTTAAACATTTTTACGTAAGTACCGTCATATTTTTAGTTAAACGTGTCGTGTGCCAAATTTCCAGTTTTTACAACGAGATGCGATTTTCAACACTTTTTCCCATATACTTAGGTACCTTCCTATTTTTTACTTAAATATGGGATGTCTAACTTAACAATTTTTCATCGGGAAGAGGTTTTCAGTACTTTTTTCGATGTAGGAATCAAATATGGGCATGTGGAGTATCTAACATCAAGATTTTTTATTGCAAAGAGGTATTTAGCACTTTTTCTATGTAGGTACCTTTCTATTTTTTTTTCCATTGAGTTTATGATGTTTTATCTCATGCATATGCACTGTTTCTTTTTTCATGTCTGTATATAAACCCGAGCGATGCCGGGTAATTAAAGCTAGTATATAATAAAACAACTAATAATAATTTAACAGTGAAACCATTAATAAACTCTCTAGGAAAAACGTTGCAAACAACTAATGGAAGAGGACCGTTGGTAAATAAACAAACAGGCATCGTATACCTATAAATAAAAATAATACTAAAAACTTACTCATCTCAAACAATTTCCGCTGTCAAAAGGATAAACCTATAGGCGCATGTATGTAGCACCTGAATAATTAACGGCTTAACATTATGGGTAGAATTATATGCAATGTAAAGAATTAAAAACATTTGCAACTATTATTGCAGTAGTGAGTAGTGCCTTGTAGTGAGTATCTCCTCCAAGGGACATTAAGGGTTGTAGTTTAGGGGAGGATTTTGTCGGGGGGAGCCCTTAAGGCAAATCCTGAGCCCTCCCTTTGAATTTTTCTTTTGTTTCGTTGTGTCTGGATGATATAGGAGCTCAGCTCTTAAAACATCCAGGAGAAAGTGGTGGGAAAACCCTTAATGTTTGAAAATATTGAAGAGAGAAGTAGTATAAAAGATTCCCACGACGGCGGTTTTGGCCAGCCGGCCCTTCAGGCCTCCCTAATGGCCCGCCCGTGAGGACAATTTTGGTTTGAATGTGCGGATAAGTAGGAGTTAACGACTTCTGAGATATCCGGGTTTGGGGTGGATCTTTCTTCAATGTTTGAAAATATCTTATACAAAAGAAGTAAGAAAATAAGCATTATTGTAAATTATCTATTAATTTATGACCACATTGCATGGCAGCTACTGCTATAGTGAAAGTTGAGTTATGAAAATTTTAAAATGGGGAGGGGTTGATATTTGACATTTCGTTTTATCCATCAACGTTCTTTCCACATTCTGTTTATCCAGTGTTTATTAAGTTAGACATTTTTTTAAGCAGGCATCAAATTTGTTAAATAAAACGAAAATATACCCCAACAGCAGATTATTTATTTATTTATTCATAGCACCACGGTATTTCCCACAGATGGGAACATTCAACGTAGGAGCTGCAAATAATATGCATGAAAATCGTTATCTCCGTGCTAATAAAAGCTAAAACGTTCAGGTTGGGTAGCATACCTCATTGCTGAATTGAATATATTACATATCTCATTGGGATATACATTTGTCTTTTACAGGAAAGAGTGGGAAACATATTCTTTGCCGGAGTTTCTACAGAACAATACAACAAGATTTCTAATATATAAATAAATATGAAAGTTTAACTATGATTACCAACAAAATATGCAAAAACCTGTGATGTTTTAAAAGCAAAAGCCTTAATTTGCATATTTGCATATAATCTGATTACAGTTCATCATACATATACGTCAGAGTAATTTATATTTTATCCAACAACAGTAATATTAGCACAACGAAACAAATGTTTTTATTTTGGGTAAAATTTAAGGTAATATCTACCTGCAAAATACCGGATGAGAAATTAATTGCAGCAATTTGTAAACATGTAAATGAAACGACAGTGATAAATAATGGATTTTGTAAATATATAAATATATGCAAATAGTGGGTACCTACATGTAGACTGAATAATGTAGAAAAGTAAAATGGTTTGAATTAATTATGAGCTTAATACTTGTCAGGTGTTAAACTGTAATTCATTAAATGATTACAACGATAATTCTTTGATGAATGAATTATTGATTGTGACGTTAAAAAATAATGAAAAATTGATCGAACAATATCGAATATATTACACATTAAATTGTAGGAGCTTTTACTTGTACATTTGCTCGTGTACTTTTGAGAGAACAAAAAAAAAATACATTCACTGTATCAGTGTTTAGGTAGTAAAATTCCGCAATGAAATTAAAAATAAATGTTTTTTCTACTACATTGATTTGTATTGAGAGAGACGTCTCTCTCTCGATAAGAATCAATATGGTAGGAAAAACATTTCGTTCTTGATTAAAAAAAATATATTTTCATAGAAATATCATTACTTAATTCAAGTTTTTCCGGAAAGACTTCGACATTGAACAGGTCGCTCACTCCTTTCACTACGTTTTTGTCTGTCTCGTAAAGACGGTGTATTCGCAAAACATCGCGTATAAGACATTAATTTAACATCCTCAATTCGAGTTTTCAAATGAAGCAACAAATAGCAACGTATTACATAATTAACACCTACATTTAAATCTTAAATTATATATAAGTTTTTATTGGCGTCTAATCTATGAGACAAAAAAATAACAAGATCCTATGTAAACGTTTCCGATTGCAATAAATTAACCAAGATATTCGAATGTCAAAATTAAAATTTGACTTACAAGAGAAATGTCCGAACATTTAGATATATTGAATAGGCACGCAACGCAATACCTGTGTACAATTGTACATACACATTATAATGTTATGTACTATGTATATAGGATGAATAAGACAACAAGGGGAATGTCAACAATATCATCGTTCTAAATAATACCGCTAATTTACAACCAGGCGAAATGACAAAATGTTGATACAAACATACAGGCAATTTACAATGTATGTATTGGTATGTACTCCGCAATAACTAATTAAATGTCTTTCCTTTGAAGATATATACGAGAACTTAATAGAAGTATTAACTAGAACTTAGTACAGTAGTAGTCTGTAGCACTAGTCTAGTAGTAGTACGTCGTGTTGCTGTAATGGCAATAATGATCATTCTCAATTATGTAGACAATAACACAAAGCGAGATGAAGTTTACACACAGTAAGCGGGCCACAGATCGTCAAAATTTCAACACATACGGATAGAAATATATTATACTTTATACAATATATAGGTTTTTGCAAGTTCTATGACGTCGAATTCAAAGATAGTTTAAAAATTGTTACCAAAATCCGTATAAACCAGAGCGTTCTATCTGTAAAGCTCCTCTTGGAAGTACGCGTTAGAAATACATTCATTCGGTGCAATGCAGTTCTAATACAGCACCTCAAAAGTGCTTTCTCTTACTTTGTAATCTCAGAAATATAGTGAATCTTCAAATATTTTGAAAAAAGACATAAACATGGTCAATACAACAATGAGGTAGGTATGCCACTAATTTTATGGCACGAAAAAGACGACCTATGTGTTCATTATATTCATTGAGGTTTTCGGCAACCCCATTAATGAGGTATCGCGTTTTGCGCGAGATACGTATGAAAATAAACACGTGGCCCGCAAATATTTTCATTTGGCCCGAGACAATAATTATAGTGCGCAGTGTACCTACCCATAAAATAGTTGAGTGTTTAATACAAACACTCCGCAGGCACAAGGCTTTTATCGCGTCTCACAGTAATAACGCTAATATTACTTTATAGGTATGGTGTATATGTGTGATGTGTGTGTACTTACCCACTAGGACTAGACTTTATTACGTCGTACGCGGTATGAAATACCTACAATGAAATAAAAATCCTGAATTCCGACTATGTATGTACATACTAACTCGTATGAGAAAAAACTAAAGAAACAAAACACACGAAAGCAATTTAATTATTATTTTTCCATGTAATTATACGACTTTTAAAGAAGATTTATTATAAAAGCTGTTATATTATTAAGGTCTAAAAAATGAGAAGGTACCTAAGTGTATTTGAATTATAAATATTCCTTTTTCAGTATATTACGGGCAATGCAAAAATAAAAGAAATAACAAAGAAATACAGATGTTATATTCAAGCGAATTTCTAACTTTTTTTTTAAAGATATATCTGGGTTTGTTATAAACCCAAAATACAACCTTATACACCTTTCACACTAAGCTAAAAGCTTGTGCCGTGAAAGGGGAGTTTGACGGCACCTGGGATCGAACCTCGGATCCCTTGTTCTGGAGGCTGAGACTCTACCTCCAGGCTACCGACGAACTGTCAGAAGAACTTATTTTACGAGCCTCATTCATTCATTCATATCATCACAGCATTTCCCACACCTGGGGTAGCTGATACTTTACGAGCTCACAGAGATATTTATTATAATTTACATTAATTGCATCTGCAAACCACGCGATAATATGTCGAATAATTTAGTTCACGAATCGTCAAACACGGCGTATAAGACTAAAAATTATCATCAACATGGAAACATTTAATATTCGTTAATTGGGGATAGATTTTCAATCCATCCACAGTGTTTTATATTTTACGAATCTAAGTTGTATTTGCATTACACGTAGTTAATCTGGGTATTAGCCATTCCACTTCCAGAAGATGCCGGAATGGCATTTACAGACAAATAGAAAAATAAATTAACTACAACAAATACTGTCCCGTTCGAAGATTTGATTGAGAATGGCCAGACATCCAAGAAGCAGAAATACATAATGATATCGGAATTGGAAGCATCTAAAAGCAATAGGCCTTCGGCCCAACTAGAACAAGATGTGCCTATAATTTTCAACCATTTTCCGATTATCAATTTTACATATCGTGGAATGTAAATAGTAGATTCAATTCATACAATCTGAAACGTAATATTAATAACAATATTTATTCAGCATCAAATTGATGTTAATAAAAACTGCAAATAATCATAACATTAGAGTAGATGTGAATGTTCTTGAAAAATAACCTTCAAAAGATAACAATATGATAGTGCTAAAGAGATGATATTCATATCCAAACATTATTCAATAAAATTTTAAGATACAGCGGTAAGATAACAAATGACTGTAAGCAAACAACAATGCATTACCTACAAAACTAGAACATCACGACATATTCTTATATAATACTTTGCAAAATATAAGTCAAAATCCTTTTAAAAACTTCAATAAACTCACCCTGTGCATATTAATTGCATTTGATGTGAATTATTTTAATGTATAATCAATCGGTGTACAGTAGAGAAAAAATAAAAGGTGATGATTTTTTTGTGTAAAAGAAAGGACATTCGATGGAGTAAAAGATACAAAATATAAATCACTTCTTCTTCGCCCTCGCCTTTATCCCATTTACTTGGGGTCGGCTCTCCTAGTCCTCATCTTCCAAGTTTTGCTCCTTCATATCCCTGGCAATTGTGGACATCCAGGTGGTCACTGGTCTGCCTGGTCTTCTGGGTCCTACTTCCACGTCCATCGTCTTTTTAATCATATTATCCTGTGGTAGTCTCAAGATGTGCCCGTACCATCTTAATCGGTTTTCGGATATTTTTTCACCGATAGGAGCAACTTTGAAACTACCACGGATATGGACATTTCTCACCCTTTAGATATAATATAAAATATAAATCACTATATAGATACACAAAATATAAATCACTATATAGATAATATTATATAATGACTAAAAAACGAATTCATTACAGCTGAATGATTTTCTATAATGTGACGCCATTTTCCCAAAAGTTTCATTTCAGATGAAATATGTAAAGGTATAAAACTTTTAGTTCGCAGAAGTTAATAGATAGGTACGTACATTCGTTTATAAACTGTTCTGCACTATGTGAGATTCTTCTTCTTCTCCAGGTTTCAACTGCTGGATCTAGGTCTTTTTCACACTTTTTTACTTAAATCATTCACATAGCCAACTTGTATTGGTGAAAGGATTCATATTATTAGCCCATCTTGTAGGACCAGTTATGTGGAATCGCCTACCGGTGCTGCTGAGAGATGGTCAGACGGTCACTAGCTTCAGAGGCAAATTAAAAACTAAACTCTTCACTGGCGCCCTTGAGACGGTCTAAAGACTGTAAAACGGCGTCATAAATAAAATAAAATCATCCAAAATCATCATCATCATCATCTTGTCTGAAGCCATTACATTTGGGACAATAACGAGTGGATAAACAAATGTATAGTAGAATGTGAATAAGAACTTTATAAATCATATGTATGCATTCCAACATCGTCAAATAACACAACCATCTCTATACTGAAAATATAAAAGACAATATAGCGAAATACAATATAATAAAACAGAGAAAAAAAGACATACCAATTAATTATCACGAGTAGGTTTTGATATTAAAAGAAAGCCAAAAAAATGCTTAGGCGTCGAAAATAGCGCAAATCCATCTTAATCTCATCACAATATGACCCAGATCCATTACCAACAATGAAATCAGAAACCGCGTACAAAGCCCACATACAATATAATATGTAGATATATATTCTTGTTTTTATAAGGGTGGCAGAACCTCCAATACATTAAGGCAGATGAAATTTCAGGAAAACCGTAAGGCGAAAATATATTTAGACCGTTGCGTTGTGCGAAAAAAGAATAATAGTTATTTTTGATACCACCTATAAAATACAAAATATCATTATTCAGATTATCAATCGAGCTGGATAATTTTAGCAAAAACTAGCTTTTCATAGAGGGTTTAAACATAAATTTAACATAAGATAGTACAGACAGCATAAAAAAAGTTTTTTACTAAATGGCGAAATTAGATTCGAAAATGATTTGATACAAACATATTTGTAACTTTTCGATTTTCGAAAAGGAAACACTATGAAAGTTAATTTTAATTTAGATAATAAATATTTAAATAAAAAGCACTGTTTACTTTCATTTAAAATTGTTATATTAAAAGCTTTTCGGACATACGTCCATCTTCAGTAATAATTACTTATAACAGTTATAAGTAATTATTACTGAAGATGGACGTATGTCCGGAAAGCTTTTAATATAACAATTTTAAATGTAAGTAAACAGTGTTTTTTATTTAAATATTTATTATCTAAATTAAACGTATTTGTCATATTACGAATTCAGGTAACAATAAAATAACCTTAATTAAAGATAAAATGACTAAATATTATGGCAGGTTTATTGCCTAAATGTAATTTCTTACAACCGCTTTTATAATAAAAATAAACTCTAATTAATATTATATGCTTGGCTTAAAAAGACTTTCAAACGTTTAGGACAAATAAAAATTATCCAGATTTTTTTTTTAATATGACTTGAATAATAAGTCATGTCTCTGTGTATATACGAACGTAAATTTTATTATCTAAGGATGCAAGAATAATTCATAGAACCCACAGTTATATTTGACTGTTTTGCATACACATAATGTAAATATATCGGAAACGTATATATTAACAAATGAACTCAAATGTTTATGCTGTGAGATAAAACCAGTGATCTGAATTGAGCAAACAAAACAAAATAGACTATTATTTTACTAACTATAATTTCGACATCAAAATTATTTTAAACGAACCGAAATTTCGAGAAAGTACACACTAATAATAACAGTATCAAAGCAGAAAATAATATTATATTTCTGTTTAAATAATCATGTTCGATGATTACATTGCTGTTATTAATGATAATAATAACGAAATCATGCAAACTAGATTATTAATTGAACAAACTATCATCATACATAATAAATTCAAGAGGCAAATCGACACAAGTGGGTCAGGCACGATGGATTATTTTATCGTGAATGAATTTATTGAGTGCAAATATATTCGGTACTTGATATAAATTATTTGAAAACACAATTAAAAAAAATCATCCCATATAAAAAGAATTAGTCCGTTCGATATTCTATCCTACCTATAATCAACACTATAGACACATTTACCATGATAGTAACAGGGAAATCTAAACTCTTTATGAAAATTTGGATTCTTTGAGCTGATTACTGGTAATAATATTCTTTCATTTATTCATATTATTCAAGTGGGGTAAGCCAGAGAACTGAATGCATGTAACAAACAAGCAAGATGTCTAATCTGTGCCATTAAAAGTTAAAGCATTCAGGATGGGTTGCATACTTCATCGCTGATCTCAAAGTATTAAATATCTTAAACGTAATGTCTTACGATAAGGTAGGTACCTACCTATTGTAGTGTATGGACTTTGTATACTGCACCTGTGAGTTGAACCTTGCACTTGTTTACAAGTAAAGCAAGGAATATTGATTGAGTAGCAATACTTTATTTTGCTATATAGGTTAGCTTCCTATGCAGAACGTGGCTCATTATAGATACGACCTTGGGTTGCACTGGTACGCTGCGTTTGACTAGTTGTGTTCGACAATTGTAAATAGGATTATTATAGAATATATTTGTGTTAATTATAATATCAGTGTTCATAATTTAAAAGAACCTACAATATTGTAAACAGGCACAGTTTATAATACCTATCTTTTAGGACACTAAACAACTTTTGAATAATAGTGTGAGACCTTTTCTTCACCGGGGACTCTAATATTACAGGAGTCATATTTATAATAAATAAATATTACTTACACTGCGAAAACAATCCTCAAAAATGTGACAGAATACCTGAGATTGCTAAATTGATTTAAAAACTTATTTGATAGTCGCTTTTCATGTAGGTACTCACTGGGCGATGGCAAGTTTAATGCTGGCAATATGCTAGACAAGCAAATAGTTTCCAGAATTGAAACAAATTGTGTACTCAACAAAAGAAATATAATCATATGTAGCTCAAATAATATCATAAAGCTCTTGTTTATCTTCAGTTTGTTGTTCAAATGAAAGCCTTCTATTTCAGAAGTAAATCTAATTACATTTCATATATTTGATATATCACAAACTAACCTAAAGGGTATCTGAAATATGATTCATGGATGTAAAATTAATGTTTCGTTGTGTAATATTTGAAACCATGTAGGTACCTAATACCGTGGGTGGGAATGGGAAAAAGACAAAATCCTTAAACACGCAAGCAGTAAAACTGTTGAATTAGAAGTAATAAATATATTTTTGATATTCGCCAACCGAAAACGTAATAAAGTTTTCCGTATCGCTGCTCGCCCGATATTGGAAATAGAAGCCGCACAATGTTTGTACAATATAGTAGCTATACCTATTATGTATACTCCACAGAGACATGCGTTGGGATGGAAAAGGGTGAGTAAGAAATTAAGAACCTAATTGGAGAGCGAAAGCATAACGAATAAAATAATGACTGGAATGAAGATGAACGACTTAAGAAGACGTAAATATCGATGACCCAGTTCCATACGCCAACAACTAAAATTTTTGCAAAATCTAGATTTTTGGCTTGTTACATGTAAAAAGTGATATTATTTCAATTCCACAAACAAATATAATGAAATTTGAATACTTTCTATAAGATGCATACGTTTCTTATTTTTAGTGGACCGCCATACTGCTTCAAAAATTTAATGTGACATATACTTGAATATATAAATCCGTGGAGTACCCGGCAAAGAAGTAGCCCGTAAGCTTTCGAGTGTTTTGTAAAAGGCAGATGTTCGAAAAAATAAAGACATTACATCTGAAATTCGAGACGACAACTTTCATGTTTATTACATGCAGCTGGTCTGCTGTGGGATATGCCGTGATACTATAGTAATTGTAGTAGTTTTTTTATGGAACTGGAGAATCGATGTGTAAGTACAGCCAACAGTCAAAGAGCTACGTGATCAAATTTGAATGAAAGGGTGTAAAGAAAACGTGTTCGTTAGAAAAATAATTGCTTTGATAAACAGGATCAATTTTGTGGATCAGATGATGAAATAAATAAGAACCAAATATAAAATTTCTGAACAAAAAGTAAATGCACGAAAAACAAACTTGAGGAATACAAACATCAGAATCACAATGTCGAGATATTTAGTATGCGTCAAAGTTCAGGCAAGACAAGTTCAGTTTATGTAATATTCATTTAATTCATGTTAATAAAATATTACACTGAAATACGTAATTAAAATAATAAGATATCTACCACAGGAATTTAATGGTTTAACCAATATTAAGAAAGGCTATAAACGATATCCCACATTAAAGGAGAGAAATATGATATGAAACTATGAAATCGGTGGGGAATGTAGTGCGGTGACTAATCGGTGAAGAAAGGAATTAAAATGATGGCGGCGTTTTGTAAATGGATGGGGAAATGCGAAAGCAGAAAAGATAGATGATAAATCTTTTCTGACACTGCCGATGTTCATGGCACCAATAGGGTGAGGTGTTCAAACAAAAGCAGCGACACTTGATGATATTAAGTTGGTCTGGTGCTAAAACTAACGGGGAACGGTGACACATCCCTGGGGCGAAGCAATAATTCAATGAATAATATTATTATTTGGTTAGAGGGTGACACGAAGTAAGATCGCGCATTACATTACTCTAAGTGCAATGCAATATCAACTGTTATGAAAGAGACATGCATAGTATAGATCAACGTTATACAATGTAAAATACAGGAAATAGACTAAATCAATAAAATATTTCGTTTCAAGTAGTGATTTTTTTCTGTAAATAATTATGCTGGAAACTGATCTTAAAACTCATGGAACATAGAAAATGGTTTAATTTTGGATTTGAAATGATCCTCGTACGACAAGGAACCAAATCACATAGAAACTTGTTAAATAGAAGTTTATAGTTTTGAATGTAGAAACATTTACAAACGCTTTTACAATTTCGATCGTTTTCACGATTTTACAAAATCGAGTAAAAAATAATAAACAAAATGTATAGTCGGCAAAGCAATAATACACATAAATACTGAAAGGAATCTCAAAATAATATTAGAAGATATTTGAAATCAAATTTGAAACAACCGAGTTCCTCAAAAACGAAATTTATCAAACAAAAGCGTGGGCTGTGAAAGAATCCTTTAGATAAAAACGCAAAGCTTAAAACCACTTGATCAAAATAACTCAAGCAATTATAAGTTCGTTAGTTAAAGTGAAGCTTTTGAAAAACATACAAAAGTATTAAATAAACATACAGAGATAAAGAAATTTCTACTCTTTTCCAACTTCATATTTTTATTTATTTTCTTCCTTGAGGAGTATTTATTACCGTTCATAAAAACTCACTTTATTTTATTAAACTCATCGCAAAGGGTAGCAGGCGAGATGCTGAAAAATAATCTACAGCATTATTCACGTAATATTAAACATCTGAATATTTATTTAATGCTGGATTATATCTTCATTAATGTATTCACAACTCGCAATAACTAAGGGACCAAAACAAGAAAAGGAAATAAGCCGATACAAAATTAACAGAACCCGAAATGCTTCCTTCTCAAACAATTGAATGATAACTCACCGAAGTGGTGCAAATACAAGCATACTATAAAAAATAAGACTGAAATTAGCTAAAAAAAATAATCAATCTTCAGGAAAGATAGTTCAATCGTCATATAATTCACGAAAAAACAAACGAAATACTCACATAAAACATGGCGTAAAGTAGGTAACTTCAAAATACTTGTACTAAAGTGATGTAGCATGCAGTGACTGTTTCAGTAAATTTGGAACAATGATAATAATAATAATAATAATAAACACTTTATTGTCAAATATACAAATATTTTACAAAAGGCGTACATATTGCCTTGAGGCAATGTCTTCCAGTAAACCTACTACAATGTTTGAGAACTGTTTTAGTATAAAGTGAGTTTAGATCAAATGATTAAATATAGAAAAGCATGTATTAAAAGAATTTAAACATATGAACAATAATTTTTAAATTTTGGAAAACAGAATTTCGAACTTTGGCGTTTTTAAATTGGACATATTTCGTTCTTTAGACACGATTCGTATAACATAATTACGCATTTACATTTTAGATCAAGGCTTATTACTGTAAAGTATAAATACGAGTCATGTATGTATCTATAGTAAAAGTAAGTAGGTACTTACTGAATAAAAAATACATATCACTGGCATCACCTCCGATAAAGAATGACTCGACAGTCTCAATCCATAATAGAACACCCTTCGATATAGTTTTTGTATCGACTTTTTCCCTGTACACTCAGACTTATTTTTGATTGATGGATTTTTAAGTATCTACTCACCCGAATACGTGCGCTATTTCTGTATTCCATTTGTAACTAATGCGACAACCACCGAGATAGTCAAGTGAGTAGCGTTCACATTAGGTATATATGACATTTTCCGGTAAACTATTCAATACATTATCGGTCATATTATATGTCCAAAACATACAATAGTATCTACTAATGCAAAAAAACACAAAGCTTTTATATATTTTATGAGGAATTTGCTCTAATTTTGCATTGTTGTTTATCAATAAGTTGATTGCTAGAATTAAGGATTTTTTTTTTAATTAGGATAATAACCTGGCCGACTTACACGTCGATTACATACAGTAAATCTACTGGCTATCACACTTATATTATCCTGCCAAAAGTTGAGCCTACCATCATAATCCTTTAATCTTTGAAATAAGCTACAACAAAAGAAAAATTTAAGGGGAGTCAGCAAATGTCAAATTACAACTGAAAAGTAAGCCATATGAAATACATAAAAAATACCGTTAAAATTAATTAATATTGAAAACGTTTTATTTATGACCAATAATGCTATCACACACATCAATTAAACCCCATTCAAAATTAAATTAAGTTACACAGATACTCTGAAATAAATGACGGTACCGAAACCTAATTTTGGTTGATATTGAAGCGAATGCTAACTAAGTGAGTTAGCTACCGCATTAGATTGCAAGGCAGTTAATTTGAACGCGATTCAAATAGTACGTAAACTTGACGATTATAAATACAAGTTAACTTTGGAAGCTTTTACCGGTCTTCATTAAGTAATCTTCATTGATGTAACCAATATACAGATAATTGAACAGTAAAATCTAAAATAAAATATTGAAAAAAATCATTTAATTCATTCAACATTTGTCAATTAAAATAACCGATAACGTTGCTTGAGGATTCCACGAATCGAGTATTTCGGAGTTAGCACTACAGAGCTTATTTGTCTACCCTGCAAGGAGGACGATGTGACAAACATCCTTGAACAAAGGGATTAACACCAAATAAAATTACCTTATGCGAAACTGATAACCGAGGATCAAGCCTCAGACTTGTAATCGAACCGGCAACATAGTAGTGTTAACTAAAATATTACAAATGTCGAGCTATGTTACATGAAAATAATTATAAGATTCGATGAAATTAACCGTGCTTAACGATTTCATCGTCCCGTTGAAAACGCGTAAAGTGATACAATCCTTATTTAATGCGATAGTTGTTAACGGTATTGGCATCGTTCACATAGTAGATAATAATATTATTACTGGAACGACAACCGGACCAATTTACCCGGAAATTGGTATAATTACGGAATACGGGTGAGGATACGCTGAAAACGGAAAATAGGTATATTTAATATGACATATACATATAATTTACATACTAATATTGTGTGATAAGATAATATTTACTTTAAAAAGACAGTTTGAAATATAAAACTATCACATATGAACAATCACGTATTTATGAAAGCAGAAAATATTTAGTAACAAATAAACTTGCCTCTCGAACAATGTGGAAAAAATGTGGTTTTACCATCTTGTGAGTAATGCATACATTTTTTTAAAAACTAATTTGGGTTTGTTATAAACCCAAATACAATACCAAAAACAATAAGCAATATTTTTGTCTTTGGAATGTTGAGAAATTCGTCAGCGGGAGAATGCGAATCCATAACATCCGAAGGTCGTCACAGCTAACAATATTATTAATTTCAGTCAATCATCAGAACTTCAAATAGAAAATTCAATCTTGGAGTGAGATCTTAAATTCATCCACCGATAAAAATGCGGCCTAAACGTTCATTGAAAATTTTCGTAGCAAAATATACAAAATATTCACAATATTTATTTCTCAATTACATATCGTTTAAAAAGAATTCCGTAATCTTAAAAAAAGTCGGATAAAGAAAAAGGTTCATTTGCCTCACTTCACAGAGAAATATAAATTCTGTTGTCAAGAGAGCCGCCAAGAGGACCGCTCTCTTTCTATGCTTATTCTTCTGTGCGTCCTTTTCAATCCTGCGATATTTACTTCCCTGATAAAATTTCAAAACTTTTTTTTTCTACCAACACCTTTTTCATATCATAAACGGTAAAGTTTTGTCAGTTATAGGTATAACATTTCAAAGGGAATGTTTTTCAAAGCTACGTACTTGTATTATGTAATATGTACACAGTGTGTATCGTAGCAGCAATTAGAGAGTGTAGTGCACTTCACTGTAGAAGTACTACGATCCTTCTACGAAGAGTAGTAGCGATAGAATAAACAAAACGACGCGGTAGGACTCTTGAAAATCAATAGTACTTCATGATATAAATGTGTTTACGCATAATTTAACGCGAAAAGCTTGAAAAATGTCGTAATAGCGAATTTCATAGGGATTCAAAACATCGATTCGGGTAGTAGGTCGAAATCAAATTAGGCTACGATATTAATTGAGAATTTCTTAAGTACCTAAGTACTTGAATAGTTAGTACGTCGATTTGGAAGATTTATTTGATTCTTCTTCTCAGTTCACTCACGTACACTATTGGACGAAAGCCTTCATCGTTTCCTCTCCATATTATCCACCCTGGGCCATCTACACCCAGCTGACTAAGATTTATATTTGGTTAAGATGAATAGCAAAATTCATGGCATAAAGTAACAACTTTCTTTCTAATAAAATTGAAAAGGCATAATCCAACAAAACATAATATTAATCAGATGTACAGTTTAATACGCATGTATTTCATTCTGATAATATAGGAAATAAAAATAAAAAATTAACTGGTAATTAAACTTACTTCTGCTGGTCCATTCAATAAATCTAATGTATCTACTAAAACAAGAGGCACTAACTATGTACAAACTAAAAAGCAATTTGTAGAAAGAAAAAAGCCTCCTAACAAATTTCACCACTTTGTAAATTGAGAACTGTATGAGTATATAAAAAAATATAGGTACAAGGAGAAAAAAAAAATAAGGAAAGACTGAACGGAAATCCTGCCGTATTTTCGACACTTAATTATATTTTTTGCAAGAACATGTTTTCTTGAACAAGGAACGTAAGACTTGGTAATTTAAGTCCTTATAAAATTTTATTAGAGAAATTTATCATTTTTAGCTGTACAAACGAGATGGTATAATATTTCCGCAAGCTGTTAAAAAATACATTAACATGATTAATGTCGATAAACAATTTATGTTCTAAAGCAGTAACCATCCACTGACTACCCTACTTAAGTAAAAAAAAAAACACTTACAGATAGACAATCCGTTTCATCGATTTGAATTAAAAAGTAGGATAATAAGAAAAACATTTTCTTAGAAAACTAAAGTTTATGTCTGAAAAGGAGGTTGGTTGATGAAGTGTAATCTAATGGCTTAATCGAATCGTCTTAATTTCAGTAGCATTAAAAAATCTGGAACTACAACAGAAATTTATCAATATGCGTAAGTAGTTTGAGTTTTTATTTATTTACGTTTCACGTTTTTCACTTTTGAATGAAACATGGTTAATGAAATATTACACCGGTGGTGTTATACCACTTATTATTGAACTTTGAGTGACGCAAAAGTAACAACTGTCAAGTCACTAATTGTTGCTTATATATACTAAATAAATACATTTAACATCTTCGTATAAGTGATGTTATTCTTAGGAACTAATTCCTAATGTATAATCTCGTACTAGATGTAGGTACAGACTACAGATATTGTGTATAAATTCTAATAGGACTGAAAATTAAACAACAATTTTCATCTTCAGGTCTTCGTGTAGCGTATTCAGTAACGGATAAGAAGTAATACTTCAATGAGTATATTCGATTTCAATAAACACAAATTATTAAAATAAATCTCACTATCCTGCGATAAATGGATATATTGGTCGTAATGGTACTATTAAATAATTTTATATGATGTTGCCAAACTTTAAAATGCCAAAGAAATATAAATATGTGAGCTTTGTCTGAAATCACTGTGTTTTAAAGTCGATAAGATTTATTGAAGTACGTCGTAGAACTTGTTCACCCAGGTAATAAATTCATTACCACATTATTTGTACATAGAATAATAAATGATAAATCTGGGGTGGTATTAACTGATATGAAATATATAAATGTAAACACGAGCATTAATTATAATTATTATTTAAATGGAACAATGTTAATCTGTTAAATACAGTCGGCAAAAATACAAAGTAAAGTTATTAGTCCGTGACGGACGACTCAAGGGAGGATTAAATAAATACAGAATATTGAAATAATATACAGATATTTAAACGAAAAGATTTGTCAATGTTAATAAAATAATATTACCAATAATATGGTACCAAACGGGTGTCTAAACGTCCCCAATATTTGACATCGTTATTGCTAAGGTTCAATTCCTGGTAAATCGATTCCATTTATAATAATTTTTGGTACTGTCACATTTGATAATGACAAATAAAACGAGGATAAGTGTTTCTGTGAACCAAAAGATAAAAAAATAATAAGGTCTTCAATCATGACTAGATTCAAACGGAAAAAAATGTTTTACAGCTAAATCATCGTAAAAATATGTTCTATTTCTAGCACAAACAAGACATTCAACATCTTCAATTTAACGATGAGAAATGCCACTTATTCTGAATGCCTGAATTTTTATTGGCATGGAGACGAAAATTTGCACGTTTATTACATATGTATAGTTATTCTGTTGGTTACACCACTTGTAAGATGTGCCTTGACAGTATTATAAATAGAGAGAATGTTTTTTAAATATTTGTTTATTTTTGTCATCGAGTTTTTTTAACTTATTTCAAAAGGCAACACAAAAACGCCAGGATTTATTAAACTATTCTCGTAGTAAATTTTCATTTATTGTTAGCTTACTGTATGAATAAAAACGTAGTAGCACTTATAGACTACGTAAGTGGGCGCTTTCATCAATGTGAAAAATAAACACCCCTCCCCCTCCCCCACCACCACATACTCATCTATGGATAAAACAATAGAAAGCGGAGGGGGGGGGCAAAAAATAAACACCAGTCATACGAAATAATAAACACGACAATACAGGAACAATGTGTTATAATAAACTTGAAGTAAATTAATGAGCTGTCGGGCCACCACAGCGAGTGGGGGTAACCCAAAAACAGGGTGGAGGTCGACCCCATTCTATATTTGACAAATTAATTACAGGCATGGGATAAAGCATGCATCTCTCCAAGCTGAAAATGTTCAAGCTGTCGTAATGAAAAATAGAACAATGAAAAGACATGGCATCGACAAAATGATGCTAGGAGAGATTGCTTACCCCATTTTGTTATCGATAAACCAAAAGTTGTTGGTAATCTATCCAATGAAATCTATGACTAAAAAAATATATTTTATGTTGATCCAATGGACTGTTTTCATACAAAATCATTTATTAATGAAATTACCATAGCCATATACTTTATTTAATGCATTATCAGGTAATGCGATTCCGACATTTTTCTAAATTTGTATCATCTTAAAAGCGTCATTTTCTATAATACGTCATCATTCATCTATACCATCACATCATCTCTAACGAGTCGGGTAACCGGTGAACTAACTGCACACACTTTTAAGACATAAATGACAACGATATTGAAATTATTTAAGCTAAAATAAGAATAACGCTGAAGAAAACAATACAACAAGAATCGAAATGTCTGAACGGCGAAAGAATTTAGAATTCTTTATAAATTAAAAAGGAAGAGAGAATCGAACAGCAATGCAACAGAATACAAAAGAATGAAATGTAAAAGCACAGTTCGCATTCCTCTACAAAAAATAAACAACACGAAAAAAGAAAATATAAAGTAAAAAATTCGAACAGTTAAAAAAATAGCTACTGCAACACACAAGATACTAACAGTCGATACAATCACCATTAAGAAAAATCATTAAAAAAAGAAGAACAATAAATAAAACATTTCCTTCTTCAAGCTAAATTTAGTCTCAATGAATCACTCTCCAGGGAATCGATAACTCCCCGGGAATATATAGGAATATTCTCGTTAGTTTTACGTACGTTTGTATGTTGAGACTTTTCATACATTTCCACGCCAACAATACTAATTCCTTCTTCTACTTAAACCACGATAATTCACGAATTAGAGAAAACAGTTTTAGCATCGACGACAACTATTGCTGTAATCAAAACAAACATTATTTCGAAACTTGAAGTCGTGAAGTGTCCTGAAAAAAGCAGACATTTGTAAAATATCACGTTTTAAGACATTTATCATCTTCAGTTCAACGATGAGGAGTGCCACCAATCCTGAATGACTAAATTTTTGTAGCAGTTGTTTCGTTAGGTACGACGTTTGTGTGAGATGCCGCATGGGATGGTTGGATGGATAAATCAATGCAGTTTGTCCACTTGCTACCCTACTTGTAGTAGATTATGAGTTGATATAAACAGCTAGACAGAATTATCAGGATCTCAATAAGATTGAAAACCATGAACCTTGTAAGTCGAAAGATATCTGTCTCTCTAGTCTGAGGTCTCCAAACTTTCCAACCTTAGGGTCACACTAATTAGGTACTTCAGTAAGTTTCAGGGGCTAAAACCGTCTATATTTTCGTGCAATTATCTATAATTTCTAAACTAGTCGTTAGTACGCGCCCTGAGCAAACACATGTTTGCTAAATTCGTATTATTTTTGTACGTGGTTTACTAGAAAAAGCAAAAAATATACACCGCAACTGCAGAACATTCAAAGATCAATTAAACTTCCAATATTTCGTGATTGAGTTCTGTAATAAGGCGCTATGTTTAATACAACGAAAACATAACATTAAACACTTTCAAAAGTGTTTAAAACACGTGAGAAATTCGCGTACTATTATACTCATAATCAAGCTTTATGCCAAGCTTTATGCAATTGATCACAGCTACGAAAACGAAAATAAAAGTCGCGACCAAAAAGATCTATCAAAAAACGTGAAAGAAAATTATTTTTAAGACTTTTCTAATTATAAATTTGGTTGATCATTAACACCATTCCCAACATTTAAATGAAAGAATCATTCGCTCCAACTGAAAATCGTTTTTTTTTCAAATGAATCAACGAGATCTCGTTTGTCAGTAATAACGAGATAGAAAAAGAGAATTAAAAAATGAACATTAAACGAATATAATAAAACTAAAAAAAATAAAAATAAAAACAAGCACTCAACAGATCAGACAGGTCGGCAAACATTGAGATAAAAGCAGTTCAATTATTGAAATAAAAATATTTACCCAAAGAATTATTATTATGGAGTATTATATTTTCTGCGCGTACGAACCAAGGAAAATCGGGATGAAAAACAACACGCTACAGGTGATGAAAAAATGTAGATCATGGGGATAATATTTCGGGACGGGAAGTGATCAATATTTTTTGATAAAATCTCGTTGTTAAGAGAAGTCAATAAAGGTCCAAATCCAATATTAGCTTGCATTCTAAGATCTAAAAAACATTTGATTCAACTCATTTATTACCTTCGTCCCATGAATGAGACATTTCGGATGGGTGGCGTGTTTCATTACAAACTGACTTTTTTGATTTTGAGATTAATTTGGGATCGGAATACACCCCAAGTACTATCACAGTAAGCAATATGCTTGTGTCATGAAGATGGATAATCAACAGCGAAAGAAGTCAAATCCGAGATCTACCATCACCACTATTTGAAGATGTTAAATGTCTTATAGATATTAGCGTTTTATTTTACTTACCTTTTAGAGGGCTCTTTAAAACATACAAAAATAACGGGGGAGGTATATTCTAATCTGGGTCCTTCACACAAAATGTATTATTAAGAATGTTGATAACTCTCTCTCTCTCTCTCTCTCTTTCCACATCAGTAATTCTTAGCCTTTTCCTCAAGAGAATGTTTTAATTTAAATTATCATTAAATTAAAATCGCCTTTTCTATTCAAACTAAACTTAAAACGTTTTCAACTACAAACTTATTATATTAATGAATTTACAACATTCCATAGCAAAATAGAGAAACCAGGTCAAACATTTTCCAGACAAGGCAGGTAACTGCTGTTTCTTAAATAAAGTTTCAATAAAAGTTGATTATTTATGGCTTCTGAGTTTTTTATTTGATATAATTCATTTTTATAGAACTTCTTGTTAAATTTCGTATTTGAATGAATTAATGCCTACTATACCGAATAGGGGGAGGCCTATGTTCAACAATGGACGCAGGGAGGCTGAAATGATGATGATGATGATGATGATACCGAATGCCTAATTTTTGACATTAGCGAAGGCAAATATCATTCAACTCTTGAGTTTTCACGATTTTCAAAATTTGTTGTACATGAAACAACTTTCACTGGTATAGAGATTTGAGATATTTTACGATTTCATCGTTTTATTATCATAATTCCAGAAAAACATCCAACTTTTATTTTCTATCTCACCAGTCGCCAAGTTTTTGATTTGGTATAGAAATTTGGAATGTTTAACTAACTCACCGTTTTTTTTAATTACAATTTTTA
Organism: Athripsodes cinereus; assembly: GCA_947579605.1. NCBI lineage: Eukaryota > Metazoa > Arthropoda > Insecta > Trichoptera > Leptoceridae > Athripsodes > Athripsodes cinereus. Next base: position 26,468,439 of record OX388310.1, read on the forward strand.
TACAAATACCCAATTACATCCAACTAAATCAAACCTTCTTGCAACTTGTGACTAATATTTGTAATTTTATTTTATTTTATAAATATAGAAGCACAAAACAGACAATAACTACATAAATAAAGTTAGAAAAAAGGTTAATCTTTCAGAGATCAGTAATAGTTTCATATTTGAGGTCCAATATTTCAACGTGCCCTTAGAACGACGCTTATCCTGAGCTAGCCCTTAATTTGCTTGTAAATTCAATAATCTTCAATATTTTGCGCAGCGGCGTGATGGTGATAATTTTTATGATCTGATTTTTTCTACATAACTATACACAAATTAAAATATAAAATATGAAACTCTAAAATCATTCACTCGTGTAGGAATGTTAAGTAATACCGTCATTTACGTTCTGCAAAAAAATATTATGTAGAGAAAAGAGTTTAACTTACCAGCTCTGATAGCAGCTAACCACTCTGTCCTATCTTGTTCTCTAGCTGCTATGAGGTAGAGCGTATACTGTTGTCCCTGGTCAGCTTTGTAGCACACTTGAAAGGGCAGCCCCTGCGGGTGTGTCTCAGCAGGCTCGCACGGGGGCGGGGTGCCGGCCCCGCCGCCCCCTGACTGACTACCGGCTGCTGTTACTCCCGCAGCCGCTACACCGCTACACAGAGCGGCCGCTTCGACTATTTGCACACGATTCGCTTCAATGCGACCACGCTCTTTGCGTTTCTGAAATAAATCAATAAAACAATTTGTTAACAGTAAAGTTATACTTCTTTGGCCCTTCAACGCTCCTCCAGGGAGCATAAAGAATAAACCAGCCTCTTCTATTCTAAGCGACTCTACGTCAATCGAATCATCTCTTCACACGATATTCCTGAAGCTCCGATGAAGTCGTCATAGAAACGGCGTATTATAGAAGTTATTCTAAAATATTGGAAGCTATGTGATGTGTGCGTCATTTAATATTTTTGAAATCACATAACGAACGACTTGAATATAAATGTCAATTTCAATTGGAGAGTTATGTAGTTGCGAAAACTTAAGAAAATTAATAGCTCAAAAAGTGAAAAACTTTAGAGGGTTGTAATACCAAAATCGTTTTGACTTATTTTACAATATTTATGTAATATAAGTGTTCTTAGTAAACTACATGTTATGAAGACGCTGCTCCCGCCGAAATATTTCAAATAACACAAATGTCACTTCTTTCTTCCAAAGCCAAGAATGACGGTATCCACCGACGAAGGGACGTACGAGTATATAAGTGGATTAAAGATTCGAAGATAAGATTCTCGCGAGGGACTTGATTGATTAATTCAAAGTGACTGCAGTATAAAGAATTTGGGCGAGAAGCGCGAGTCCTCCCACAACTATGATTGGAGACATGGGGGAGAATGAGTGAATATATTTTAAAAGAAAACATTTTTATGTATGTATGTACTGAATTTTTTATGTATGTAAGTAAGTATGTAGACTCAGGGTTTCAATATTTGTTCAATGTTTTTAATGTTGTGAGTTTCTATATAAAAAAATAGAAAAGTATTCAGTCCTCCAACTTTACGTTTTATCTTTTTGTACACGGATGTCAGTTAATCTGGCAGATTAATCTCTATTTTAATTTCTTTCAAAAAATCAGCCTTGTCTCAATTCTGACATATTATGTGAAAATTAATACTGGAAATTTATTAGAGAAAGAAAATTAATACAAGCCGAAGCCGTACAAAAAGAAAAGTAATCCTCCCCGTGCCTTTATCCTTCATTTTATAGTATTTATTAGAGGAAACATGACATATATAATGTTCTACTTACGGCTAAGAATGTAATTAGTTATAATTAAATTTAGTATTAGGTAACTGTTCACATTTAGTATTAATTACACATTGTCAACATAGTATCACACATTATTTTGGTTAGCTGGAAGATATTGCCTCCAGGCAATAAGCTCGCCAATTGCTCATGATTTTTTTTCTGATCAATAAAGTGTTCTTATTAATACTGGAAACTTTGCAACCCACCCGGCGATCGAATCGGTGAAGTCTAATATATCGTATTATTTGGGATAAGTTCCTTCTAGTCCAGCTTTATTAGGGAAAAAAATATTAATAGTCATCTTAGAACATACAACATTTTACAAAAAGAAAAATGTCATTTGATATGACTTAATTAAATTAGAACCACTAGTTGCGATAGATAATTAGACTAAAGTAATTAAAATAACTAGTTAAATTATTAAATTTGTCAGGTTGATAAAATCTTTGAACGAAATCGGTCATGTTAACTAATAGACAAATTCATCGAAGATAGCTGTGAAAGCGGTATATCAAATTCTAACTAAACATTTAATAATAAATACCCTATTAATAAATATTGACCAGATCATATAACATGAGTCTATAAAAAAAACATTCCAGACGTGAAAACAGGGTTACGATATCCAGGAGAATTATTTCATTTTCATTTCAGTCACATTAGTATCATGGAGTAAATCGAAGTTCGAATCCCACCATAGACATCACATTACATAAACATAGCAAGGAAAGCTGGGGTGTACGCTTTTTTATATAAAATTATACAAAGTACAAAAATAATAAATGTAGCTAAATTTAAAAACAATCACAAAAACTCTTGAATTAAAAATTAATATCTAATCGTAAAGTAGCGTACTGCTTACATGTTTTTAAATCATATTTAAAAATAAATCAGAATTAAAACAACATCAAAAATAAATAAAAGACGGCTTTGGAGAATATGCTAATAAAACCTGATAAAATGCAAAAAATATTTCTCTTCCCCAATGAGCGACCCACTAACATAAAAACACATAAATATGTATGCAGGTGCCTATGCAATGAGGGTCTACTTCAAACGCAGACTTCTGGTAAATAAATTCCATATTCGAAAAGCGTGCGTTTAAAATACATTCGAAAAAGAATATAATTTAAAAAAAAAAAGATTTTACCTTAAGTTGTGCAAGAGAAAGTGTTCCGCAATTTGAAAATAAGTAAACGGGATAATAATATTCAACTGTCTACGCCCACTCGACGGCGGTAATTTTCAGTAGAGAGAGATGTGATACCACGGCGAGTAGGTACCTCAGTCAGTCACATATACAAACGTCGCGACGATACGTTTTCAAGGGAAACTTTTTAGAGATATATACTCCAGACAACGGCGTTCGCGAAAGTAGCCCTCTGACGGCGCACTGCGACCGACTAGGCGTGAGGCGACTAGGACACGTATCCACGAGGGGAGAAGGAATGGTTGGAAGGACATAAGGGAGCATGCGCGACCATGGTGTTCCCGATGAAAGCTCCCATGATATCGACGGTTGAGACACTTTTCACATTTGTGAAATTTCCATCGTAACCTAGTTGGATACTGGATTTTTCGTCGCACAAACACGATCTAAATTACCTAAGAAAATAGATACCTATTCTAATGAATGATTATCAGATTCAATGTTAGTCTCGTGTCAAGAGATATTTATTTTATTGAACATAACAAACAATACAGATATAACAATACATAGACAATTTGATAAAAACTTAAATCTAAATATCCCTTATCTCTCGATAACTTGAAATAAATTTATTCGGACCCTTATGAAATTCATGACAACCAAAAAAATTCATACAAAAATACCATGAACACATCTGAAGTTTTAGACGACCTTCAAAAGATCTCAGAACCTTCATAAAAGGGGTTCTTGAAATTAAGAGTTATCGTGGTTCTATAAAATTAGAAAAGAGTATTAATAGGTAGATATACTATATCGCAACTGCATATTTACGTCACATTATGCCTTTTACAAAAAAGTGGAATATGATTTAGAAGCCAGAGCGCACTTAAAAAAAACTTTGACTATACGACCGGAGATTTACATCGCGCAGGAGTGAGAGCATCAGAAATAACAACATTGCAAGGAGGTTTGAGTCTCCGACCGGTGACTGTCTTATGCAAATTATATCGTATAATGTGCACAGGTTCTAATGGCTGTCGGAGCCATGGCGATACATCCAGATAAGGACACCCCTTTTACCATTGACACGTTTGCGACGCTCATTCGGACTATAGGTATCTACTTACCTACATGTATTCCACAAATTGAATTACTTATAATAATTAAGGAATAGCTCCCAAATACATACATAGGCATCATGAACACAATAAAAATTACGAAAAAATCGGTAATTATTCTGAAAACTAATTATTGCCTGAAATGTACGGTTTTATGCGTAGGTACTTCAAAAGTTACTAATACGTACAAATAAAAGCACTTAAGAACATACGTAATAGAAAGGTCATATAAATAGAACGGAAAATGTTAACATCAATTAGAAGATAGGTATCAGAACAAAACTTATTAATCCCTGAACATACTTTATTTAGAAATATTATTAGATAAAATACAAATATATATGTATAGGTATATTTTGATTTTATGTCTTACCAATTTTAGGTTAAATAAGTAACTTTGCCGTAAGCTACGTTATTTTATAGGTGGTATTTAATAATTTTCTAATTAAACATAAGATTAAAAAAGACTAGCTACATATTTACAATTTTGTGTACAAAAATATGATTTTATTATTTGTTTTCAGAAATATTGAAGAAAGGTTTAAAAAATAATACAAAGTACATATATCATCTTTACCTGGTTACCCTATAATCATTATTTACGAAATGGAAAATTAAAGAAAAAAAACATTGAAAAATTACTCCTAAAAAATTGTGACAAAATAAAAGCCTTATAATTAAGTGTCACTGCCATCTATTGAAGCATTGGCGAAACTATTTAATACAAAACGAGACCACATCACCTGTTTTGCTATGAAGAGGCATGATAATAGGTTTGTTCAGAATGGAAAATAAATATTAATTGTGTACATTTTATATGAATAAAGAAACGCAATTAAATATTTAATATTTCAAAAATCTCTTGTACAAAAAATAAATGGTAAGGTCCATTTTTTTAACATTCTTCTATAAACAAATATATCCAGCTTGAATGTCAAAAATGCTCTGGCGAGCTCACACTTCAGTTATTTATTATTACTTTTTTCTGTTTAGTATTCATCATGTTTGTGCCCAAAAAGGTTTATTTGATTATACATAATAGTCAGACAATTTTTTTGTTTATCTTTCTATATAAATAACAAAAAACTCGTCCCAGGCTTATCAAACTAAATATATTTAGAGCGTGGGTGTAGAAATATCTAGTTTTTACAACAATGAACAACTACTTACGTAATATCAAATTTCAGGAAATACAAAAAGATAAACAAGTTGTGGTGATTTAGACAAGTGCTAAGAGTAAGTGAAGACAGAATTATTATTGAGAATGCAATATACTTGACCAAAATTCTTTTGGTTCTATACCAGCTGTTATTTGTACCCACCACTCTGGACATGTGCTAATAGCAGTAATAACATAGATGGATGTATTATTATAAATATTAAGTCTGATATAGATTTACCATATTACAAATATTTTATTCTAGATTTTAAGTGCTGTGTTTTGTCCACATAGTTTCCAACAGCTTAGATTCTCTCTTTCGCAATACATTGTTTCTATAATGATGATATATGAGAGTTACGAATGTTATGGGGCAAGGTGACTCAATGGGGAACTTTCACAAAAAAAAATCTGCTCAAAATTTAGTACTCAATATTAGAAAAAAAATGGTGTTTTTTTTTTATTTTTAAGTGTGCATTTTCAAGGCTTTTATCACAATTTGAAAATGCGATTTTCACACTTTGCTGCAAAAAGGTCCATCCGTGGCGGAACAGTGTGTGATGTCATCAGACACTACAGACAGTACTAAGAGTCAAATGCATGCCAACACAACTTACTACCTAACAAGGTCACAATGGGCTAATTCAATGATATGGCGTTTAAAATTTGGACAGAAAATATGGATGTTTAAAATGAAAATAATGAATGAAAAGTTTTATTTTATTGTTTCTTATTTGGATATTCGTGATCAGCGTATGTAGTTGTATTAATATAAATTGATAATATTTATTCACTTTCCTCACACATGCATGTTCCCCATTGAGTGTGAAGGATGAATGGAATGTATTTTTAGTTCAATTTGAATTTGCTCTTCAATCAAAATATCCTTCGTTGATTGTGTTCCTGGATAGAAATATTATTTATACCTATCTTATTAATTAATAAAAATATGTCAACAGTTTACAATACCAAGTAGTATGTGCAAATAACAGTAAAATAATAATATAGGGAAAATATTTTCTGGCAATAAATTCACCTGACAAATATTACATAGAAAGGAATGTTAATAAAATAAGTAAATAAAGTGTAAATAATAATACATTAATGTACAACACAGTGGTGTGTCAAAAGTTTTCATACTTGGTAAGCCCATCTTCAATTATAAACTCATAAAAAAAACAATAAAATTATTAAAAAGTATAAAATAACATTAAAAAAAAACTACTATCAAATGAAAACTAATGTATTCAACTAATATCAAAAACCCTAATTATTTTTCTAAACAAATCGAAAAATAAAATTTTTAAGCACCTAATTTAGCACTTCATTTATGTGTAGCACAGATTTTTCGCGATGAGTGAGACAGAATAGGTGCAAACAAGACAAATACTATATTTCATTATCTTCCTTGCATTATCTGAGCCGCCAAGTGTAATGGACGAGTTCACTATAATTTATATGAATGTGCCCAAATTTTTTGGTTCTCGGATTGTTATTGCATTTACTTTTATCATTTTTCAAATTTTAAGACTTGAAAAAATCAGCTAAGTCCAGCTTTGGGGCTTGTATGGAAGATATGCCACTGATAAAAAACAGATGATTCATAGATTTCCAATCTTACCTTTTTATTGATTATTCAGTGAATAAACTGGTTTCCAGATGCAGCATGTAAAATGTTTAAAACTTTCTCATTAACAAGGAAAAAATGCTACTTAATATAAATATGAATATAATATGTGGTGAATTATTAACAATATTATTTATCATACCAATAACTATACATAAATAACAATAGATTAGAAAATCATATTCAATTACTAATGCTGTGATAAATAGCAGTAATATTTTAACACAAATATCAGTGAAATGTAACAGCATGATTCACATATATTAACATTTCCGTAAGTTCATTCTTAAGAGGTGAATTTTCACAAGACTTAACTCCCAAAATTACATACAAAATTAAACTCAGAGAGTTCATAAATTACTAACTTGTCTCTCGTATTTATCTACACTACCACAGCATCTCATACAGGTTGTCTTCTTGAAATAAGTTCAAACCTCACCATTGAATTGAAGATATTTAATATCTTACAAGGGGTTTTACGTAAGCCTGCCTTTTACAGGACACATTAAAACTCAAAGAAAAATGTGGGATACCAATTATATTCCAGGGATTACATCTTTTTTCAGTTGAGTTTTACCAAGAAATAAACAACAACAAAAAGCAATCAAGTAATAGATTTTACATAGGGGAATGTAAAAAAAATTGTGCATAAAAAATGTTGTGACTGTGACTGCAAAGATAAAATGTATGTATGTAAAATTGCATCAGTGATTATTTATTAACATCAGTATTAAAAATGCTGGCTGCATAAATTATCAGTTATAGCACGGTAATGAATAAAATAATGCACTGCATTGTCAGGCGATGAATCGATTCATGTGTGAAGTTTATGTATGTGTGAGATTCATATCTGCTGCAGATCTCAATATAACTGTAACTGTTCTCTCAACACTGACTATATAAAAATAGTTGAAAGAAAATTGTTATTGCACTTCAAACAATGATAAGAGTATTTTATACGACAATATATCAACTCTACATCAAATCAACAATATATCAAATTGAGATGGTTTGGTCATGTGGAACGAATGGAAGAGGAAAGAATGACAAAGAGGATATACTTGGCTGAAAGGAGGGGTGTGAGGAAGCGCGGGCGTCCTAGAACTACATGGCTTGAACATGTAGATCAAATTCTCAAGGACGGCCATGTTCTGAGTAAGAGAAATCGACGTGCGTGCATGAGAAATTATATGACTGTGGAGGAGGCGAAAAAAATATGTAAGGACAGATCTAATTGGCCTTCCGTTCTCTCTGCCTACCCCACTTGGGATACGGCGTGAGGGAATAGATAGATAGATAAATATATCAACTCACACCTTAGAAGAAAATGAGTTAGTATCATAATTTGTGTAAGTGGAAGAATTTTGATATATTTGAAAGAGATTGTGTATAACAATCTTGAACACATTTTTTTATAAAATTATTTGTAACCAATGTACAATAAAGAATGAATAAATAAATAAAATGATTGAGTTGTCAATAGTTTGATGGTTGGATCTCGCAAATAGGCTGTTTCGATACAGACTCCATACTGCAATCTCCAGAAGTGGAGTGAGGAGAGTTGATGAAGAAAATAATGGTCCAGAAAAAAGGAACGAAAAACAGATATAATAACTGGAGCAGAAGACAAATTCATAGCTTTGGGTAAACCACAAGGTACATTCTGAGCAGAGGCGGCCGGCAATATATATTTGGGGGGGTTCGGTAAAAAAAAAAACACCTACCTTATTACTTATAAAGAAGTTCTATCCTCCTCTCTTTGCCATTAGCGAACACTTCAGTTACTAAACGGTTAAACTCTGGTATTTCATGTATAAATTGTTTTTCAATGCTTAATACAGATAAGGAATTTAGTCTATTTTGGTTCATACTATTTCTCAAAAATGATTTTATTCTTTTTAATGTTGAAAAACACCTTTCACTTTCCACGGATGTCATTGGTATAGTACAGATTATTGTTAACAGCTTAAAAGTTTCGGAAAATGATTCCGATAAATTTGTTTTGTAAAATAATCGCAATATGGCTGCCGAGCCATCAGCATCAGCAAAATCATCACGTTCATATATGGCACACAATTCACTTTTTAACTGAAATTTATCTAAAAAGGGATAGGTATTCACTGTTACAATAAAGTAATCGTGCGGAAATTTTTCTCTATAATTTTTGAAGTCTTGAGATTCAAATAATTTAGACGCGGCAAGATGGTTTGTGAATTGGAATCGATCCTTTATTTGCTGTATTATTATATCACATACTTCGATGCAAATTATATAATTTTCGGTTTTTCCTCGTTTTGCTGGTGGCTCGAAATTGGAATTCATCGAGTTGCGTATGTTTTGAATACTTTTTTCAAACTGAAATATACAATTTTTGATTTTGGTTGCATCTATCGGTTTTGTTTGTAATTGGTGAAATAGTATATCAGATTGCATAAAAATGGAATTAAAAAACTTTAACCAGTATTGAAAATGCGGATCTTTTAGATATATTAAAAGCATATCAGCCTGATTAATAGTGTTAGGATCGTTGTTCTCCATATCCAATATTTTTTCCATACAGTCTATTAATAATTCGGTTCACTGTCTTGCTATTATAAAGTTCCATCGTGTTTGCGGAGCAGAAGGAATTTTGATCTTAGCTACATCTTTAAGTACTTGCATTCGTTTTGGAGATCTTGAAAAGAAAACAGGAAAAGCATGCAAATTTGCAAAAAACCTTTTCAATACATTGTTTTGTGACGCACTTTTTTCAATTATTAAATTTAATTGATGAGCGTAACAATGTACATAGTGAGCAAATGGAAAATCTTGTTTTATTTTAGCTTGTACCCCACCTAATTTTCCACTCATTACTGATGCACCATCATAGCATTGTGCAATCAGTTTATTTGGTGTGATGTTTAATATCTTTAACTCATTCATGATTGCATTGCATAGACCTTCAGCGCAGTGTGATTTCGGTATTAAATATTTCCAAAAATGTTCTTGAATTTCGCCCTTCCATACGTATCTTAATATTAATACCAATTGTGAGGTTGTGGATACATCTGTCGTTTCATCCGCTTGAATGGCGACAAAGTCGCATTCAGCGATCTGTTTTATTATATTGGAATGGTAGACTTCCAAAATTGAGTCTAAAATATCATTATGAATGGTTTTTGAAATGCCTTTGAAAACAGAGGATTTATCTAAATGCTCTTTCATCACTCCATCCAACTCTTTTACAAAATTGATCAGACCACGAAAAACTCCCGGATTTAACGAATCGGATTTTTCATTATGACCTCGTAGTGCTAGCTCAAATGCTCCACAAAATCTTACACAATCAATTATTTTTGACATTACATATCGATTTTGATCTACTGCCTCATTATGTTGTTTTACTTGCATCCGATATCCAGAATCAAGCTGTTCTCTTATATTAACTGTGCCCAAAACTGCTAAAGTCATTACATTTTTTAAATGGTGTGACGATTGGCTATGTTTTTTAATTTTCTGACTTAAGTGCGCCAAATCATTTACACCCTGCTCTGTCCAGTTCGAATCTCCACTAAAAATTAAACACGGAAAACAAAAAAGTTTATTAGTTTTGTCACACCCGCACAACCACTGAGCTTTAGTATAAAAATCTAATTTAAATTTACGAACATATGATTTGTTTTTTGAGTTGCATGTATGATTAATATGTAAAAAAGGACGCGGAGGACCGTGTCTTTTTATTAATAGGTTTGTTTCGAAATTTTTAGAGCTATTTTTAATGTATTGTACATTTAATTCACACATTTTGTAAGCTAAAAACAATAATATATTAATTTAATTTAGGGATATCGTAGATTCTTAAAATTGTACGTAATATTATGATATAAGCGCGCCGAAATCAAAAAACTTATTATCTGCATAACACAATCGCGACTAGCGGTGTCTTACTAAAGAAATTTTACCACTATCTAATAAGTAATAACAATGCATAGGGCTGACCTTTGAACCTCACGATGTCAAGCGATGCATTTTTTAGGTACACACACACTTGGTAGGTAGGTACTTATTCATCGCGTCCACATATAACTAATAACAGGAATCCCTTCACATAAAAAAAAACACATTAGTCAAAAAAATTCCGTCAATGTACGACAAAATGCTACAAGGTGTATCTCTTACTCCTTTTTACGTGTGAGCATAGTTGTGTTCATTGCTCAAGATATCCCATATATTTTTAATATCTCCATACAATTTTAGCACCGCGTACTTTGTATTGGAGCTATACGAAATGTACGTGGGTCTTGTTCAAGAAATAATTTTGCACCGATTAGTACGCTCGACATCCGCATTAAAATATTCTAACGAACAGTGGCGCTGCATGTTGAAAAGCATTAATGTATGCGATTACTGTTTTGTTCATATGGTTACTGGAATAATAATATTATATTGTTCGTGGGAAAATTAAGAAATATTTTTTATTTTAATTATTACTTATTGTTAGGTTTTAAACTGGGGGTGCGTTTGAACTGCCGCTCATTATCAAAGAGCCGCCTCTGATTCTGAGTAGTAAAAGAAGAGCCTTTTAGTCAGAAGGAGTGCAGCACTATCAATTCAAAGGACTGGGTATCTATGACGGATTTCCCCTCAACAAAAAATAAGTAGCTTGACTTTATATTTTAACAACCAGACAAAGATCCCAAGATCTAGTCCCTTCACTTCCAATCTACTCCACCTTCACAATAAAAGCATATTGCTTGTTGTGAGGATGTTTGAAGGTGTACATAAGTTTATTTAGAACTTAAAAATATCTTTAAATTTAAAACCTAAACATGATAATCTTGCTTTGCTGAAATAATTGAGCAGCTGGACGTAAAAAAAAGACTAATCAATCCTTGGTAATGTTTAATGTTGATTTGAGCAATGAACAAAATATTGATTTACTTAGTTTCACATTGGTGTGGCTTGAAACATTGTTGAATATACTATCCAATAATTCTAGAGTAAATATTTGTATCATAATAAAATTTATCATACAAACTAACCATGATTTTATCTGTACATATTATGATATTTGAAGAACATATATAAGACAATCTAAAATTTATAAATGAAACATGCCAGCCATTCTGAATGTCACCTATTTCATGGCACAGAGAAGATAACCTACACGTTTTTTACATGTCCACTGATCAAGCCATCCCATAGCACTAGCCCACTGGTACCCCATTTGTAGAAAATATCACAATATTATAGACAAATTAATAAATTTTGCTTTTAATTAAATGGTATCAAACATAATTTGTCCATATTATTATTAAGTACTATTTAAACAAATGAATCATCAGATTCTGAAAACAGGATTATATTTAGAATTCAGCCTCCCATAATTAGATTTCAATGCAATATTTTTGGGGAAATTTTGTAAATTTGCTATAAACACACAGTATCAAAATAATAGTATGAAAACTGACAGATGATTTAAATAAGAATGTAATTACCTAGATATTGCCTCAGAACAGACTGCAGTCTAGAGAGGTAATATATTACATTACTAAATTTCATAGAATACATATGAACATAGGTTAACAATTAATATTTTACAGTTATTAAGACTTTTTAGTAGTTAGCTTAACTGTTAATGAAAAATAAAATAGTCATGTACCTCTCCATCAATATCATAATACGTGAGTGACTTCCTTGTGAGTACAAAGAGTCTTTGTTTGTAGTTAACTGGGGTGAACCTCTTTTTATTCTGGGAGCGCTTGGTCATAAGCCCCTGCTTCAGCACCTCTTCCCCGCGATCATCTTTCAGCCCTGGGCCTCCCATGATTCTAATTCCTAAAATAAAACATTCATTATGGGTTAGTTGGAAGATATCGCGCTTCCGCGATAAACTCGCCCATTGCACAAATTTATTTGTCTGGTTCTACAATGTTTATATTTTATTAATGTTTGTTTTTTTGTGAAATAAAGATTTTTATTATTATTATTATGATTCTTTTAACTACTAAATTAATAGTTCAGAAGGGATCCTGTGGACCACATGAACAATAACTGAAAAAATTACATGATTCTCTAAAGTTACAAAAAAATGGGAGAGCAATATCATATTCTGGTGACTCTATGGGCAAATGTTAATTCTACATTTAATATTATTAAAACCACTGATGCATAAATTATTGCAAGGCTATAAAATAGGGTACAGGCAATCAAGTAGGTACGTAAGAAATTTTAAAATCCAGACTAAATGAAATAGGATTTATATTATTTTTGAAATGTTTTTAATTAGCACTAAACAGATATTACAAAGTTACAATAATTCATTTCCAAAAATAAAAGTGCTACTACAATATAATTATAAATTATATACCGCAACACCACTTTAATTTATAATATTTATTTGTACAACTTATAATTACGTTATTATTATAATCTTAATCAATTATGAGCCTCTATAAAATAGCTAAAATGTTTCGCAAATTTGTAGAATATTTTAATAATAATAATAGAGACGAAACAAAGCCATCTTAGTCATACAGGAATGTCCCAGGACATCTTACTAAACAAGGGATAAATGTACCCGGAAGATATTAATATTATGACGAGTTAAAATTAAAATATAAATTCACAAAATTAGTTAAATCATGCAATGGTAATGAACCTACAAGGACACTAGTTGTATTTCATTATAAAAACAACTCGAATCGCGATGCCGCTACACGCTTTCCATAATATCCTTATAGTTTACCTGTCACTTTTACCACTAAAATCATTCATTCTTACCATTTAAATCACTCTAAATAACTTTGAAAATGTAGTTTAGTTGAATATTTAATTTAAAATATCACACACAACACTAAAATTTAAACTAATCTGATTTAAATGTGAAGAAACAACGAAGACAATACAAAACGGGTAAAAGATAAGTTTTGACACACCGGACAACACATACAAACTACATAGGCGCACATACATACACAAAATAATAAAAAACAAAATATTTCAAATATGTATGTAAATACAACTACATACACTCGCACAAGCACCACACATCCACATAGAATATTATGACAAACAATATCAGAGCTGTTATCGACACACTTGTCACCTAATCGCATCTAGATTTTTAAAATGTGATTTTTTCGTGAACTAACAGCATACGAATATGTTTTAAATATATGTTTTAATAAATGTGTTTAAACCATAGCAGTCATCACAAAACAATCGTTACAAAAAAAAATAGAAAAAGAGAAAAACTTTATCCAGTAAAATAAAATGTAATTATCTTGAATATGGTTTATTCAGAATTGGAAACTTTTTCCAAATCTCCAGAACGTACCTAAACGTCAATTTGATTTTACGTAGATATGAAGTATTTCACTTAGAAAATAAAAATCTGATAGAACCAGAGGCCGTAGACAAACCGTACTTAGCGATCGACTACTGGCGAACTTTTCGACAATCTACCTTCATGTACCGTACAATTATGCGTTATTGTTGCGGTTATAGTCGAAAATTCGTTTGTAGTCGATTGCCAGTGCATGTTTGTCTAGGTCTAGGGGTCGGATTAGATAAGTTAACTCTTTTTTTATACTACTCGTACTCGTACAACAAATTACGACCGATTAAAGGTTAGGCTAGGGTTAGTCTGATGTTACTTTATGTTACAGCATATTTATGAGTAATTATTTTTTTCCAGGTGACACTTACTTACTTACTTTACTTTAGGAGCCCTTGCTGTAAAAGGTCGTGCACGTGGACGGAGCCTGTATGCGGCAGTGGGTGCCCCCCGTGGGTCTTGAACCAATTCTGACCAGCTCTTCCTGTCAGCGGCAATGCTCTTTGCATCCTCGGGCTTCAGTCGTCTGTGGAGAAGGTCGGACTCAATGTGTTTCAGGTGACACTCTACATAATATGTTTCATTTTTTTTATTGGTAAGTATATATATTATATATCAATAAAAAAAATTGATACCAAAATTCAGAAATTGTACAAAAAGTGTATTAATTGTTTAGAATTATAACTTTTTCTCTTGAGATTTGTAAATAACTTAATAAAAACATAAGTACCTTTAGCGATACTAAAGTGCATTAGTATAAGATACTTACCTGTTTTCTTTATCATCAACCAATTTACCAACCGCTACCAAAAGCTATTGATATTTTATAAAATATTAAGTTGTTGATAAGACGTTGAATTATTGCAATCAAAAAATTTTGTTGTTTATACTATCGTGTAAGAGCATTAATTTATGTTTTGATTTCATTTACTTTCTTATTTCTGATATCTTTTAGAAATATGAATGCTAAATGTTAAAATCAAAACTTGAATCAGCCCTGGTGCTACCAGAAATATGCAAATTTTGTGGGTACCTACCTATACTAATTTCCTGTACTGAATTGTGATTTATTTCTTTTCGATTTTTGAATACAGAGATTGCAGAAATATTATATATAATTATGTATTTTTCCATAAAATAGAACAAAAAGATTTTATTAATTTATAAACAGTTTAAATTATAAAAAAAATAACAATGCCATAAATTTATTACTTCACAACATTTATTTTATCTATGGTCTAAATTGTCAAATCAATTGTCATGAATGTTGGAGTGCTGGTTGTGGTGGTGTTTGTTGTTTGTTGTTTGATTCCTTTAGTGTTTTATTTTTATAAATAACCTATATTCCTGATTTATTATTAATAAGAATAAATTCTTTATCTGGAAGTTTATTTACAACGTTCCAAAATGTCAAACAGCGCTAGTGAGAGCACTCAAGTGAGCTCCCTTCCCTTGCCTCCGATGCAGTACATCAACTTGTATACAGATGAGAATGTCAGAAGAAATAGGGCACCCCAGCCTCCTCCACCAATCCACGATGGTTATACTATGTTTGGGAACTCATTTAATGCTGACGACACAATTATCAGATCGTTAGAAAGCCAGGTACGCTTCAGTTTTGCTTCTTAAGTGCATAATATGATGTTAATTAGTTGGATTTTGTAGATTTTTTTCTAATTTATAATATTGTCATATTTGTATTTGCAGGGTTTCAGAAGGCTATATCCAATTCACTTTGAAAGACGAAGAGAGTTAAAGAAACTAAATCATTCATTATTAGTGAACTTCTTAGATCTTTTAGACCTGTTGGTTCACTGTCCAGATTCACCACGCAGGGCGGAGAAGGTAGAGGACCTGAGCCTCCTGTTTATCCACATACATCATTTGCTGAATGAATTTAGACCTCATCAGGCCAGAGAAACACTCAGAGTTATGATGGAACTACAAAAGAGGCAAAGGGTGGAAACTGCTATGAGGTAACATCTTTGAAAGATATAATTATATTTATTGTTGGTTATAATAATATGATGTATTATTTTACATACATAACATTGCTAATATATATTTTCAACCTAATGAACTTAGTGCGAGTTTATCACTATATTGGCTTGGAATTGTTGCATATATTTTGCACATTTAACATAATATTCACAAATCAAGCTCGTAAGTTTAATTACCAGCATGTAAGTAATATGAATTTCCTCGTTTTATTTAATATATTATGATTTAGTTTTTTTTCCTTTCTATTTTTTGTTAAATATATTTGGGTTGGCTAGATGAAACCTTTTGGCGTTTTTCTTTGTAATTGAATGACATGCTTGTACACTATTACCAATTAAGATTTTATTTATCTTAAAGTTTTTATAATTATCCTTTCAGATTTCAAAAACATTTATCCAAAGTTCAAGATATACTCCAGAATGCATTGCAAAACCTTCCAGATCAATGTGATTCTGATTCCAAAATACTGGATCCAGAAGAATTGCTCGAGCACATGGACATAATTCAGAATGAGGCTAAACCAGTAGATCCTCTCTATGAGCTCGATAAGATGATGTGTGATATTGTTGACAAAATGCCTTGAAAGTGATCTCTAAAGAATATTTATTTATATGCAAAGACTAAGAAAATGACATGTTTGTATTTGTAGGTTTTAATGAAAATAATATACGAAATCAATTTAACCGAACTTTCTCTAGTTCTATATAAAAATTATACCTAAATTCAAATCTTTTTATTTTGACTGTTTAATTTTATGATACATACTATATTTTCATGTTGACTTAACTCTTTTGGTAGATGACTTTGGATTTTGATATGAAATGAGATAATATGTAGTTGATTCGCATTATTTGCATTTGCTGCAGGTCACTATTCTGAATGTTTTGACAGATCATAGTCTTAATTTTGAATATTGACAAAAATGATATTGTACATGGTCTTAGATAAAGGACCACTTCAAAAAGTTCTTAAGCCTATCGCATTGCTTAGAACTGATTTTTTTTTAGATCTTATTGTTTTGTGACTTTAATTTATTCATTTATAAATTATCAAATAAAATAAATATTTATTATTTTTTTGTTTTGTGTTACTGTTGAGTAAGACTAACACAGTGCGTTAGTCTTACTCAACAGTAACACGAAACAAAAAAAAAAAAATAATAAATATTTATTTTATTTTATTTGATAATTTAAAATGAAGTGTTACAAAGTAAATGCCGATACAATTAATGAAATTATTCATTTATCTTCGTACATAATATATCTTCCAGTTCTACAGAATTCTTAAGACTCAGAAACCGCGAAATGCTGGTTTTTTGTTGGTTTTTACATTTTTTTAATCGTCTTTAATAATGTTACATATTCACGGAAAAAATATATGTTATAGATCAATTCTTTTTCTATTGAATGGTAATGTTTTGAGTTTGGATAGTTAATTAATTTTTTTGATAAAAATTCCGAAAAAAATATAATTTTTTTGTTTTTGAATCACTTTGCTTGAATACCGGGTGGACCAGCGACATATTTTTTTTTTGTTATAATGCCTAATAATATTTTGCAGTGAAATGTCATGTAAATATTTTCAACAAATATTAAAATCAGTTTTAAAATTAAAAAAACCTTCAGTTGAGGAACAATTCATATTTGTATGACTTCTTTATTTTTGTCCAAAGAATGAGAGAGTCTTATACTTTATCTATACGCGCACGAGAGAAAAATGACACAGTCGGTTCCGAGCCGGCTTGCAGTGCGGACGTGGGGTCTGCGCTGATTTTTTGTTTGTTTTTTTGTCATTATTAAATTAGGTATATAATTTCACACAATTTGCATATAAGTCTCGAGTATGTAAATACTACACTACGGATCATACCTTTTGGAAAAATGTATTTTACGACGAATTTAATCTTGATTTTTTTTGCATATTTTATATTTTTTTTTATCTTATTAAGTACATAATGCAATATATTTATCGAAAACAATATATTTTATACATCTTTTTTATTATTATTATTAAATATGAACAAATAACAAGGAGTAAAATATCCATGTAAAATGAGCAAGCTAATCGCTTCTTCCAACTAACCCATTTTTTTAGTAGGCTTGCCCATATTTACTTTTTTATAAAAAAAATTATACATAAAAAAGAAATCACGACATAATTATCCCATAAGTAGGGTAACCAGCAGAACAGTTGCATGTAATAAACATGCAGGCCGTCTCCTCTGTGCCAATAAAAAAATAAGACATTCAAGATGGGCGGCAAACCTCATCGCTGAAATTGAGTTGTAATACTTTGTCTTTATTTTTTCGAACACCTCTTTTCACTTTTTTTATTGTAAACAAAAATAACTTTTTTTGTTTTAACACCAGAGCACAACGTTTTTTTAATCAAAATTTAATGTGCTATGATATACCTGCTTGGTTAAAAAAAAAACACCAATACTGTATTTGAAATATGTATACAAAAAACATTTTGTCGAAAATCCCTAAATTATTACCATCAGTGTAGCTGCATTTAGCTATGCCACCAATAATATATACAGTATTAGGCATATTATTACAACACGTAGAAATGCATTCTGTGTGTGTGTGTGTGTGCGTGTGTGCAGAAGTACCTACCTAGATATAGGCTTAAATTTTATAGTAGTTATTATTATTATTCTCTTTTTGTTAGAAGTTGTAATTATTATTATTACCTACTAGTGGCGGGACCAGTGGGGTAATGAGCAATTTTATTATTCCACAAATTAATACAAAAATTTAAAAGCACACCTGACTTGAGAAAATGTCTATACCCTTCCCCCCATTTCCTCTTTCACATCGCCAATTTTTCGATTTAGTATAAGACTGAGATATTTCACGATTATATTTATGTTCCGTTGAGCACTCAGTAAAGAATAGGTCAACCACTTTTTTCTGTAAGTTTTCGAGTGTCCTGTAAAAGTCAGGTGTTCGAGAAAATTTTTCATTTTAAACTCGGCGATAAGATTTGCCACCCTTCCTAAATGTCCTATTTTTTATTGCGGCTGATGCTGACCACCCCACTTGTGGGATAATAGATTAAAAGTTGCACCCTCCCTCACCCATGAATGTTACAGGAATGTCATCCATACATACTTGTGGGATAAGCCGTGATAGTATAGAAGTAGTAGATATGTATGTGCCTACAATTTCAAAATTTACCCAAATTTTTGAAATTCTATCCCCCGTCGCCAGATTTCCATTACGATACATAGGAATATTCCAATTTCCATTACGATACATAGGAATATTCCAATATTTTCATACCTATAAGAAATTTATATGAAAAATATGTAATCGGGTGCTATTTTGCATGTGTGGAAAGCACGCCACTGTGTGTCCCGCTGTATGATGCACTAGTGTGTCCCCCTCTAACCTCTCCCCTCTCTCTTCATCGCTTCTTTCCGCATTCACTCACTGGACTTTGTAAAAATAATTTGAGTAAATTCGTATGTGTGCTTGTATTGTTTGTGTATTGTGCTACAGAAGTTTATATTAAACAAGCAATAGAAATGCATAGTTATAATCGTTGTGTATTTCATGTTATAGGTCGGTATTTATTGATTATCCTTAAATGTGGCTGCTATCATATATTATATAGTATCTGGTAATGATTTAGACAATATTATTAGACAATTTGAAAAAAGGCACCAAATGTGACCTTGTCTTTATGAACAGTACCCCTTACGTGCAGTTAGTTCATTGAATAACAAATTGTGGGAGATGCCGTGATAATGTCAACTTCCAAAAAAAATATATTTCAATTGATAATAAATACTAGACTATGATATAAAATAAATCGTTAATGTTTTTCAACTAATCTAACCTAAAATTTTCAATTTTCAGAAACCAACATAATAATATCAAAAATTTTATTTATAAAATAATTTTTCTTTCTTTGTCAAGAATTGTTCTAATCATACTTTTTATTTGACAATATTCTCAGGGTAAAGCCGGATACTGAGCTAGTAATATTATAAACGCACAAAACTTTGGTTGAATATTTTGGACAAAGCATTATTTTTATTATTATTATTAATCCTTGGTCCTGACTATGAGCTGAGAAAATAATAATATCAGCGGAACTTCGATACCTACTCGTATTGAGATGCAGATTATTATTATTTATACCGTCGTGTCGTATTGCACTAACACATTCAAATATAACATTTGTCTTAATACACACATCTAAGCAATAAAGGTGTTCTCCTATTGGATAATTCGGCGGAATTTTTTTATTATATACTAAACGACATTTTACCTAATCATGATATTTTATTTGAGTAGGTCTTCCTCTTAAAGATGAGAAATTTATACTATTCTTAAATTTAATTGTGAAGAATTTCACGATTATTTATTATTGTCTAAATTATGATTTTTAAACATAGAGATAGTTGTAAATTTAACTCATAATGTTCCGGACTGGACACTACCAAATAGAGAGATCCTGTCTTTTCTAAGCCTTGTATGGTAGTTTTATGTGTTAAATTTACATATGTATAAAATATAATCTCATACAATGATGAGTTGTAAAAATAACATCTATAAATCGAGATTGTTGTTATTGATACATGATTCACTCGTAATTGAGTACTTATTTTATCTGAAATAAAGAAGAGAACCCTTTCAGGTAGTTATGGTACAAATACAGCTCCGTTTGCACATCACCATGCCGGTATGCCAATATTGTTCAATTACTTAGTTTAAAATATTAATTCTATGTTTATAATATAGGTAAGTAAATGTACTGTGATTAGGATTGATGTAGGTATGTATTACTATAATAAAACAATTTGAAATAAAATTGATGTTTGACTATTTAATTAAATTTATATTATCAATGTTGTGGAAAGAGACCCCATTCAATGCTCCCGACAAGAATGAAGACTAATACTGCAGCATGCATATACAGGGCTTTTGTATCCCTTATTCAGAGATTATGGTGGCACGGAGGTAACACTCTTGCCTTTGCGTCACGAAATCTTGGGTTCGATTCCCATCCATGGCAAAATGAAGAATGATCTTTTAAATTGTCCTGGATCTGAGTGCCACGTGTATCGTTTTAGTACCCATAACACAAAATTCATATCTTAGTTGAGACTAGGACGATCTGTGTGAATTGTCCATGCATGTTTTCACTTAATAAGAATATGGTTAACACCGTTATATAATTATGATGGGCAAAATTAATAGAATAAATAAAAAATGTTCCTTAGTATGCCTTTGTGGAGAAATATCACTCTTGGTGCAATGTTGTACTTTAATTTAAAATACAACTGAAATATGGTTTCATCTAAAGAGATAAGAAAATGAGATAGGGTTTTCAAGAAAAAATCCTTGTTATATTTAAAACTTTTTTTATTAGGATGGAATATAGAATAGCATGAATTTAGTGATTTTGGGAATTTGAATGGATTTGGGAAAATGGAGAGGAATAAAAAAAACATGAAATGTTTTACCTCCATCTGTTATGATCGAATGTCATCTGAAAGAAATTGTAATATTAATAATGTTATTCTGGATTTGAAAACAGCTCCGACCTTCACAGCTTCAATAAGGATGTCCTCGGGAGAATTTTATTATCTAGTTATATCTAATTATAGTTATGAGGGTGATGAACTGACACAAATTTTGAAAAGATGATATAATGCTAGTTACCCAACCCATTAACGTGAGATATCATGATGGTAAAGATAGATGAATTTAATGTCAATGGATGAAAGAAAAATGAACATGCAAGATTTGGCATACAAAAGACATTTGTTACTACACACGTAAAACAAAGTTTTGGTAATACAATGGAAAATGACATTCATTTACATCGGACTAACAAAAGTCAACATTTATTTTCGAAACACAAGTAAGTGTTACGACAGTCAATATTTGACAAAACAAAACAAACTACATATGTTTTGTGAACGATAATATTGGAGAGTCAATAAGTCATATTCGTAACAGCTCTTGCAAAAGTACATAAAATGGAATATGAAATCTTATAACTTTTATTTTATCACTTGTAATAATAAATTTTATGAGTTAGTACATCTCTAAATATGGTTGAAATATCAATACATTTACAAGTTTGTAAGGATATAAATTGTTCATCTTCAATGCTTCTGAAAAATAATACAAACAATAGAACTTTCTTCATTGATGTACCAGCTCCAACAATCCCACAACTGTAAAGAGTCTGTAAAACTGAAAAATCATTTCAAACTTTCAAAACAAGTGACGAACAGCTACCACGGCAAAACTGCATATTTTCACACAGAAGTCAAAATCTGAAAATAAAACATTAGTAGAAGTGCTCTCAGCGTTGAATATCCATCTCTTCACGTCCTCAATTCAAGTATACTTAGTGATAAAGAAAAAAATATATACATATTTAATGACAAATAAAAACGTAAAACACACACACAGCTACCAAAATTTGATGAAGATAAACTGCTTCTGAAAAAATGTAATAAAAAAAAATGATACGGAAGAAAAATGATTATGTACAAAAAGGATAGGATATTTGAAGGAAATTACACAGGAATAAAATAAGGTTTAAAATGGCGTCTTCATTACAATTGATATAAATATATCATTGTTATGAGCGTTAAGATAACTTTTACATAAAGCGTTTCTCAAACTTTGTTTGTACATAGACAAGAAGAGCTGATAAGATAATTTTTATATATAGCGTTTTCCAGACAGTGCTTGTACATAGACATGTAGAGCTAACTATGAACTAGCGCACACACACGTTATAGGTACTCATTTGATTAATACTGATTGCGTCGGTAGTTTCCATTTCGTGAATTGTTTCTGTTGAAGTTTCTTCCCCCCCCACCCCTCCTCCAGTTTCTGCCGCCACCACCACCACCACTGCCTCCCCCTGATATCCTATTGCTGTACTTCCCTGAAGGGGGTGTGTATACTTTCATGTTGCCTCCCCTCTCCCCTCGTGGCCTCTTCTCTGATGAAGGCTTGTCGTTATCATCTTTATCAAATGTGATGGGTTTGTGACGTTTCTCCCCAACAGATGGTGTCTCAGTGGGAATAGGTTTTGCTACTTTGCTATCGTCATTCTGAAAAACAAAAAATTAAAATATAAATTTTAGGATATGTGCAAAGCGAGTTTTCATTATTATTATTATTGTAAATTTTTAAGATGTGTTTGGATTATTATTAAACCCAAATACATACACCCCTGACAATAGAGCACATTGGCAGAAGTATTTATTTGTATTCGGATTTTCTCAATGGAAAATTTGAGGTTCAACGATAAAGCTACTAACTACTTCAACAGTTTTCTTCTCGTTACATTCTTTCACCATTTCTTAGCCCTAAGCACTTCTACGCACACAGTCACAGGTAATGTATATTACAGAACACGTGATTGTATTAGTAACCGATTAGCATTGCTGTGATTGGCTGGTGCATTGTGTGGTATGTAGCATACTCATTACTGAAGGATGTGTTAGTAATCATGTATCCTATGAGTGGGGCACTCTTACATGAATACTACTCTAAGCATCTAGCCATTACCACTGTTCTTGTTCAGAGCATTAGAACTCTGTGACATAAGCAATAATAACAATTCAACTTTTTATTGTTCACAAAAATATACATTTTAAAGAAATGGTACATAACATAGCACATAACATAACATATATAGACAATTCACACAGACCGAGCTAATCCCAAACTAAGATATGAATCTTGTATTTTGGGTACTAAATATATATTATATAATTATAATGAATACTTACAGTAGACTTTTGCATCTTGGTTTCAAATGACAACTTGATGGTACTTTTGTAGCTGGGTGGTGTGTGGAACAGATCTTTAATAAGAGTATTAATGTTGGATGTAGTTTGGAGGGCCACCACTTTGATTTTGTTTTCATCAGATTTAAGCTCATCCCTTGACTTTCCCTGGAAACATATTCAAAATAATGGCTAAATTCTCAAGTAAATTTCTTAAATTATAAAATTGGTACTATTTTTCACATTTGAAACAAAAATAAATGTTTTTTGTGGTTTACTAAAACAAATTTGGAGCCCAAGTGAATAAAGTCACTGGATGTTAGAAAATTAAACATAATCAAATAAAACATCAATAACTAAATAATGTCACTACATCTCAAACTTCATTCTAGGTAAATATGTAATGCATCAAGAGAGTATCTTTTTATTATTATTTTGTTTTATGTTTCATAAGTGAAGCTTTTTCAGATTACTAAGTAGGTGAATATTTATAATACTGAGTTACGTATTTATTTATTTATTTTATTCTTCTTCCACATCATCATTCACCTAACAAAATCAACAAATCAGTTCACATAAAAAAATGTGATAATTATAGTGTTTACTTACATTTGTTGCCTCTTTGAGTTTTTTGATATATCCCTGTGTCAATCTTGCAAAGTATTGTAGTCGCAATCTGAATTCCTTTAATCTGGCTGCATCCTTTGTGAGAAAATCTGGAACTTGTTTAGCCAGTTTGTGGAAAGCAAATAGTAAGCATTCAACATGAGAGAACTCCAGTACTGGGGATGCTTCTTCAGTTTCACCATTCTCGTTTATGGGAGGAAGTGGCATGAATTTCTGAAAAAATAAAAAAGATTAAACTCAAGCTCAACCTTCAAAACCTCTAGCCACATATTTTATATTAAGTGTTATCTAGTGTAAAATAATATCACTATGGTATTTTTCACTAGTGACATAGTCAGTAAAATAACTGCATGTAATAAATACACAGGGCATTTAGGATGGGCAGCTCACTTTATCACTGAATTGAAGATGTTAAGTATCTTATATGAATACATTATTTTTTCCGGGCATTCGAAAAGTTACAGAAAATCTTGTAACAATTAAACCAAGTTAGAATGTAAGAATGTATCGTTTGAGTTTTAAGACATATTGTGAAACCCCTAGGGACATTAACGGTTGTAATTAACTGTGGGAAGGTTTTGTCGGGGGGAGCCCTTCAGGCAATCTCTGAGGCCTCTCATATAAATAAAGATTTTGCACAATGAGTGTGGATGACATAGGAACTACCATTCCCGAAACATCCACGGGTAAGGGAGGGTACAACCCTTCATGTAACAATTAAACAAAATTAAAGTACAAAAAAGTGCATTCTTGAGACAGAGTTTTTTGGTTTATACTAGTGTGTGTTTTGAAGAAATACATATCTCCAGGTATGGTATGAGGTATGTGGTGGGCAGTGCTCTTACTAACTAACTGATGGAACAGAGGGGGAGACCTATTGCATTTTTGTTAGATAAACCTTACTCACAATGAGACAAGAATAAATAACTTCAACTTTAGCTTCAGCATTGTCCAAAGCCCCACAGTGCAGTGTCAGTTCAGCCAATAGCTTCAGTAGCTCCAACTTGGAATCTCCTCCTTCCTCAGAGTTCACCACCTGATCTATCTTTGGAATGATGTGGTCACAGAAGTAGTCTATAAACTTTGTGGAATTCACTTGTGACTGAAATAAGAAAAGTACACTTTCAAATTTTCAATGTGTAATAATTATTCCCAATACATAACTGTGATTCTCAAAAATTCTCACGCAATTTTTTTGTACTCTTCACATGTAAGTATTCACATAAAGTGTTTTTATGTTATGAATTTTTTGACACAATTGGATGTCGGGAACTGGATTTTACTTACTAGAAGTGTAGATATCAATCATATTTTGAATCAGTGAGAGTTATCAATTGGAATGATTAATCTAGAGTGGTTCAAAAAATGATAAAGTGTTTTATTTTTAATACATTATTTATTAAAAAATATATTTTAGATAATGTGAAAGCACTCCTAAAAATAATAAAATAAGCAGTGAACTTAGGTTCAGAATAAAAATTTAAAAAGAAAAAAAAAATTTAATGATTCACCTGGAGACTTAATAAATAATTTGCGAGTGGACTCTTGAAATCTTCAAGGTTTATTATGAAAGTAAGTGACAGATAGAGAACAAATAAAACTTATATGTACACTTTTCCAGGACAAATAAGCTCTTAACAGGGATGGTCAACCGAATAATAATAAATTTGATGAGCTGCTATGGATGATTCCTTGCGCCTTGGCCTTCGTATCAACGCTGGTAAAACGGAGTACATATTGTCATGAAATGAATATATACAAGACGGTATATATTATTTTTATATACCTAGATCGAATATTTGTAGTAGGTAATTAATATAGGAATGAAACTTAGTTTAATTTCAAGTGGATGATGATGATCTATCTATCTATGTAGGAGACAGAGACAGGTATATTTTGGTGTGTGTCATAAAGAGATGGATGTAGTTTTTTTTTGTTGCTTTGGGTCGACATTTTTCAGTACCTGAAGAGGGAGGATAGATGACTCGAGGCAGTTTAGTTTTGAGCCTAGGAGAGGTGGGACTCAATCATATATTAATCTCTGTGTTTGAACTCGACATATTTTAATATTTTTATTTACCCACCTTCGTAGTAGTTAGTACATTATATTTTAGTGATATTTCCACATTTGGGAATATATATAGATCATCCTAAATTACTTTTAATTAACATTTTAAAATCCGTGAGCCTGCCAGCTGTCATAAGATAAGATTTTTCAATATTATTAATTTATTTATATCTAGGTGTCGTGATATTTAGGAGGATATTGTTGTCTACAAAGTAGTCGTCGTACACAAGGATTTATTTATTTAACTTTTCAGATTTTGAAAACAAAGGAATTATGTGTTATGTATGCCTATTTTCAGCACTATTATATGTATGTATGTACCTATGACTGAAATAATATAGCGCGGTACGACACACCTAATACTAGACCAATGGCAGTGGCGTACCGACTTACCTAATATTATACTCTTATTTAATTTATTCTACCATAAGGAAAGATTATGCAATTTGGAGAGAAGTTGTACGTTGATCAGGATATTATTTGATTATTAATTTAATTACATATTTTATCGTCGAATGTCATTTGTATTCTACGAACTTACTGGATTTTTCTACTTATTCAACATGCTGTAATTGCTGCGATATCATGGAAGGAACAAATTTGATATTTTGCATGACACTAATCATAAGTAATATTTATGTATTTATTGGTCTTAATATATTTTTATTTGACTTACATGATACCTAAATTCACCTCACCATAAATATGTAGTCTTTTATAGCTAAATCTTGTCGAGATTACCTTATGGATATGGATCCCTTCTGCCTATCGACACTAGACTAGCTACCTTGTGTCTATAGTGTGGGTTTGATCTATTCGTAACCACATATGTATCATTATTATTATACAATTATGCACGAGACGTATTATGTACTTTGTAGAAACATATACTATATACTAACAATTCCAGTCCTAATCCTGCTTCGAAATGTAGGTGTACCGTTAGCAAGCCCTGCTCCTATCTCTTCGATTCAGCTTTTGAGACAAGGGTCAATATGGGTCTTGCCCCGTTTCCCGCCAGGGTCCTAGACAAAGCTTCTTAACATATATTTATAATTATTCTTATTATATATATAGCTGCATGTTCAAATGAGTATACATATTATATATTATTTTATATATTCGGGATGTAGATTAGTGCACTCGGGCTCAAAGTACGGCATGGCGAGTTTTGAGACGTGAGGGAGCGAAGGTGGCGCTCCTTCAGCATGGACACAGCATGCTTTCCATGCATTAACTAACATGGTAGTTAGTCTCTGAAAATGATGTCATAGCAATCGTGTTGAAATTTAATTAATATTCAAAAGTAATAAAGTTGTGTTTTTGGGTGCGCCACTGTCCTTTCGACTCAACGAATTAGTAGGTATGTTATGTTGTAGAACATACATACATTGGTTATAGGTACTATGAAATGGTTATCTTATGTAGGGACATAGATCGGCAACCAGTTACCATACAACATTCTCGTAATGATATAGAATAATATTATTTGAATTTTATGTTATGATGATTGTTATGTTATATTTCGTTATGTTTTATTATGCACTATTTTTATTATGTTATTTTACAGTATCTCAAGGTAAGTGATCTGACGTCAAAGTTGACCTCAGAGTTAATATGTATCAAAATTCATGTTTAAATTGTTTTATTGATTTTGTGATTTTGTTGTTCTTTTTGATTATTGAAATGTATATTTCAGGTGATTTAATTTTGCGTTTTTAAAAATACACAACGTAGGTAAAATTATCGGCAAAACACAACGTACTGGGTCCGAATCTACGAAAATAGTTAATAGATAAATCTAGACGATCACGAAAGGCCAAGATTCGTTAATTAATTTAATTAGGAATGCGATATTTCGTACGTATATTTGCAACAATGCGAAAATTCATACAATTCTTAGCTAGTCGGATAGGGATGTAAATTCTAGTTTGGGAATCATTTATTACAGTAGGTATAGTTTAGAAGCTAGGATGTTGCAAATTCGGAGCTTAGAATGGTTAAAATAGGTAGGGTCATCACAATATGTAATAGTACATGCACGAGTACTCACACCCCACTAATGGTTGGTAATTCCCAAATATCTCAGGTTAGCAAATTCAGGTACCTGGGAGCAACCATAATGCCAGAGGGTGATCTCCGGTCGGAATTACCAATCCGCATAGGGGCAGCTAGTGGGGCTTTCAATAACATGAACAAAGTTTGGAAGGCGTCTGGACTCAGCATCAGGACAAAATGTCGCTTGTTCAATGCGTGCATCATCCCAATCCTTCTATATGGCTGTGAGTCTTGGCACTTAACCAAGGCTCAGGAGCGGAAGATACTAAGCTTTGAAAACAGGTGTCTTAGAAGGATTTTGGATGTCAAATGGTATGAACATGTTACAAATGATGCTGTGCGCCGGCGCACCCAGCAGAGACCTGTAATCTCCGTAATACAGGAGAGACGATGGTCCTGGCTGGGACATGTTTTGAGAATGCCTAATGATAGTTGGCCAAAAAGAGCACTGTTTTTCCGTCTGCAGGGGTTCCGTCGGCCCGGGCGTCCCTCTTTCACAATACACCGTTCCTATGACAACGATATCAGAGCGCAAGGAATGTCGTGGAAAGAGGTGACACAATTGGCACAGAGACGCTCTGAATGGAGGAGGCTGGTTTCTGCCCTGTGCTCCCGAGAGGAGCGTTGAGGGCGATGATGATGATGATGATGCTATGGATGGTCTCATATAAAAATATCTCTTATGATGGATATTACTTCTTAAATGAAACTGAGTTTAAAGCAAGTACAACATTTAGTTCGTCGGTAGCCTGGAGGTAGAGTCTCGGCCTTGTGAACAAGGGGTCCGGGGTTCGATCCCAGGTGCCGGCAAATTCCCCTTTCACGACACAAGCTTTTAGCTTACTGTGAAAGGTGTATAAGGTTGTATTTGGGTTTATAACAAAACCCAGATATATCTTTTTTTAAAAAAAAAAAAAAAACATACTATAAAAAAGGTGATATGTAAGTAAAACTTGATGAGATTTTCAATTAAGAGATCTAGGGTTTGAGTCATCCTGCTGCTTGCTTACTCCACCTTGTCGATACAAGTACATTGCTTACTGTGAGTTTATACCAAAACCAGATTTACCTTTAAAAAAGTTAATGCCATTTGATATTATTGACTTACAGAAAAATATGGTAGGGCATGCGCTACACACTGTACTACTCGGTCTACATGTTCCGATTCACTGGCAACAAATTCTCCATCAGCAAATGCTTGTGTAGCCACCAACTCCACAATCTCCTTGTGTCCAGCCGCTGTCTTTCCCAGCTTTGTCCATCCCAGTATTTCCATTATAAGCTCAAATTCATCAGCGTTCACATCCTGCAAAATAATTCACATAAAATTACATGTAAATAAAATTGTTTAATGCCATAATTTTATGTGGTATTACATATATTTATACCATCATGACATCTCCCAGTAGTAAGCGGAATAACTACATATATATCATACAGGGTTGTTCTCTCCATGCCACAAAAAAAACTCAGGATAGGTAGTATACCCTGTCTCTGAATTGAAGATGCCAAACACATTTCTTTTTTATGACAAAGACTGTTCCATTACAAGAACTGGATTAGGGGTATCTATTGTTATTCTGACACAAAACAACTTGTTTATATTAGTCGATTCCTCATTGCTGACAATCCTACAAACATTGATGCAGTAAAGTAAAACTATTGAATAATTTTCAGTGAAACCAACAAACTTCTTGGCTTAAAAAGTTACACTTTGACTGTTTTT
Organism: Athripsodes cinereus; assembly: GCA_947579605.1. NCBI lineage: Eukaryota > Metazoa > Arthropoda > Insecta > Trichoptera > Leptoceridae > Athripsodes > Athripsodes cinereus. The sequence continues at coordinate 26,498,862 of OX388310.1, forward strand.
GGTTACATTGTATTCACATAATTCTAAAATAGGTCAAAATCTTTCAATAAAATTTGGTATTAGTGAAGACTACCTATTTACTAATTTACATGAAAATTAAACAGGTTAGGTTAAAAAAAATTGTGAATTCACATGGAAAATTCTATGTTTTAAAAAATTAGAACCATGATATACGTAAGTAAACTTACTTCCAGTACTTTCTTGCTTTCAACAATGATATAATCTTCAGCCTCTTTGTTCAACACATCCTTTCCGAGTGCTTTCACTTTGGTAGCTAAGAACTTGATGCAACGTTCCCGTACCAACTCATTCTCACTTCCCTGTTGTATCTGGGAGAAGAGTCCACTGAGTGTTCCCTTAGCATCCGACTTTAATAATGTGAGTATGGAATTATGAACCATGTTAAGTTCTGCTGCGTCATATGCTTGTAATAACTGTGCCAGGATATCTGCAATACGTTGTGTGTGCTCTTTGTTGTCTTTGCATAGTGCTGGCAGATCTCTAATTGCTTGCTTGCGAATCTAAAACACAGAAGTGGTGAATTATTTAAAAAGTTATGATTCCAAAAATTACACAACTCTACAACGAAATAATAATCCGTGGTTAGATGGAAGAAATCATCATATAGTGATAATCTCGCCACTGAATATCACATTTTTTCTTATGTAAACTGATTGTTGATTTTGGTATGTGAATGATGATGTGCAAGAAGAATAAAATAAATAAATAAATACACCGCAGAATTTTTTTAGAACTGCAGTAATTTACCCGAGAAAAATGTTCCAAAAGAAAATGAATTATTTGCATTTTTCGATTTGTCAGTTAGGTAAGAGTTGGTTTGGGTCTCTTTTATATTACACCACATTAATTGGCAAATATTTTTCAGGTGACATTCATATACCTATATTATTATTATATGCTTTGGCAGTAAAATTGTGGTAGTTTTTTTAGCATTTCTATGAATTTTAGGAGTTAAAAAGTTTTAGTGGTATTAGGAAAGATATTGACTCCAAATATTTATTATGATATACCATAAATATTAATTCCAAAATTGTGTACGAAGTGTGTTCTATTATCTAGAATTTTACTGCAAACTGTTTATAGATAAGTAACAATATTTGTAAATACATATATATAGAATTCTAGTAATGAACACGGAAATACACGCTAATGACACAAATACAGTACAATATCATATATAATTACCGTAATATCGTCGTCTTCGCAAAGATCTAGCTGTGCTTCTATAGCTTGGTCTGATAGGTTAGGGAAGTACTTGAAAAACTTTGCTATAAACTGTGACGCTAATCGCTTCTCCTTTTCAGACCCTTTCACTGCTTCAATAATTTCTATGTACTCTTTTTCATGCTAAAAACAATTAATATAGAGCGATAAAATAAATATAAAAACAAAAATCTTGATAATAGCAGAAGCAAGATTTTGAAACTTTAATAATACCTCTTTGATGTTTTCCTTTGCTTGATCCAGTATATCATAGTTTTTATAAAGTTTTTCTATGTTATCCACGCTCATTTTGATCTTATTTTATTTCTTAAACGATTAAAACAAATTGATAATACAAACGCCGATCTAACGCTCAGAAAACGCACGCCATGAGAATTATGACAAATGAAGATTTGTCTAGGTTGCTTCAGAAAAAATGTTGCCATATGAAAAAATTAAACAACCATAAACTAATGACAGAGATTCTACAACTTTTTTGGAGACATGAAAGCTTTTTAAAATAGTATATTAAGGCAAGACTCGCAAATCTTGCTTATTTTGTGAAAAATGTGTATCCTCTCACTTAAATCTCCATTAAAAAAATATATGAACGTTATAGACCATTAAAGGATGACGTCACAGAAAAATCATTGAGGGGCATCAGGCATCCCAACACAACAGACGATTACGGTGTAATATTAGGTGGAACGCCTAAAGAATACCTAATAGACCATTAAAGGTCACGTGGTCTTGTCTATGGATTTGCTTTTGCTTGGGGGGCAAGCAATCAGATTGCGCAAATCATCCTTGTAGGATGTTATGCCATAAGAGAAAAAAAGAGAGTCAGACGACAAAATAATAACAAAATCGACACTGACAGTTTTTTTGATTATTAGGTATCTATTCTTTAGGCGTCCCACCTAATATTACACCGTAAACACTGTGAATGTGTTGTGTTGGGATGCCTGATGCCCCTCAATGATTTTTCTGTGACGTCATCCTTTAATGGTCTATAATCAAAAAAACTGTCAGTGTCGATTTTCTTATTATTTTGTCGTCTGACTTTCTTTTTTTTCTCTTATGGCATAACATCCTACAAGGATGATTTGCGCAATCTGACTGTTTGCCCCCCAAGCAAAAGCACTAGCGTCTAAAGGTAGAAGAGGGATGAAAATACGCATGCGCAAAAATACTGAGTTTTGATTGGCTGCTTTTATATTATGTGTAAATACAAATTTGGAACCGCCAAACAAAAAAATCAAAAACCAGAGAAGATTGTTTTCTAATGAACAAAAAAATTATGAAAAAAACACCAGTTCAATTAGTATATGTATTATTCTATGTTCAATACCTTCCATCAAAGAAACAGAACAAATAGCAGTTAGTACTTTAGTGTATTTATTATTCTATGGCAGTTAGCATGATATTAAATCACAAAAAGGATCATGTTGATGCCTGTCACAATGTACTTGTTTTCTCTTCAATTTATTTGTTGTTTTTAATTTTCTACTTATATTTGTAGGTGTGTTGATGCTCCTGTTTGATCTTTTGAAACTGTTGTGTTGTTTGTGGCCTGATCTGAGTGTATGTGTGAAAATAATTATTGCTACCTAGGATATCACTACACAAGATATACTTTCAGCATAATAATGTTTTATCTTACAATTTATTATCCTAAATGTATATGGTGTGTGCCTATTGATTTTTATTATTTTATTTCATTGACTATTGAAAGTTTTTTTATAATTTTAAGCGGAATGTTACGATGTTGATAATTGCAGAGGGATTTTGATTTTCTAATAATTTATTTACCTCATTAACACCCAACTATCAAGTTTAGATGTACATAAAGTTGGTCAGTTTTTTTGGAATGCTTATTTCATGGAATTAATGTGATTTTGTATGATTTTATTGAATATTTTTGTACAGTTTTGCAGATTTTCTGTCAACTTTATTGTTAGGCAATAGGCTCTCATGCTGTAAAATGTATTGAGTTTACAAGCTTACGGGTGAACATAGTGTCTATAAACTGTTTTCAAAATTGCGAAAAGAATGTAAAAAATTAGCTAATGTATTTTATACAAGATATATGAATAATATTGAGGATTCAATTAGTAGAAATACAAAAAACTTATTCAAATACTCCTATTCTTTGCGTTCGGCATATTCCGGGGACTGTGCAATTTGCTGGAAGAACTGAAGACACCCCCGATGAAGTGGTGATACAATAATAGACTAAGATTAAATACAAAGAATTACCTAGTTATGCGTTTCTGCAGAAGTAAACATCCTTTTTTTATTAATATAAAATAAATTATTCTCCGCTAGCATCAGTGAATGAAATAAATGATTTTGTATAATTTTTACCAGCGACTTACGTTTTGTTAATCATGTGGACAGTATTTGTAAAAGGTCATTAAGAATGTTGGGTTTTGTGCTGAGAATCAGTAAGCCTTTTTCAAGTCTGTATACATTGAAAATTATAAATACTTTTTTGATTTGTAAAATAATCTTTACAAAATAGAGAGTAGGTTTCTGCGGTACATTAACTGCAGAATTGGTTTGCCTAGGGAGAACATTGATTATGATTATTTGTTGATGTCTCTAAATCTCACAGCGATAGCGTAAGTTACTTATTCTCCATTACTCTCACCTAATATATACAACTAGTAGGGTTATTATTATAATTATGCTTACAGCTATTAGTTTTGCTTTTTTTAATTTAACTACAGTTGTTAAAATCTAAATATCTCTTTTAATCATCACCCCTGCTAACAGATAGACTATTGGAACAAAAGAATTAATATTTCTTTGTTGACCCTCCTTCTCTCACCCTGAGATTGAGCTAGCTGGCTGAAGGTTCTCGTCTGGGAGGAGGACCTGGTTTAAGGAAGAGGAGGGGTGTAACACAGAGGCAAAATTGACAATGCCCGGCTTGACTGGAAAGGAGGTGAAGAGAGAGCAGCAACAATATAAAAAATTAACATATTATGCTTATGGTGTTCTTTAGGAACACATTGAAATAAATAATAATTAAATTATAAAAGTTAGAGAGCTATAGCATATTACTATTATGTGAGGCAGGTGATGTAAAACACAGTAATTAATTAAACATACTATTTATTTATTAAAAAAAAAACATTTAAAAATACCATATTAGAATAAAAATATAGGAGTGTAAGAAAATAATTAATTCAAAACCAATCTTAGTCTAAAAACATCTTATCCTTGGCGCATCTTCCATCCCTCACAAACTTCCTAAATATACATACTCGTCCACTTGCTCCAAACATTCATTTTCAACCTTTATTTCACATATTGTTCTAATGTATGAGCAGAATACTTTTTAATTAGGTATTCTTTATCATCAAATAACACTATCAACTTACTCCTTCCCCACTGAGACGAATATTAGGTTTGTGTAATTTCATCAATTTACATCAAGTTTTGAGATTGATCATAAAGTTTTTTCTTGAATATAAATCATTAATCGTATGCACTTAGTTTTTTTCTCCTTTACTTCAATGTTATGTGCTATCAATCTAGTATACCTACCCTCGACTATCAATGTATTTTAAAAAAGATAAAATCTTTACACATCCAAAATAACAAAATTATTACTTCGACAATGAGGTGGCCAGATTTCTGATGGTAGTCTCAGACTTCCAGGAGGGATGCTCATGGTTTGAATCCTGGAACTGATTCACCCCATCAACACTGTAGTGTACCCCATCTACACAGCTCTTTGAAAAGTTACTTGTCACTCAAAATCAGTAAAAATCTCAATTAGTTTTAGGCTTTTCGCACTCTGACATTTTACTTCAAACAGATTTGTCCACTTTCATTAGAAAGCCACACAGATAACTTACTACTTAATCATTAAAAAAAAAAGATATATCTGGGTTTTGTTTGTTATAAACCCAAATACAACCTTATACACCTTTCACAGTAAGCTCTTAAAAGCTAGTGTCGTGAAAGGGGAGTTTGCCGGTATCTGGTAACGAACCACGGTCCCCTTGTTCACGAGGCCGAGACTCTACTTCCAGGCTACCGACGAAGACGTGATTTCATTGATTTCTTATGAAATCATGTTTTATAAAATACTATTATTATGTATGTTGGTATGTATTGAAGTTACTTGCTGAAGTAATTAGATAAACTATTATACATGTCGTCCTTTCCATGCCATAAAAATTACATTATGGATACCATGCCTCATAGCCGAATTGGTAATACAAAAAATTATAAATATGTAGATAATTCACACTAAATAAATAATTGTAATATATAACTTAACCTCACCAAACATCACACAAAACGAAAACAGCCTATGTGACAGCCTGACAGCTGTCAACTTAATCATAGAGTATTTCACTAGTTTGTGCGCATGCGTATTTTTTTCCCTCTTCTTCTACCTTTAGACGCTAGTAGCAAAAGCTTAGAGCAAAAGCAAATCCATAGACAAGACCACGTGACCTTTAATGGTCTATTGCGGAATAATTCAAGATTATAAGATTATCACTAATGATTAATGACTTGATTTTATCATAATGTAGATTTTTTATGCAAGCAACACTATATCACAATATGGATCCGAAATGCATCTATGGTTTTGTCACACAGAAGCTTCGACAAACGTTCCGTGTCAATCCGCATACGAATTTGTATTATACTAAATACTACCGAATGGTTGAAAACGGAGTCGCCTTTGATTGCCAATCGTTCGCTGTTTTCATCCTACTACCTGGATGCACCCAATTAGCTTTCTCAAGTGAACAAGCTGAAAGACTAGATACACAATAATCTATTGACTTCATATAGATACATTTGAATTAAAGTAGTACATTGTGATACAAATATTGTGGCCCAGCTTCAGATTACAAGACATGATGGAGGGAGTTAGCGCCGGTGAACATAACATTGCAGACTGCCGACAGGATGAGTGTGTCTTGTGCGACATGCTAATATGTGTCACGGAAGATGATGAAATTGAAACCTTTTTGGCGAACATCGAAGTGAAACGTGAAATTGTGCAGGAAAAAAGATGTGACATTAAAAATACAGTTCCGTATGATGATATTGATATACATGAACCTGATATAAAAGTTGAATGCGAGAGAGCCAACAATGTGACAGTGGCCAGTACATCTTCAACGCTTACAGAGTATGCACCAGGGCCAAGTAATCAAACTCATTTAAAGAAAAGAAGACACAAAAATGTTCGTGGTGTGACTAGGAAAGTAAGCAGGAAATATGTGAATTCTTTTAAGTGTAATATTTGTATGAAAAAAATAATTGGTTCAAGTCATTTGCAGAGACATAAAAGGATTCACAGTGGTGAAAAGCCATTTGAGTGTAATATTTGTATGAAAAAATTAACTAGTTTTAGTCATTTGCAGAGACATAAAATTCTTCACAGTGGTGAAAAATCTTTTGAGTGTAATATTTGTATGAAAAAGTTTAATCAGTCTTGCAATTTGCAGACGCATAAAAGGATTCACAGTGGGGAAAAACCTTTTGAGTGTAATATTTGTATGAAAAATTTTGGTCGATCTTGTGATTTGCAGCGCCATAAAAATATTCACAGTAGAGAAAAATCTTTTGAGTGTAATATTTGTATGAAAAATTTTGGTCGGTCTTGTCATTTGCAGCGCCATAAAAGGATTCACAGTGGTAAAAAATCTTTTGAGTGTTATATTTGTATGAAACAGTTTAATCAGGCAGGTTCTTTTCAGAATCATAAAAGAATTCACAATGGTGAAAAACCTTTTGAGTGTAATATTTGTTTGAAAAAATTTAGTCGATCTTGTAATTTGCAACGCCATAAAAGGATACACAGTGGTGAAAAACCTTTTGAGTGTAATATTTGTATGAAAAAATTCAATGAGTCTGGTTCTTTGCAGAGACATAAAAGGATTCACAGTGGTGAAAAACCTTTTGAGTGTAATATTTGTTTGAAAATTTTTAATCAATCTAGTCATTTGCAGACACATAAAAGGATTCATAGTGGTGAAAAACCTTTTGAGTGTAATATTTGTATGAAAAAAATCATTAGTTCTAGTCATTTGCAGACACATAAAAGGATTCACAGTGGTGAAAAACCTTTTGAGTGTAATACTTGTATGAAAAAATTTAGTCGATCTTGTGATTTGCAGCGCCATAAAAGGATTCACAGTAGTGAAAAACCTTTTGACTGTTATACTTGTATGAAAAAATTTAGTCGATCTTGTGATTTGCAGCGCCATAAAAGGATTCACAGTAGTGAAAAACCTTTTGACTGTAATACTTGTATGAAAAAATTTAGTTGTTTTAGTAGTTTGCAGACACACAAAAGGATTCACAGTGGTGAAATGAATTGATTCGGGTCTATATTTCAGGATGACCAAAAAGCTCCCAAAATAAATCTATGTGAGATGAGAAAAAATGTGAAATTTTACTACCATACCATACCATACCATACCATCACGCCGCTTCCCTCGCGGGGTAGGCAGAAAGGATCGAGCGCCACTTCCTTCTATCTTTGCATACATCTTTCGCTTCCGTCACTGTCATACAATTCCTCATGCATGCTCTCCTGTTCAATGTGCTCAACACGTGACCGTCCTGTAGGATTTGATTTAAATGATCTTGCCATTTAATCCTCGGACGTCCACGTCTCCGAGCACCATTCCTCTCAGACAAATATATCTTCTTAGTCATTCTGTCCTCATTCATTCTTTCCACGTGCCCAAACCATCTTAACTTATTTACATTCATCCTTGTTATTACACCAACTTTCATTCCACATTCCTTTCGTATATCAATGTTACGCACACGATCTCTCAGACTTTTACCACACATCCTTCTCAACGATCTCATTTCTACTGCATTTATGCCACTTTCATCCTTCTTTAACCATGTCCACGTCTCACTTGCATACATAAGTGTTGGCACTAAGATAGCAGAGTGCACCAACCTTTTAGCTGTGGTGGATATGTTTCTATTTGCAATTATTGGTCGGATTGCACCATTTACCTTATTGCCAGCAACTTTTCTCCTTTCAATATCGCTTTCACACTTCCCATCTCTCGTGAACAAGCTACCTAAGTACACACATTCGTCAACTTGCTCTAACACTTCGTTGTCAATCATCACCTGGCATACTGTTCTCTCACTTCCTCTTTCAAACACCATAATTTTGTCTTTTTTGCATTCATTCTCAATCCATTAATCGCACAATTTTCATACACACACGTCATCATTCGCTGTAGATCACTTTCACTTTCAGCCATCAATACCAAATCATCGGCAAACATTAACGCTCTTACATTCATCCCATTCATATCAACACCTACATTCATTTCTTTCAATGGACGAATACAATGATCAATGTATAGGTTAAAAAGCCATGGCGACATAACGCACCCTTGTTTCACTCCTTTTGTCAGTGTGAACCATTCCGACAGGTTATTGTTCACTCTAACACACGCAGAACTTCCTGTATATAGGGACGCAATGGCGCGAATTAGCTGACTACCCACCCCACACATTGATAGTACTTGCCACATTTTCTCACGATCTACTCTATCATAAGCCTTTTCAAGATCAACAAACGCGCAGAAAAGCTTCTGGTGTTTCTCCAGGAGCTTCTCTGTCACCATTCGCAGGGAGAAAATCTGGTCCACACATCCTCTACCACTCTGAAAGGCACCTTGCACATCCCATACATTCGTCTCAGTTACTTTTCGAACTCTTTCAATCAATATTCTTGCATACAGCTTCCCCACCGAGCTCAGCAGACTGATAGCCCGATAACTCCCGCATTCTAGTCTTGACCCCTTTCCTTTGTATAGAGGGCATATCACAGCTTTTCGCCAGTCTTCTGGCGTGCAACCTTCCCTCCAACACTGGTTAAAGAGTGCATGACACCATTCGAGAGTCCTCAGCCCACTCAAACTGATGAATTCCGTAGAGATCATATCATATCCAACCGCTTTGCCATTCTTTGCTTTCTTCAATGCATTCTTAATCTCATCCATAGTTATTTCTTCATCCCTTGTTTCATTCGCGTTTTCCCTTTCACTGTTCTGGCTTGGACATTCACCTCCACTTTCAAACAGCTCCTCAAAATATTCTTTCCATCTATTCACAACGTCAACACCATTCATTTTACTATCAGCGGCAAAATTGGATAATTAGTAATGTAATTAGTCTATTAGAGACAAACATTTTTGTTTACAATGTTGTGTTAATTTTTCGTTGGAAGAAAGCGGCGACAAGGCCCAATTACCGGTATATGAGATGGTAGGCCCCACTGTTGTCAAATGTGAGATTTCATAGCAAAAGTAATATTCACGAAATTGTTGCCATTTGTAGAATTATTTTTTGGTCACCACGTTAAATTATTTTTGGACATAAAGTTTTTCGACACCGGTAAACTTTACATTCGAGTTAGATTTTATTTTTGCTGGTTTTTTTTTTATTTTTGCCGGCAAAAATAAAAAAAACCAGCAAAAATAAAATCTAACTCAAATACGAATTTCTTAAAGTTTATATTCGAATTAGATTTCAAAAATAGATAGAAAAAAATTCAAATTAGATAGCAAAAATAAAATAAAACCTGCTAAAATAAAACCTACCTCGAATATAAGCTTAAGGAAATTTGTATACAAATTAGCTTTTATTTTTGCCGGTTTTATTTTATTTTTGCAAATAAAAAAGAAGAAAAATATTTCGCCAAAAAATCCAAATAATATTATTGTAGCAATAATTTTCCTGCATACAAAACTATATTTGACAGATATCTGACATTGGGGCCTACCATCTCAATGAGTTCCCAATTACCTAGGGTAACTTATTAGGGGCAATAAAAATATAATTGTATAATGAAACAAGCACGTGAATAGACTCGTCAGGCACGTCTATGTTGTTTTCTAAGGGAGTCGTAAAACATGGGAAAAAACGGTGCTGATTAGAAGATCCATCTGGGTGGTCAATAATTACATTATGATAGCTTACCTAACGATATAATGCAGTACATAATTATGTACTTAATTAATATGTAATTGAGAATAGTTATAATGGAGTATTGATAAATTATTATTTAGCGAAAGTTGTTGCAATGAGTCACGATAAAATGTATACATTTGTTTGATTTTATGGAATGAATAAGTGGAAGTGAATATAGATATAACATATAGGGTGTGTGTGAGAGCGTATGCGGGTGTGTTGTGTGTGACAAGTTAGTAATCAGTGTCGACTCACAGTGTCGATTCACAGTGGTGAAAAGCCATTTGAAAGTAATACTTGTATGAAAAAATTCATTTGTTCTAGTCATTTGCAGACTTTGGAAAATTGGAAAATTGAAAACCAAAATTGGAAATAGCTTTCAAATGTGTTAGCATCGGATATATTTTCTTAAAGTTTATTATTTAGGTTTTGTTTAAATTAAAGTAGGTATAATGTTATTTGTAAAAGAATAGTTAGTAGAAATAATTTTCAAATTTGTATGCATTTGATTTGTTTTATATTTAATATGTCCCTGCTCTCCTAATACCAGTAAACTTTTTACTGTTTGGAGAGTGAGAAAAAAAAATTGTTACTCATTAGATATATTAAGGTTATGAATTACTTATTGTCATAGTTTGTCTTATGTACTTAAATAAATAAAAAAAAAACACTAATAATTAATTGTTATCTGGAATTCGTTATCAATGTGTTTCTATTTTTATTGTATGAGCTGCATGTAAGTTTTTTTTTTAATATTACACTATGATTTTATGTAATAATCATTGGACGTCAATGTTTAAATAAATAACGAAATAAAAATATTCACTCGGTATTCCGAAGTATTCCGAGGTATTCCGAAGTATGAGTAGTTTTAATTATCTTCTACTCATCTTCTTTTGCTTCACTTAGGACTATGTCCTGTGGTTCTTGGAGCCTGCTCCTGGGAGGTGTATGTCCAACTGTCCCTACATCGTTTAGGTGGTCTTCCTGGGGATTTGTTTCCTGTCATGCGTTCATCTGCTGCAATTCTGACCACTCGATCTGAGCTCGCCTTCCCCACATGATCTCTCCAGAAACGTCTTCTCGTTCTTTTTGTTCTGGTGGTGTCAGCTCTTGATTCTATGCCGTATGTCATGATCGGTCTTATGCAGGTCTTATAGATCCTTACTTTGCTCTCTCTCAGCATGTCTTTGTTTTAATTATGTACCTATGTGTAAATTTTAATTGAGTGTAGATTTATGTATGAGAAAAGAGGAAGAGGATAAAAATACCTAAATGTGAGATATGGGTATCTTAATTAGGTATATTTTAGATATTTAAATATTTAGAGATAAAATAAGAAGATAGCTACGTAAATAATGAGGAGTAAATTGATAGTTATTATTAGAGTCGATGTGGAGCGCATAGATGCTTAGTAGCTAAGCCATAATTCATAGTTCTCAAAGGCGGTACAATGTCAGTAAGAGATAGGAAATGTTAGAGTGAGATAGAGCGACTTTCTGATCGCATCCCTAGTGGAAATCTTAAAGGCGGGTGCGAGAAGATAAGAACATACGTCGTGATTGGAGAATCAGAGCTTCCGCACAAGGAAGATGGCATAAAAGCCATACATATCGAAAAATTGGTTCAATTCACTTGAGAAATTCTGAGATACCGCGATTGTTATTCGCGGAGGGTCAAATCTTTTGAGAACTTCTGAGGGACCGCGAGTAGTATTTGCGAAAAGTGATTTTGTTGTGAGAAAAAATATTTCGCTGAGATTAACTAAGATATTGTTCGTAGGGAGATCGATAGTGATTGTGATTCGCAAGAGTCATTCATAGTCGCGAATCGTGAATAAAACACAGAGAGGGCACCTGAAACTCTGAAGACCACGGGAGGTACGTACATTCCAATCTTGATTCAGTTTTTTTTTTGTTATTTCTTTACTCGAGGTCGAAAGGAAAGATAAGATCTACAAACATAGGAGGCGCGGCTAATCATATTGTAAAAAAATGTGTTTTAATTTAAATGTATGTTCTATTTTATTTTGCACATCATTACCTAATTATTGATTGATAATTATTATGGTATAATGAATAACTAATTATTGATGCCCTGCATAAATAATTGTCGTGGATAGCTACCTTGTTATGGTATGACTGTAAGTTTAATTTTGATCTTGTGTATTGAATATTATTTGATAATATTTTTTATTCATTGAACAGGAGAGCATGCATGAGGAATTGTATGACAGTGACGGAAGCGAAAGATGTATGTAAGGATAGAAGGAAGTGGTGCTCGATCCTTTCTGCCTACCCCGCGAGAGAAGCGGCGTGATGGTATGTATGTATTTATGTATATTTTTTATGAAAATTGATTGTGGATGACTGACTTTAATAATTGTTATGAGTCGGTATTTTATTACGGTACGATTAGTGGGTTGATTTTTTTTTATTGTGTAAATAACTATCATTTGATAATATTAGACATAAGAAATTTGTTTAATTTTTTTGCTAATAGCTGCCTTAATTTCATTATTACTATTGTACATATATTGGATGTTATTAAGGTGGAAGCTGTAAAGTAATATTACTGTTTATTTGTGTAAATAAACCAGATTTGATATCCAATTTTCTAGAGTTTACACTTAGTAGAATAGTTAGCATTCCCTATCCCATCACTTGCTTACATATTTATTGAGTCTTCGGAGGAGGAAGAGAGTAAGGCCCTCTCGCGGTTCGAATCCGCAGAGGAAGATATCGTACGGGTTGTTTAGCTACCTCCGGCTGTTCGTAGGAGCGGAGGACTGAGGACTTATCTCCGTCAGTGTGAGCTAGCCGGGAAGAGAGGTAAGTCCCCTCCCACTGAGAGTAAAGGAGTGAACCCCGGAGGGTTGTGCTGCTGGGAGCCTGGAAACACCCGTGTCAACCTTTTGAGCGTAATATTTGTATGATAAAATTTAATGAGTCTAGATCTTTGCAGAAACATAAAAGAATTCACAGTGGTGAAAAACCTTTTGAGTGTAATACTTGAGTGAAAAATTTAGGGACTTGATTATGTCAGCAAGGCATAAAACAACTCATAGTGGTGATAAACATTTTGAGTGTGATGTTTGTTTGAAAAGGTTTAACCTTTCCAGTAGTTTAGTAATAGTAAAAAGGATTTACAATGTTTGAGAAGTTAAGCCTTGGCATATTGGAAATATTACTGTTCAGGATAAGTTATGTGGTGTTCTCACTTTGGCGAATATCGCTAGGGCACCAAAATATCGCCAGCCATTTGAACCGTGTGAACAAAATGACAGATAGTCTGAAACGATAAAAACCAGTAGAAACGATATCGTCTCGAGTTGACCACCTTTTCAACAACCAACCAACAATCAATCGACCAACATTTTCGGCCGATTGAACGATTCGCGCACGCGCAGATGTGCGCGGCGTTCATATCTATGGTAAAAACTTTATAACCTATAAATTTTATAAATGTTTCCCGCTTCGTGACAGCTGTTATCTTTGTTGTTGGTTTGTGGCGTTTGTTTCCTTAATTAAAAGGCGCCTTATAACCTCTACTATAACATTTTCGACTAAAAATAAACACTTCGCGATCTCCATCTCGACGCCATTTTGAAAACAGTGTCAAAATCAAAGCGCATCTGACAGATCGTTTCTATATCGGTGGACTGTGTGAACAGGTGTGACGATCAATGGGCGTACGGCGAATTTTGTTTTTTCGCCCGGCGTTATATTTTGAAATTCGCCTGGCGATATTCGCCAAATGTGAACACCCCATTACGGTGTCAATCAGATGATCGCGGACCCATAAGCGGCGCCATATATAAATCATCCATTATAATTATTATTTTATTTAAAGTTTTTTTTATTATTCTATAATATTGCCCCAGAACAGATTTTGGTCTAGTGGGGCAATATATTCCATAATGATGTTTTTATGTTATTTTTGTATGTAATTGGATTGTATTTTATGCTTGATTACTTTTTATCAACATTTTCGCAGCTGCTTATTTAAAAAGCGTCCCCACGAAAATCTATAGACATCGCAGTAATAGTTAATATACAATAATGATGGATTTATTATTAAATGCTTTCAAGTAATAATATATAATATCACAGTACCTAGTTCCCATAAGTGGGATACTTAGAATATAAACGACATTATAAATAAATGACATAATTATATTTAAAAAAAACTGCATTATGAAAAGATCAAGTAGGTAATTAATAGTTAATAATGTACTTTTAATATTTTATTTATTTATTCTTTTTGCACATCATCATTACATAACAGTGTTAACAAAATAATATAAAATTTTAAAAACTAGGACGATGTGCAGTGGCGAGATTATCACCATAAAGTGATTTCTTCCATCTAACCATGACACATTGACATGAAACTAGTAAAAAACAAATTTACTTACAAAAAAAAACATACAAAATATCAAAACACAACAAAAGAAAAAAAAAACAAAGTTTAGAATAATATATTTGACACACACCCAACATGTGGTAGGGATCAGGGATGTTGCGAATATTCGCATCCGCAAATGCGGAGCTTCCGCATGTATTTGGACCAGGGATGTTGCGGATGTCGATTTTTACACATCCGCGGATGTGCAATAATCGATGCGGATGTTCATGCGGATGCGGATGTAAGACAATTTGCGACAAGAAAGAAATGGGGCGGGGCTGGCGAATGGCGCGTGCCGTTTGCACTTGATATTAATCAATGGGAACGAAAATAATGGTGACAAGATCCGACGCGTTTTTATTTTTGCCGGTTTTATTTATTTTTGCAAATAACAAAGAAAAAAAATATTTCGCCAAAAAATCCATAATATTATTGTAGCAAAAATTTCGTCACATATTTGACAGTGGGGCCTACCAACTAAGATAGTTTCCTACTTTTTTCTATAACATCTTAAACATCCGCATCCGCATTCACATCCGCGGATGTGTAAAAATCGACATCCGCAACATCCCTGGTAGGGATTATAGATCAGAGGAGGGGGGGGGGGGGCTAGGGAATGGATACTGAGCTATGAGATAGCATTTTTTCCTTTACATAAGATTTAAAGACATTCAACGATTGTGAAACTCTATGCGAAGAAGGAAGATTATTCCAACAACGAGCACCATAAACTGAGAATGATTTCGAGAAATAATTGGTACTATGTGTAGGAATTGCCAGAAGACGCTCGTTATTGGATCGCAATGGTAGGTCATGGCTCGCTAAATACTCGAAATTTTCTTTTAAATAATAGGGAGAAGACGTGGAATAGAGTATTTTGTAAACAAGTGATACAATATGAAGTTCACGTCTTTGATGCACAGTTAGCCACTTAAGATTGACTCGATACTGGGAGATATGATCAGACCTCTTGAGATTGAAAATAAATCGGATACCATAATTCTGAATATAAATATAAATTACTCAAAAATATTAATTATACATAACTTAATAACTATCAAGCTAATTTTTAAAATAACTTTTACTTTCTGCTCCATACGCTTTGAAATCCGAGGACGAAAAAATTAAGATTTTGAAAAGCTACTTTTGTTTCTTCATTTAGGTCGATCACAAAAGTTTATTATACTCGGAGTTGTGAATTTTATTTATTTATTTTATTCTTCACTGTACATTGTTTACAATAATACAAATTATAACAACATCATAGAAAATATCAGTTATACAATTCAATGTACAGAGGGTGAGTTTATCGCTAAAATGAGATGTCTTCCAACTAACCTGGAAGTCTGTTTAAGTCTTTTGTTTTTGCACTGAAACAGTTACATCATTAGCACTAAGAAAAAACTTATAACCACTGTTGCCTACCTAATAAAACTATAATAGACCATTAAAGGATGACGTCACAGAAAAATCATTGAGGGACATCAGGCATCCCAACACAACAGACGATTACGGTGTAATATTAGGTGGAACGCCTAAAGAATACCTAATAATCAAAAAAACTGTCAGTGTCGATTTTGTTATTATTTTGTCGTCTGACTTTCTTTTTTTTCTCTTATGGCATAACATCCTACAAGGATGATTTGCGCAATCTGACTGTTTGCCCCCCAAGCAAAAGCAAATCCATAGACAAGACCACGTGACCTTTAATGGTCTATCTTTAAGTGTAATTCTCGTAACATCTTGTATTTAATTATAATGCAAACACGAGGAAATCGCGCGAAGTTTTAGTAGAAAACAAATTGTGGTTTCAAATCCCGCGCATTTCGTTACGAATCTAGAAATTTCGTATATTAAAAACAGTTCACACAAGGGCCAATTCTGAATCTTGATGAACTAACTAAACTAACTAATAATAGTTGACTAATATTAGTCAATATAGTACAAATTCGTATTCAGTATTAGTTACGAACTATAAACAACTATAAACTCGATAACCACCAAGGGCAAACGGTAAAATCTATGAGACAAACAAATATTAAGGTGTCAAAATGAACTAGCTAACTAAAGTAGCATTCACATTGCTTCACTTTGGATGATCATCCAGAGTGTCAGGGTCAAAGCTGTTCATCGAAAGTGAACACGTCTGTTCACATTTGTTCATCCTATGCTTTCACTGCCATGTCTACTTTCTCACTCATGTTGTATGTAGTTTGACGTATTTTCTTATAAAAATAATCAAACAAATTCAAAAATGAAAAATAACACTTAAAATAAATTAATATAGCTCTCGACTGCATAATAATTTTGTACATGATTCTGACATTCGATACAAATTCATAGAGAATAAAACAAATAATAAGATGAAACTTGTTTATGGTCGTTTCAGTGAAAGGACCTTTCATCAAAATTATGACGAGTGGTAATCTCTTTCCTCCGTCATCGCTAGTGATCACTATTGATGAAACGCCTGTTCACATTTGTTCATCTTGGAGGATCATCCGGAGTGATCACTGAAAGTGAACGTATGTGAACGACCCTTTAATTAGTTTTAGTACGGAAAACTGTGAATACGAATTTGAACTAAATATTATGACTCAACTATCTCCTTACACTTAGTGCAACTAAACTATTTTATGATTCAGAATTGGCCATACTGTGGAGTTCGTATTTTTTTTTAATTTTATTTCACTAACTTTATTTAATTTTTGCGTTTATAGTATGCGGGAGATGAAACCATGAGTATGAACACACATTTTATTTATAAGAAACGTTATTTATGTGATATTGTCTAAGAAGATATAAGATGTACATATTAATAAAATAATATTGTACATGTGAACCGCACTTTGTTAATCCAGTTCCTAACGTCGTGTCTATGGTTTGTACACAATTTTTTTGAGCCTTGGCCATATAATTCAATTGTATGAGCTTGAGTATTTAATTACATTTAAAATACCTACTCGTACTTTAATAATTTATAAATTTTCAGCATAGGTAGGTACTTATGAATGTATTCATATTATAAGTATTTAATTATCTCATAGATCTTTTTGATTTACACCGTCTTAATTTTAGCGCGAATGAAAACAAAATTCGTAAAACTAAAAACAATACTAACTTATTATGTGAAAAAAGTTCGTAAACCGAAATGAATTGCACTTTAAAAATGATTGGTGTCTGCAGTGTGTTTGGGTTTATTCCGAATCCATTTTTTTTCAAATCTATGTAGGTTTTAGATTTTTTTCTCAAGTAATTTTGCCCCCCTTATCGTAATAATTGACACTGTTTGATAAGATTAAAACAATGCTAGTATACTTGTATAACTAATTGTATAACTAAATAGAGTTCGACGGTAGCCTAGAGGTAGTAGAGTCTCGGTCTCCAGAACAAGGAGTCCGTGGTTCGATACCAGGTGCCGGCCAACTCCCCGTTCACGGCACAAGCTTTTAGCTTAGTGTGAAAGGTGTATAAGGTTATATTTGGGTTTATAACAAACCCAGATATGACCCCCAACAGCCTTCAGCGGCAATAAGTTGGGACAGTGCCAGGAAGAAGCGAAGGACTTATGTTCGTATTTTTTTTTATTAACTTAGTTTTCGATGATCATTTTGATAAAATATGGCTGTAATTAATTTACTTTCATCGAAAACTTGACAAAATCAACTCATAAACCTTTGTTTTTGTTGTCTAGGTATTAGAAATTTTTAAACTTTTTTGTCCGGTTTCTCCATTGCATTAAATTACTGTTTAGTTGAAAGATACAATAAAGCGGTTTACTCGCCCTTTTAACAATTAATCATTAAATAAATAAATAATGATAATACACAGCCATGTCACTGATATAAAAATAATAGAGTCAAGTCAGATAATATGTAGTAATATAGATCCATAGACAGATTATTATTGACGTGGAGATTAAAGTGATTCGTTAAAAGCTAAATAATTACGGAGTTTAAATTAAACTGACTTTATGCAAATTATAAATAAATAGGTATTTCCTTTTAGTTAAAATAATTTCGTTATTCCCATGCTCCGAGAAATTATTGATAAAAACAGAAGCCGACAATATGCGCACGCGCGGCAAAGCAAGCGATCGTTTGAGTGAAAAGCAGTGGCGGGGAGAAGAGGACAACGGGGAAAACTGGATACGGGTGGCAGAAATGAACTGAGTTAGGAGTAGTGAGTTGCGTGTACCTTAGCTGTAAATATGGAAGTATTTAATTTATTAATAGCCCTACGGCTTATTCTGTTTTCTTGTGATACATTTTAAATGAAAAAAGGACATCTGTATTCAAGGGCTTAGGGTAAGCTATTATTACTTATGTTTAAACTAGTTATTATTCTTCAATATAAATTGAATTTATGCGATGATATTTTCCCTGACTCGGTAATATGAACATATTATAATACTGTTTTTTGAAGGCTGCGCGTCATAGTAAACTTATTCTAAAGGCAATATATTGAACCTAATAAACATGTAAAAAGGTTATCGCGTTTGTTAAGAGATTCGCTGATATACAGTAATGAAATGAATTGCAAAGTATATTTAATTTTTTACATTAGCTGAAGGAAAATTAAAGAGCAAATTTATATTACATGGTTATTCTGACTGTACCTTTTTGTAAATATTAATTTTATAAGAGTATTTTCTACTCCACTTACTGGTGACGTAAAAGATTCAGGTGAAATTTCACAAACTCTTTTCAAATGCTATAAAAATTTAAGAGCTTATGAAAATGGAAACGTTTTTATTTGAGCATTTATGTACGAATATATATATGTAATAAGTTCAAGGTTAAATGAAAAGGTGCGGCATGTGGCCAATAAGATTTTTTCTTTTAGCATAACATGTAAGAGAATAATCATCTTAGAATATTTTGTATTACACATAAAAAAAATTGAAAACTCTGTATTTATTTCATTATGTCATTGATTCGAAAATACATCAATTTATAAAATTTAATGTTAAACTAATTTCCGCATAGTTGAATTTTCGTTACAATTAATATCGGAAATGCTTGTAACATCTATTATTCTATGACGACCTAAACAATTTATAGTTCACTTGTAAGTTTCATCAGTTAGGTACTCGTACATAATCATTATAACATTTTATGTGAATTTAACACGTAGAGTATGTATTGTTTTATTACAATAATTTGTAATATAATTAGATCCAAAATTAAGATACAATTTGAATAAAAAGGTACTGATCAAGAATGTTATCACATTTTATAAAATTTGTCTCAAGTGTGGTGGATGAAGAGTAGTGCCTCCCTTGAGCCAAATATCGACGGTGGAGAAAGGGTGTTATTGGAGCTGGTTTACTTCTACGAACGACGACGTATCGATCCTAATGTCGCGCTTTATAAACCACACTATTAACATTTATTTATTGTTATTATTATGTTTAATTTTAATGTTATGTAGTTTGACGACGCACTTCAAGTATTCAGTGATGACAACAGTAATGAAATCATCCACTGAGTGGGTTGAATGTAAGTGGTTTTTCACGACTTTTTATGTGAATTTATCTGCAATTAAAATGTTATGTAGAAGAATCAATAAATTGATGATGTTGCTGAATACTTGAAAATAGGCTAAATATAGATAGATTTCGGGCTCTAATGACATTCTGCTACAAAGAGATATATTCGATTTTGATCCCTTGTCACTCATTTTTGATTTATTCTAAAATGAACATTTTTCATAGTTATAAGTCTGGACACATTTGTAAGTTGGATATGAAAAAAAGAAACTCCGAAGATTACATCGATGGGATGGATGTTCTGCCTATATCTTAATTAATTTATAATTATTATTGGCTGCACGAAATTTGCAATAAACTTGGGATTAAAAACTTAGACGTTATTGAGAAACCCTACTCGATGCCACACACTTCCACACAGAAAATTCGTGTCTCAAAAACATTTACAAAATTGATCTACATCGCTAGAAAATAATACATGGTTTGGTATAATATTATTTAAAATCAAAATGATATACCTACTTACACAGTTACATACGAAGGTTAATTACAATACAAAAAGTAGATTCATCTCTTGTATAGTACAATTCATTATGTTCATACAATTAAATATATTTTTTTACATTTTGCAATTATGTCAAGGGTGCTTTTGGTTCTTGACCCATTTTTCACTCTGATAGGTTTGACCTATTTTTATTCTGTATACTGTACAACACAAAAAGGGGGGTATAAAATGAATAGGGTTTGCTCACATTCACTCGTCATGGGGAATAAGGAATAGGGGTAGTAATGTAGGTATCAACAGGTTTTTCTGATTAATTATTTCACATGAAAATATTTCGTTAATTCTTACTGCAGAGAATCTCTCTGAGCCAAAGTAAGAAACAGTTTACCCATACAGCATAGTTACATATATTGATATATATATATATATATATATATAGTGAGTTAAAATCCATCGGATTGGTCTGCAACGACTTCAGATTTTCTTCTCCATTCCTCCCTATTTTCAGCTAGTCTCTTTAGTTCTACGTATGTGCCACAGTTCATGCCCTTTTTCATCATATTGATAGAAGTTAAATTTAAGCGGAAAACATCCTACTTCTATTTATTATCACACAATGGTAAAAGATAATAAAGTAGGTAGGTATACCAAACCAGATGGCGTTAATGAACCAATGTTTACAATGAACCTTTCAAACTTTTTTGACAATATTTTTATTAATCAGTTTTATTAAGTATATTCACCCGCGTAATCTCTCTAATATCACTATTTGACTGACCTAGTTGGTTTTCAGCCTCCTTTCTCTGTTTATTCACTCGCATTAACACTTTACTGGATTTACCTTTTTATAATCAGTATTCTTTACTTTCTTTATGTATCGCGCTATTACTGAATTACAAAAGGAAAGAAACAGAAGAAAATATATTCTAGGGCTTTGGTACATTAAAATAAATCAACGACACTACTGTGTGTGTATTAAATTATGTCGATAAACACGTTTTGGGTAGTTTTTATTTCAACTCATGTACAAAATGTACCCAAATTAGAAAATGTGTGCGAGGGTTGCTATTTAAGTTTTGAGATAAACAAGTATAAACAAATATTTATAATCGAAAATGGCTTTATTGTTTTGCAAAATATTTTCCATGAAGTTCAATCCACTTTTGCATGCGTTTGAAGCCATCTTTGAAGCCCTTTTTCCGGTTCGATTGAGGTACCTCCAGAATACGTGATTTGAACGCATCAACTGCCTCTTCAGGCGTCATAAAACGTTGACCTCACAATTTGTTTTTGATCTGCGGGAATAAAAAGAAACATTGAGTGCCAAATCAGGGTTGTGCAACGGATGACCCATCAATTTGGTGTTTTAAATGCTTAAAAATGCATTTGTTTGAGCTGATGTGTGAGAACTTACATTATCGTGGTGGAGAATGATTCGTCTTCTGCAATTGGTTTCCCTTATTTTTCCGAACACTTCTGGCAAACAAATGGTGGTGTACCATTCAAAATTAACCGTTCTACATTGATCTAATGGAATGGTAGCGATACATCCAGTTATTCTGAAAAAATAGGCGACCATTTGCTTCGAAGTGCTTCGTGCGCGAACAATTTTTATTGGATTTGGCTCATCTTAGATAGAGCGTTTAGTGTTGCGGGTCCCAGATGTTGGAACAAGCTGCCTCTGTGTCTGCGAGAGGAGGTGAATGGAGAGAGTTTTAAAAAAGGACTGAAGACATACCTTTTTGCTGGGAGTTTCGGGTGATGGATACGATATACAGCGCCCTTGAGGTCATGTTATGAGTAAACGGCGCTTTACAAATTGTCCATATATATATCTTGAAAGACCCATACCCTCCTGACGACCAACGTACTACTGATAGGACATAGAACTAAAAAAAATCTATGGTCTAAACTTTTTGTGGCATTGTTCAAATTTGAATTTCCCGCTATTGGTCAAGGCCTGT
Organism: Athripsodes cinereus; assembly: GCA_947579605.1. Taxonomy (NCBI): domain Eukaryota; kingdom Metazoa; phylum Arthropoda; class Insecta; order Trichoptera; family Leptoceridae; genus Athripsodes; species Athripsodes cinereus. The sequence continues at coordinate 26,521,441 of OX388310.1, forward strand.
ACTAACAATCAGATAAAAATCGCACCACTGACGGCTACCATTTCATTAAAAATGGCGTCAGAGGAAATGCAGCGACGCTCGCGCTCTCACAAAGGTAAGTCTTATCAGTTTTAATCCAGCCAAATTTTAAGTTTTTTCGTGTAAATGTTTTCTAAAAGTAATGATAAAGTACCCTTCTAGTTGTTTGTATCAATATTTCGTTGAATTATTAGGAAACTAAAGAAACATAACCTATACATTTTCTATGTTCTACCAGTAGGACGAATGTCGCCAATTAAAGTTTAATATTTAAACATCTCTTGTCCTAAACGTAGTACATAGGATCATTTCTGTTTTCTTTTTAGATTTGACCGATGAAGAAATATTGGATATCCTCAATGAATCAGATTTTGACTATTCAGGAAATGATTCTGATGAGGACCCAGTGTATTAACCTCCAGATATTGGCAGAAATATAGATATTCTCACTGAAAATGGCCAAAGCTCGGATGAAAACACTTGGGTTTCAGTAAATAGTGAAGATTCAATTATACAAGCTCCAGTTCCTTCTTTTTAGTACCATCACGATTTTGAGGATGTACTTGAGAATCAAGTCGTGGAGAGCATGGCAGAGGAAGGGGTCGATCACAGCTGTCTCGCGCCCAAGCACAAGCTGATAAGAATAAATGGACAGCTGAAAAATTAGAATCAGAGGAGTCCCATTTGAGGCAATCAGTATATGTGTTCTTCGATACAACAGATTGGAATTTTCATTTTTTTTAACCAGTACATTGATGATGAGATTCTGCAAACCATAGTGGAGTGTACTAATAGAACATGCATATTCTTGAAAGGCAAAACTCGGGGTTTAACAATTAGAGAGTTAAAAGTATATTTTTGGAATAACTATGATAATTTCAGCTCTTCAATACCCTCAAATGAAAATGAACTGGTCAAAAAAGTGTAGGGTTCCAGTAATTGCCTGTGCCATGACTCGCACTAGATTTTATGCAACCTGAACATAACTCAAATGTATGTATGATGCTGAAGTTGTAACCCCAGAAGAGCAAAGAGAAAGAATCTGGAAAGTGAATCACTTGTATGACCAATATGGACGGTGTTGATCTTGCTGATCGTATGCTTTCTATCTGCCCGTCAAGAAATCGTACTAAAAAATGGACAGTTCGAGTAATAGCCCATCTAATTGATTTGGTGGTTGTTAATTCGTGGTTCTAATATCGGACTTCTCAAGTTGCTCAGAAAAAACCGAGATCTCAAATTTTGAAACTCCGAGAGTACACACTAAATCTTGGTATGGAGCTTGTATGTGGCAACGATATACCAAGTGATGGAGAAAGTGATCCCGAGCAAGTGAGGGAACTGGAACCGCGACACAAAAAACGGAAGGTTTTGATCAAACCAATTTCCACAAAACAACGACGCTAACAGGGAGCATCTCACTCACCTCAATATGGACCAAAACAAGCATGATGCAGAAACACTGGTTGTCAAAAGAAAACAACAGTTTTTTGCACAAAATGCGAGGTAAATCTTTGCTTCGTCTCCGAAAGAAACTGTTTTTTTCAGTTTCCATGACAATGATGAGGATGATTAGATATTTGTATTTTGATTGCATAACTTCATTTTTTTAGTGAAAGTTGGAAGGACGTGTTCGAAAGTGTTCTAACCTGATTTTTTTTCATTTTACTTTTTTAACTTATTTTTAATATAATTATTATTATCATACGTTTATAAATAAGACTTTTCAGAAGAAAACTTTTATCTTTTAGCTAAGTATTTTAATTCTGAGTAAAGAATCACCATAGAATTTAGTTTCATGTTTTTTCAGACTAAAAAGTTGATATTTGTGAATAATATTGTTAAAATTTAAACATACCAAAAATAAACATTTATTATTAATAAAAAATATTACTAATTCTACTCAATATTCTCTGGAATATCGTTTTAAATGCTGGAAAACCTTTCTATGTACTATGAGAAGGACAACTGTCTTGGCGTCATATGTCCTATGAGTAGTACGTAGAGAAAAGCCATATTTTCCGGCCAGGGATTTTTTTCACTATTTTTCCCTAGAAATACAACCAAAAAGGAGCCATTTCTGAAAATTTCACGAAAATCGGAGAGAAAAAGGACCTCTGGTCGTCAGGAGGATACAGGCGATTGTTGTTTAGTTTCGGGCTCATATGCATATAGCTATGATTCGTCATCTATCACAATCTTATAAACGTCTTTTGAAGCACCACGGTTGATTTTTTTTATCATTTATTTGCAAAAATCGACACGAGCCCTTTTTTGAACGATTTGCAAACTATGCGGTATCCAACGCGAAAAAATCTTTTGACAGCCAACCGTTCATGCAATATCAAATGTATGTGAGTGGAACTAATGCTCAAGCATACCTCAATCTCATGGTATGTCACATGACGATCTTGCAAAATCAGTTTACGCACAGCATTGATGTTTTCTGGCACAATAGCCGATTTTAGACGACCTTCACGAAATTCGTCCTGCAACGAAGTCTGACCACGACTGAAATCAGAAAATCAGCGAAACATGATGGCTTGAGATGGTGCCTCACCATTAAAAGTCGCAACAAGTTGATCGGCACACCGTTGTTGGTTTGATCCACGTCGAAAGTCATAGAAAATTATCGCACGAAAATGTTCACGATTTAATTCCATTTTTTTAACAAAGCAAATTTTTCAAGTATGTCTAAACAATATAAATATCACTCGTATGACAAAACGTTCTGAGTATGTTTACTATAAAATGTTTCAAACTTTACGATGACAAAGTCAGATTTGACATATTCGCACTGGTTTTGCCGTATCTCAAAACTTAAGTAGCAACCCTCGTAAATGGTCAAATAGGTTGGTGATAAAATGTTGAGAAAATTGTTGAAGTAGAAATAGGGAATTGTGATAAAATAGGAAAAATTGTCTTTATGTAACTGGGCTAGAGAGTGAAAGTATTTTATGTAACAAATGAAATGACAATGTAATGTAGTACAACATTACCTATTAATATAGCATTACCTATTATATACAATTATTATTACCTCGTTTTCTAAAATTAGGATACTTTGGTATGTAGTACATGGAAACAATTCTCGAGGGAAAATGTATCGTAAAGGAAGATGAAACTTTTAAACCATCAAATGAACCCAAACTTCACAAATAAAACTAAAAAATAATAATAATATGAAATTTTATGATATTGCCTTTTTTCCTTTAAAAAGTTTTGATAGCCAACCAAGTATTTACTAAAATAATACTATCTTTATTATATTATTTGATACTACGAAGTATTAAACTTTGTGATGATATTATTATATTATTTACAGGAATTATATATTAAACAATATTAAACATAGATTCTAGAATTTGAGATATGATTGGTTTATCTCATTCTTCTCGCTTTGATTAAAGTTTCGCTCATTTAATAATGCCATTATTCTCTTAATTTATAATTAAATTTTCAATGTTAGGAATGAATACAATTTCAATTTATAAAATTATCCAACTAAATATAGATTATTTTATAGCAGTCTCATAATAATAATTATAATGACATTCAGAAGGCTTTGCTCGTGTCTTCCAATAATGAATTATGTCACAAAGTTGATTAATATAAAGTAATTAGTTTTACATTATATCATAGGTATAATTTAACACAGTAGACCTTTTATCGTACAACACAGTATGTTGTATTTCCAAACTTGAAAATAATTATACATAGATACATTGTTACAACAGAATATAATATTTCGTAATATAATTTTATAGGGAAACCTTTATGTAATAATATTATTAAGAAGTGATGTATTTGGTTTTAACAGTTATAACATAAACGGTAAACCCTTGTCATTTCGCTCGGAATGAAAAGGTTTAATTTGTTTAGGAAAAGGTTCAACGTTTGTACTAAAACGTTTATCTTTACTCTATGGTTCATCTATTATTTTTCATCACAACACCTAAAATAATTTTATTATAATGTGGGTCGTCTTCTATGTGGGTTTGAAATGCGAAACAAAAACAACTCCATAACACCCATAGTAAGTAAGTGTATAGTAATAATATTATATTGCTTGACGTCAGAAACTATTAGTGCAATTTAATGAACATGGAGGATGTCTCGATTTCAGACAATTAGATACAGTACCTATAAGTAATAATGATGGGTCATAGATTTTATAACAGACGTAATTTCTTTTAGAATCGTCTACGTCATTGCGTAGAAGACAAAGTATTTTCAAAACATTAATCCAGGCACTACATTTAAGCAGGGAATTATTATATTGAATTACATTGAGATTTCTGAATTTATCATGGCAACAAAACAAAAATATCAATAGTTATGCCTATTTATACAAAATATCTGTAATACAAGATAGATATTAATTGTTTCTGCAAGCAAAAATAATCGTCCAAGTAAACGAATACACCTAATTAAGTTAAATCCGGTAGCATGAATCTGGATTTGGAGTAAATCCAAAAACAAATAACACTCTTACAGTAAGTGAGCAATCTGCTTATGTTTATAGTAGTTTTTAGTAGCTTACTGTGAAAGGTTGTATTTTGGTTTATAATAAAACCCAGATACATCTTTTTTAAATAAAAAAAATGTCCTGAAGGTGAATTATTATTTTCACATCATCTTTACTGGACCTTATTTCCGGAAACTCATGATAAAGAATACATACTAACGTGATTCATTTATGCAGAGAAAAAATAATCGAATTACAAATTTTTGACAAAAAATTAAATTTTAAGCCACTTATGCATTTAAAAAAAAAAACAAAAAGCTGAAAATGAAATTTAGTGCTTAGAAAATTAAAAAAGTTTTGTATAAGGTCATGTGTCATTTCTCCTACGTTTTTTCATTTGATATTAAATTTCATAATGAACTTCATCATTAAAAACAGCCTGTGTTCTTAATTAATATTAAAAATAATTAAAGCGAGTTTTCCAATTAACTTTCATCCGCCTTTTTTGAGATGTGTTAATTATTTATTATCTACATTGTAATAATGAAAATTCCACTAACTACGTGATTTGAGTTAGATATATTTTATAATTAATTAAAACAAAGATTTAAAAGTCTTTTAGGGAAAATCGTTAACAAAATAAATTAATTAGGAATATGCGTGGAGTTTTTAATTTATTGTGAAGCTTTGTGAAAATTAACATTTGACATTTCTTTTATACAAAACGAGACAAAAAGTGATGTAATGTTATTTGGTTCTATGAAGCGTATTAAATTTTGTTCAAAAGAATTTTATTGCACGCTGATGTATCAGAACTTTTAATTATATAAATATTTTAAAAATTACTGAGCTTCTAATAATTCACGTTTTCTTTTGAAACAAATCGTCCTTAATTTGCAACAGGCGGAAATCATTCAAATTTTGACGTATCGCCAATATTAAAAAAAATATGCTTGATTATAAACATTGTACATGTGACATGTAATCAAGAAAGAGAACTTTCCTAGCTAGAAAGCTAAGAAAATTAATATAAGCCGAAGCCATACAAAAAGTAAAGTAAATAAGAAAGTTCTTTTCATCCTTTTAATCTAACTCTCCAGAGCAGTGTTTCCCAAACTATGTGTCGCGACCCACCGGACCCACCGAATATTGAGTAGGCACTGAGCATTAAGGGGCCCCTTTAGCAAAAACAATAAAATATTCAATTTTCAACAAGTTTGGTACACAAACTTACAAAACTTGTTGACCCTACAAACATTTTGATTTGATAAAATATGAGAACAAATATTAATTATCAATATCAAACTTTAACATTAAAAAAAACTCGATTTTAGCTTCATAGTATTCGTTTATAAAAAAGCATATATTTCTAAAAAACGAATTCGGGGGTGTGTTTGGTACATAAATGCACGAGAACCCTACAAATTTTCATATATTTATTTTAATATTGAGAATATTTAGATAGTTATAACAATTATAGAATAAAAAAAAGCATTTTTTTTTTGTTTTTTTCGTGGATATTGACCGACGTAAAAAATTTTTTTTTGATAAAATTTCTCATATTTTGAAACCAAAAATCACCACATGAACTCAATTTTTTGTATACTAAAAAAAGTTTACTAAAATCTATAGTACTTATATGCTTGATAAGATGAATAAAAAAAATATATATTTTACAAATAATCTGTATTTTGATATAACAAAGAGTACCTAAATAAATCTCGTCAGTCTGCGATTTATGTATTTATTTTTTAGTAAAAAAATTATATTGGTAATAAATATTTGATTTTTTATTTTATCAAATCAATATGTTCGCAAAGGTCAACAAGTTTTGGTAGTTTTTCTATCAAATTTTAATCAAATTCTATCAAAAACAAAAGGGGCCCTTAAGTAGTTCCATGACTCGCTACTAGAGAGTCTGAGCATTACCAATATTTATGACCTCTTTTCTTTAAGACAGCTAAAAGGTGGATCCCAAAATGGAAATTTTTGTTAGATGGGTCGGAGCCCAGTCAACTTTGGGAACCACTGCTCCAGAGCATACCTAAGCTATGAAAAAGTTTCTTCTATTCAGAACGAGTCTGCGTCAATTATTTGATCACGACATTCTAAACGATCTGATGTCGTTATCATAGAAACGAGAGTTTATTAGAAGAGAGAGAGAGAGAGAGTCATTATTAGAGTTCGTCGGTAGCCTGGAGGTAGAGTCTCGGCCTCCAGGACAAGGGGTCCGTGGTTCGATCCCAGGTGCCGGCAAACTCTGCTTTCACGGCACAAGCTTTTAGCGTAGTGTAAAAGGTGTATAAGGTTGTATTTGGGTTTATAACAAACCCAGATACCTATATCTTTAAAAAAAATATATATAATTCTTATAAACTGCAGTTTTATTTACCAATATTACCCTTGGATATTTTCAAAAACGTGACCCGAACAGAATCTTCTAATCACGTATCGATATTTTATATATTCCTATGACGTAGCTTAATTAAATAATTTCATAAATCAATTTGATCCTATTGATTAGGATATTTATTTATATGGTGGAGTGAAAAAGGAAATACAACGTGATTTTGCAACGTAGAAAGGAACACGTGAAACAGTATGACGTCCTAAAATATTTTATTCTGATGAAATGCTCTACGCAATAATAAGAAAATGTTAAACATCAGATTGATCTTAAGGAATATTGGTAAACGGAAAATATTTTCTGATTATTTTCATCATTCTGTGGTTACATAAAATTTTATTGGATAAAGGAATAAATACTCAAGTATTATTTCATAAAACCTTTTAGCATTATGATTGCTTATTGCACATAAAACGAAAATTCTTTCTCATAACGTAAATTCAATGTTGATTGATATTTACAAAACAAGAGTCAAGATAAATAGTAATAATATCATAACTGAATTTTAGTTAATTTAATATTTAAGTGAATTATTTAAAATCGAACCGAAAAATAAGTGGTCGATTGACTGATTCTAATGCTATTTGTGCAACAAAATAACTAAATGGGCAATTTATATCGAATGACAAATAACTCATAATCGAGATGCAAAAAATGGGTCGCAGTTATACTAGGCGAGCGACTAAAAAAGATCACTTTTTCTACCATTACGAGATACCTATTTAACAAGAGGGGTAGCCACTGTCAAATTGAAGATTCTAAATTATGATACTTTTCAGAAATGTGCCTTCTGAAAAGTAACATTGTTACTCACAGAAAGAGAAGAGAGATAAGCTGTCTATTTCACTGGGTACCTAGACAAATTGCATTTGGCGATCGACTACAAACGAACTTTTCGACAATGTACATAATTCTGATGTTATGGTAGGTATATTGTCGAAAAGTTCGTTTGTAGTCGATCGCCAAATGCAATTTGTCTAGGTACCCTGTTCCATTTGCAAAAATAATATCGCATAAATTAACTAATTGTCGGGTGCCTTCCCTGAAAAAAAAAACAAGTCATAAAAATAAAAAGATTTAATTTTTAATGATTAATTTTTTATATGGCCTGACAATATAATACTACATTAATGTCAATTTGTTTAAGATCTCTTAAATTCTCATATTGTATGTATTTCGTTTCGTTTCGTCAAAAACTGTTAAACTGATTGAATATTAAACACGTGATATTGTTTGACTTTGTGAGTTTAATATTGAATTTCTCTTTGTTTCAGATTTATATAATGAAATAATGTCCGCCTACTCGATACAAATGCGCATGTTAACAGAAATGAATATCACAAATATAATAAACTCAGTACACGAAAGGGTTTTATCTCGGTGACATGACTAAATATTTTGACCACGTAGCTTTGTAAGGCTTTGTATAAAATATATTATTGTACTTAAAATGGATATTCAAAAACAATTTTTGTGTCCGCGTCTCATCGATTATCTAGCAATCGTAGGCGCGAAAAATACTCCAGGTGCGACAAAGAACCACTCTAGCCCGCCTGTACAGGTAAGTTTTTTTTAGCTTAGCTTTATAAAATTAAAAAGTCAAAATCCTTCATAATTATTTAGAAGAATGATTATTAGAAAAAAAATCTGTTTAAACACTGAAAAGTAAAACATATTTTTAAACCATGTTATCTAGAGAGATTAATCATTCCAATTGATCACACGCATCCTTACTCAACCTATTTGAATAGGTATTAACCAGGTAGGTATGTTGTATATATGATACACATAAAAATTCCTTAAAGAGTGCCCAACACAGATTTTCGAAGCTTATGAATCGACTTAAGGCTTGGTTAAGAGTACTCTATAAAACTACTCTTCTAGTAAGTAAAATCCAGTTCCCGACATCCAATTGTGTCAAAAAATTCATAATATAAACTGAAAAGTAATGTTAAAAATATTTCGAATTGATATATTTCTTTTACATCTTTCTATAAATTAGTTTTTCTTCAATGATATGAACATCTACCCTTTTGGAAGGTTTTCGCGTTAATCGACACTATTGTGTTCCTTTTTGCCAAATATTTTGTGTATTTTTTCGTCTTTTGAAAAGGTTTTGTCCGCATAAATATCCAATTTCCTTAATCTTCAAAACGGATCTTTCCTTATTGTATTATTCCATGTTTTCACTTTATATGTAATATGTGTGGATGTCAGAATGACTTAAGATATACTTGACAATTTACCCGAATATATATTCGGGTAAATATACTCTATATAGAGACGAGAATTTGTTAATGTTGAATAAAAGCCTGTATAACAATAATCTACGAAAAGAAATAGGGCAACGAGGAGACGTATTGTGTGGGAAAAATCTAAAAAAAAACTTGTTTAAATGTCAGAGCATAATTTCAATTTGAAATAGTCGGTTCATTCAATTATGGCTTCTTTATTGTCGCCCATTTAATGTTGATAATTAAATACGTGACCGTATTCCAAATGTTCTCTTCTGAGAGAGATAATAATAATATATGAAACAAATTATAATTCAAGTGACAATGCCTGAATACATTACATATTATGCAATTTCCTTTATTATCACAAATTTTAACAGTAATATAAATAAAAAAAGTAAAACCCCTCGATCTAATTTTATTGTTAATTAAAACATTTCTAAAATTACTAGGCGCCAGAGTTACTAAGACGTTATCCACCAACGGATCATTCAGATTTTGGTCTTCCACTTGATATGGTATATTTCTGCCAGCCAGAAGGATGTGTTTCAGTGGGACCTAAACGGACAGCTTTGAGAGAAGCCTCATCATTCGTTTTCACGTTAACTGATAAAGATTCCGGTAAGTCAACAGAAAAGTTTAACTTTCTATTTGTTTATTTATTTATTCTTTATTGTACATTGATTACAAACAATGACATAAAAGGTTCTAATTCAAGTTAGATACGTTTATCGCAAAGGCGCGATCTCTTCCAACTGACCCAAAACTTCCAGCTAACTTAAAACTTTCTAGTATTTTTTGAGAAAAATATTGAATAATGACTTTGTGATTTAATCGTCTTACAACGAACGAGTCAAATTTTTAATATTAATTGTCGCCAGTGGTGCTTGGCTATTGACATGTTGTGACATCAATTCTTATGAACTATTTGCTAACGCAAAAACTCATACTAGAAGTACTGTACAGTTACCATGATAATCGAAATCAAAATGCTGTTAACTACACTTATGTAAAGCTCATAATTTTATACGTACATCACAGCGGATCTATGATAACATTAGATAAACAATTTTATCGTAAGGGTATCTTTTTCCGATTTGTTGGCTATTAAATAATAGTACAATATTTATTATCATAACGCAGAAATATATGTATGTATACATCAATATATGTAATATTATGTTAAATGCAGAATACTCGAGTAATGATATTGATAAGGAAGCACTGGTGGGTACACATCCGATAGCATAGGTCGGTATAGTGTAGTGTTGTCACTAATTGTTGTGATATGATATAGAGGTAAGTATTAAATAATACCTACTATGTAATGTTCTGAATGCAGGAAAAACGAGATATGGAATATGCGTGAACTTTTATCGACCAATAGAAAAATCGGGACTCGGAACGGGGCTGGGTGCTCAGAGAGGGGAGAGGTCCACAAACTTTAGGAGAGAGTCGTGGAGAAAAAGTATGGAGAAGAGTTCAGACTCGGCGTTTTCAAGGTTAGATTATATCATAGATTTGATTTGAACTATTTTATCCTATTTCATTCATCATGAAGAAAAACTAGCAAAAAAAATATCTTTAATTTTACCGAAAGAGGCGCGCATGAGTGCACTAAATTTTTATATTCGTTGGCAAAATTTAATAATTTTTTCTATGGATTTTAAACTTCGTAAGAACGGACGGGAATCCCTTTTCAAAAGTTGTCAATTTTGACATTGACAATTTCATTTGTTTGAAATTGTACGATTTTTTTAGGTTACTTTGCTATAATGCCATTTGGTAAATTTTGTTTATTGATTGTCGGTATTTAATATTTTTCTTTCATTGATATATTATAAGTTTTATTTGTACAATAATGGTAATGAAATATTACGTTCTGGTGTGATTTGTTTTAGTGACTACAGAAGTAGCAATGTAGCGCCGAGTGATTCGGACAGGGAATGTTTCAGTGGTGCGGGGCGGCGTAGTTCTGATATTCCAGGACAGCTAGCATCTAATGCTCCAAGACTCGGCATAATCCCTGCACCAGACTCCGAGAGCGGGGGGAGTCATTCACCAAGTCCTAGGGCTTCCAGAAAAAGACAGGTAAAATAAGGAAACAATTACCATATCACTTAGCACCTAAAACAAGGCATAACTTTGAAAACTATTAATTTGTGATTATTTTTGGTTGCAGAGAATACGAAATCATTCATTAACATCTCTTTGTCTTTTATCCCATCATCCATTCTTCTCAATATTTCGCGAGTGCCTTTTTATCCTAAAGAAATTAATAGATGCCTGCAATGAATCCTCTAGTCCTAGGAGAGTTGGTGCTTCTAGGCAAACTGGAAGGTAAGAGAAATTTTGTTCATTGCTGTGTCATGTTCTATTGAAATGTAATAAATTAATTTCTTGCAAATGCGCAATGTGCTAAGATATAGTTTTTGTATTTTAGGGACACTGTGTGGTCTGTTTTGACGGGTCAATCTTATGATAATACACCAAGTATAGTTATACACGATGTTAAGGAAATAGAAACATGGATATTGAGGCTATTATCAGCTCCTGTACCAATACCAGGAAAGACTAGAATCGAAGTGGAAGTTCTGTCTCCTTCTGTACATGAACCTTTGACATTTGCTCTTCCTGATCACACAAGATTCTCTTTAGTAGATTTTCCACTTCATTTGCCTCTAGAATTATTGGGTAAGTTGTTTATTGTTGTGTGAAATGTGATTAACCAATTCAAATACAGTCTTTTGTTTTACAGTTGTTTGAAGTTTCATGCTTTAGTAATTATTGAAACTGTCATATCCTTGTCATATAGAAATTAAAATTAAATCATGTTAGTTTTATTGATGGATACTATAAGAGTTGGGCAAATGTTGCTGGCAGAGAATGACCAAGAGCAATTCAAGTAAGAGATAAGCAAAGAAATGTAGAAAACCCAACATTCAGCAGTGGAGATCATCATCATCGCCCTCAACGCTCCTCTCGGGAGCACAGGGCAGAAACCAGCCTCCTCTATTCAGAGCGTCTCTGTGCCAATTGCGTCACCTCTTTCCACGACATTCCTTGCGCTCTAATATCGTTGTCATAGGAACGGTGCAGTGGAGATATAAGTAACTAAAGTTTAGAAAGTTAAAAGAAAAGTTAAAAATAAGAACTCTTATAATTTTTGATGGACTTAACATTGAATTACATTGGTAGCTGTAAAGTGTTATCAGCAGTGTGTATAAATAAAGATAACATTTAATTAATTATTTCAGGTGTAGACACCTGTCTGAAAGTGATGACATTGATTTTATTGGAGAATAAATTAGTTTTACAATCGAGGGACTACAATGCTCTGTCAATGTCTGTGATGGCCTTTGTAACAATGATATATCCTCTGGAATACATGTTCCCTGTTATTCCTCTTCTACCTACTTGCATGAGTTGTGCTGAACAACTTCTTCTTGCTCCGACACCGTTTGTCATTGGGATTCCAGCAAGTTTTCTGATGTATAAGAAAAATTTTAGGTGAGAAAAGATTAGTTTTCTTAAAGTATCTATAAGATTAAAGTGTAATATGTATTGTGTAGATTGATCATCATTGTACTATAATAACTTGATGTGTTTATTTTAACCTGATGATGTGCAACTAGTAACATTTCTTAACCTAAAATCCAATTAAATTGGCGTACTTCAATGTGCATTAATACATGTAGTGAATTATGTTGAGAATAGTTGGTTTGATAAACATACTAACCGCAACATTTGATAGTGATGTGTAGGTAATTATTGTGTGTATGGTATAATATGATAAGAATACACAATTCGTACACAAATGTTTTTTTTTTGACATTTGATTTATTGACATTATGGTTTCCTAAAACCACCTTATTTCAATATAAGATTATGAACTTTATGTGTAACAATAATTGTTAGCTAACTTGACAATTATTGGAAACTATTACCTATCAACTTAGATGGTGTGCTTCCAAAGGTTGGTAAAAATAATATTATTTATAAATTCCTCCACTTATCTGAAATAAAAAAATATTTTTGATGTAATATTGATCATTACACAATACCAAAAATCAACAATTAAGTACATTACACTGTACAGAGGGCAAGTTTATTTCTGTGTACTGCATTTTCCAATTAATCCAGATATTAACTGAAGGGTATATATTTTAGATTACCTGACGATATATGGCTCATAGATTTAGACTCCAATAAATTGACACCACCAACAGGATCCGATCAAGATCTACCAAGTCTACCGGAGCCTGAAGGGACTATATTAAAAAATCATTTGAAACAGGTACTAAAAAAACTTTACAACGCCTGATACAAAATATTACTATCATCTATTCTTCACACTAATTGGCAAATAAAATTCTATAAAGCACAACTTTTTCAATAATGGCACAATATTATATTGTTATTAAATATTTTTCAAAATTCTTCATGTACGATGTTATTGTCCATCAGCATCGACAGACAATTCTGAGAATTGGTGACATGTAACATGATTACCAAATGGGATATTCTATTTATTTGTTTTATATGTCTGTAAACTGAATTTTCCCCCGAGGCTTACATAACTGTGGTTCTGAAACAAGAATTATACCCATTGTTTTATTTGCGTAGCCAGATACATGTTTAGAATGTTATTATTATTTGACATTGCCAAATAATTAACATTCGGGATTTGTGTAATAAACTTTAACTCCCAAAACAGTTATATAATAATATTATAGTCTAAAGGTCTCTTGACAATTTCATGTTGTACAAACTTTATATTAGTATTTATTGTTTAGTTTAAACCACTCCTAAGTATGTACAAATGATTTATGGTAAAACTTTTGAACACATTTTAATGTGAAGGTATTCATATCTGTAAACTTTTTTACTTAAAACCAGTGTTTTCGTCTTGGAAGCTTAATACTCTTTGTATTTTAAAAATATGATTAAACTTTTGTAAAAGGTAATTTATAATTAATAAAACACCTAAGCTACAACAATGGGGACTAAACTTTCAGATAACTGTTTTGCACAAAAATACAATGTTTATTAATTACCGTTATAGCTAAAAATAACCAATGCAAATGTACATATTTGATATTTTATGTTATGTAACTCAGAATTATCTGTCAGCTTTCACATTTAGGAACATTTATTTTATTTGCAAAGTTCACTTGTTTAAAAAAGTATACTAGCACACATTTTCAGCACAACACAATATTTCTAAAGTTATCTCACGCACAGTGACGTCATAAACATATTAATTATTATTTAATAAATGTTTTGTGATTTTGATCTTGACTTGTTAATTCTTTTCATAGGCAATGCAATTGATGGACCAAGTTGGATCTACTGTAATTATTATATTTTATATTCAGTAGTGTTTTGTGTTCTATGTAGATGTAGCATATTGTAATTCTTAGTTTATAGATATTTATCTTTTAATCCACATTTTACTTTTTTGTTACCTATCTTAGAGATTTTTTAAAATAATAAACACTTTGTGATTCACTGGAACAGTTATATATTTGACTATTTAGCACCAATAAGTAATTCAAAATAATTTGAAAAAAAATCAATCGAAAAGCTGGTGAGAAAAAAAGCTTAACACATTAAATTTAGACTGTTTGGATGGGCTACGAAGATATGCACAGTGTTAATCATTCCATTGTGACTCAAAAATCAATTTTGAATAGAATTTTTCACCATCAAAATATCTATTATACATTTTTGGCGGTCTCGGTTTGATGCTAGTACAATATTAATATTTTAATTTTCATCTATGCACTTGCTGCTATGACACTACTTGATAAAATCCTATCACAGATGATTCTTTGGTCCGTGGATCTTTCAAAGGATTGGATTTACTAAGCACTCACTGATACTGTAGATTTTTATCGCATATGATTATCTCATGGTTATTCTTTTATAGCTAATATTTGATGGTAAGTTCTGTATAACAAAGGATTATTCATTGGTAATGTCAACTATTCTGTATCAACTGTAGATAATTTATAATGCTTCTATTCTGTGATAAACTATTATAAATAAATTAAAGATTGGTCATTACTACACCACTGAAACACTACTCACTTTAACTAATGTCTGTATTTTTATATCTTGAACAGGACAAATGATACTTGCAATTATATTTATTCAATGCTATGTGAACCCTTTTTTATTCGACTGAGAGTTTTTTTTTTGTAATATACCCACCTGTTTGCACTTTCTTGTGGTACTTTTTATATTTTCAATATTCCTTCAATTCATAAGGATATTTATATTATTAATGTCTTTACTATTTCCTCTAATGATTTTTATTATATTACATCACAGGCCTTGAGCAATATGTCTGGAAACGGAGGTAGTAGTCAAGCAGTGGTCACAGTTACTCCAACATTACTTCCTTCCAAGAGAGACAACCTCGGAGGAGCTACGTTAACGTGAGTTTTCGTCATCTATAAAAAGTTGATGTGTTCACTACTTTTTATTTGTGATAAATGTAATTCATTTTGTTTCTTAGTTGATATAAGTGTCATTATTATATTATTATTATTATACCATCACGGCATATCCCACAAGTGGGGTAGCCAGCAGACCAGCTGCATGTAAGAAACATAATAATAATAATAATAATAATAATAATCTTTATTGCACAAAATTAGTATACAAAGAATAAAAAAAAAAACATGACAACATTACCACTGAATACATAATTTTGTGCAATGGGCGAGTTTATCGCTGAAGCGCAATATCTTCCAACTAACCCATTAAACAAAAAAAAAAACAATTCATAAAATAATAATAATATATAAATAAATAAAATAATTTAAGATATATAGATAACTAAATACATAGGTATACCAAAATAAATTTACACATAGACTATAGCATAGCTACTTAAAATACAGACAACATCGGATAAGCGGCACGACACAGATGTTGAGTAGGGAGGGATGGGATAGAGTGGAAGGGATGGGGTAAGACTGCTCATCGTGTTTGGATACACGAAAAAAAAAAAAATATCTTGAAAACCCTGGTAATATTTACACATGTAAACGCAACAGAAGACTAGCGACCATTAACCTCCTTCTTGAAAGTATAAAAAGAACTGCAAGTGCGAGTTCTTTGAGGCAGCTGGTTCCACAACCTAGCACCATGAACTGAAAAAGAATCGGTGTAATAGCTCGAACGATGGGACGGGATCACTAGAAGATTATTGGAGGCCGATCGTAGTGGAAGTCCATGAGAGTGTAAAAATTCAAACCTTTCCTTCAGATACAATGGAGTGTTGGGATCAAATAAAACCTTATAAAGAAGACAAAGAGTGTGAGCATTTCTGCGTTGAGGAATAGTTTGCCAGCCAAGGCGTTCACGATATTCAGATATATGATCATACTTCTTGAGCCTGAACACATATCGAATGCAAGTATTCTGAAGACGTTCCAACTTATTCAAGCCTTCCACCGAGAGATCCAAATAACAAACATCCGCATAGTCAAATAGGGGATGAATTAAAGATTGAACCAATAGTTTTTTTGTATCTACTGAGAGGAAATTCTGCATTCTCCTAAGCGAATGCAGTGAACCAAACACTTTTTTACTGATCATGTTGAGTTGTTTCCACCATGATAATTTAGTATCGAAGTATAAACCCAGATTTTTAACAATATCAGAAAAGGGGATAGTAGAGTCATTTAAGACTAAAGATGGCAAAGGAGCAAGTGAGGCAAGAGAAGACAGACTCCTAGGACTTCCGATAATGATTGCCTGAGATTTACTTGGATTTACCAAGAGTCCATGATCTCTACACCACAAATTTATATATTCGAGATTGGTATTCATATTGAGAAAAGCTGCTTCAATATTATTCAGATCAAAGTGAATGTATAGTTGGAGATCATCAGCATAAAGATGATAGGCCCCATGAAGATGTTCAGTAATCGGGTTGATGAAGATAGAAAAGAGTAAAGGGGACAGTATACAACCCTGCGGGACCCCCATCCCAAGGCCGACCCAATCGGATGTTCCGTCACCGATACAGACTCTTTGCTGTCGGCCCCTAAGGTAGGAGTCCATCCAACGGAGAGCATCGCCAGAAATATTTAGGGCCTCCAATCGAGCCAGAAGAATATCGAAATCTACGCTATTGAAGGCACTACTAAAGTCTAAAAGTGTCAGCAATGTCAATTGTCTTACCTCCATAGCGGACCTGACATCCTCAGAAATCTTAAGATGATACATACATGATGAAACATGATACATATAAGTGTCAGATTTTTTATAACTACAAGAAAAGGTTTTTAGCTCTGACAAAATAATATAATATTTTTGGATATCATCTTCGTAAAGTGATCTTATTGCTTATGCTTCTTTAATGGTGTACCAATAAAAGCCATATTGAAAAGTTTGCTCATGTTTTATGAGCTGTTAATTTTTATGACTTTATTCTGAATATTATGCCTGTTAAATGAGGCGGTTTGTTTCTTGAAGTAGGAATATATTACTAACTTAACTATGCTAACATAATACCCAACCCAACTACGTTATATTACTTTACTTAGGTAAGCCATGACATACATAATATGAGCGATGAAATTCCCATTTAATAAATGCTATAAATTCTGCCATAGCTAACAACTATGAAACTCATCTCAATGTTTCAACTACAGTAATATAAGTTTATGGAACATCGTTAAATTCTCCATAAACTATCACGCAAATCCTAATCAAAAACTTAAATACATATACTCTTTTATACACAAAATGTTGTAACTCTTAAAATCATCATTGTGGTGGTTTTATTACAAATCCATATTCTACAAGTCATCTGTATTTTTGTCTTTATCAAAATGCCTATTAGATGAAATTTAACACATGATTTATTGTTAAGAAGAAATGCTATTGTTTTACTCCAACATGTTGAGGCAAATTGAGTTATTTATTATGTAGTTCTCTTGTGAAGTTACCCATTGCCTGCTGATTGCAAATTTCTATGATTTGATGTTAATGTAACTAACTTCATATCATATCAAGTACAAATAAAAAATAAATGGAATAGGCTTTATAGCCCTTGTCATCCTTTCGTTATTATTTGCTCTTCCATTTCATAGCAGAATAAACCAAATTGAAGGATAAACCAAACATAAAATATGTCATATCCAGCAGAAAATTATATCAATTCATAATATTGTTACATATAATTCAATATTCATGATTCTGTTCATGATATTTTGAAATAATTGCATGTTCATGTAACACAACATTTCATAACTTAAGTGATTGCATGGAATACGAGCATTAAATTATACATCAAATGACTACCATTACTTGTGAATAATGGTGTAAAGGTGCATGAATGAATTTATTGACAAGCAGTCATTGCACAGCAAATATCTCAATAGCAATTTATGATTAAATACTGAATACTCTTATGCGGACATGATCTCATGAATACTTCGTAGTTGCATTGTGGAACTACACTCACAGTTGGTTTGTCATTATTCTTTTATAAAAATTGCACATTTTGATCAAATATTTTCACTATCAATGGTTTCACAATTACTGTCATGACAATGTATCATACTACCCAGAAGACATTTTCTATTGGCATTAATATGATATTGTACTTTTGTATTTTCTAAATTGAACACTTTTTCTTCACTAAAGCAGCATGACTTGATACTGACTTGGACATGATTTTCTCAGCACTGACATGCACTTCACTCGGACACAATATTGTTCTTTTTGTAGTGTACAAAATAGTCGTTATCACACACCCGAGTCATCTACAAACACCTCACCATCTCATCGTCAGCCTTCTCCTATTCCTGATAGCAGATCTCCAACTGGAACACCAACACCTGGACAGAGGCAGTCAATATCAGGACCACCTGGTGGGGCAGGAAGACTTTCTATATCACAAGGACAAGGCTTTTCAGGGTTCAACCCACTTATCTATGGAAATGACGTGGACTCAGTGGATGTTGCCACACGAGTGGCTATGGTATGCAATATTTTTTTTATTGTACATTTGTTTCATATGGTTTACAGCCGAAGCTCTTAACAAAAAAAGCAGTAATTTGTTCCATCCAAAAATAAAAAAAAAACTATGAATATGTAAGTACTTCACAAAGTATATTCTATCAAATAGTGTTTTTATAAGCACTAATTTATGTTTACATTTTCACTATCAATATTAATATATTTATTTTTTATAATTATTTTTTAAATATTGTGCTTTGTATTAAATTGTTCATAGTTTAGATATTTTAATTGGCGATGTAAATAATTAGCTTATATTATTGTATTATTCATTGTGAAAGCTGTTGTATCTATTGAAATAAGTAAATAAAAAAATAAAATATAAAACACAATTTTCAGTTTTTGATGTGTATATATTATTTACTTGTGATGAAATGGATATTACCACTTTTCGAGTTTAAAAACTACAACATAAAGTAACGATAACATTAAATTAAATAAAATTCAGCACGTTTTTTGCTTCTCTTTTAGGTCAGATTTTTCAATTCACAAAATCTCCTTGCCAACTTCACTGAACACACTCGTACTTTGAGATTATATCCTAGACCCGTGGTCGCATTTCAAATTAACAGTTTTCTGCGATCGAGACCAAGGACTACACATTTCTTAAACAAATTTGCAAGGACACAGGTAAGATTAAGCTTTTTTTTGTATTAATGATTGTCTAAGAAATTAAAATGAAACAATATATTTAGTAGATTTAACATTTGTAAAAACCTAGCATTTGCTTAACAATTTCAAAAGTTTATTCAATTTCAATATTCAAAAATTTCACAATATTATTAATTCACTTAATATTTTGTTTTTTTTTTCAATTTTTCATTTTAATGAACTTTCACCAATAACCATCGGTCAATAAGTTAAATTTTTAATAGCTGTCTATCTACCTGTACCATTATGCCATGTTTTATTAGTGAATTTCCCAGTGTAATGAACATATGAGTGTCCCTCTTTGTGTCTTAAAAAGTAAGCATTCGGTATATGTGGTATTGCTGAAATGAAGACCTTAAATGTCTTATAGATACACAATGGTCTCCATGTCCCTGTTTTTATTATATCTAACAATTTGCTTTTTTTCCAGGCTGTTGAATTCTTGGCTGAATGGTCTTTGACTCCAAGCAATGTTGCTTTCTTAAGAGTGCATACTGGAGTATTTGATCCTCATCAGATTGGAGATAAACCCAAATGGTTTGCTAATGCTTTGGACCCTATCAGATTCCCTGTTTGGGATGATGGTAGTTCATTGAATGGAGCATTGAGATGTCTTCAGCGACAGGAACATCAACCGACAGGTATGAAACACAACAAATTAATAAGCTTCAAATTTTATTTATGACTACAGAGTCATATACAACAACAGTGTCATTATCATTCTAGACCAGTGTTTCTCAAGGTGGGGCGTGCACCCCACCGGTGAGATATCACGCCTCAGAGGTGGGGCACCACGCTTTCACTTATTATTGAAAATTTACCAACTTATTGGTCAAAAAAGAAGCCCGTAGTTGATGATTTTTGAAAAGACTACGGTGGGGCATGTCATAAAGAAGGTTGGGAAACACTGTTCTAGACTAAATGATAGTTTTTTTCATAGATATTTTAAAAGATTTATGCACATTTTCTCTTTTTTTTTTGATACTAAAAAATCTTTTGACCCTGTTTACACTGGATAAAACTAGATCTCAAATTTCTACCTCAGTCATCAAAAATCTTAGAATTGAGGTGTACTAGATAAGTGTGATTTTAAAATCCGATGTCAATATTACTATTTAATAAATTTGTTTTTGCATTATAGATGAAAGTGGTTCTGATTCAGAAGGAGCTGAAAGCACTAGTTCATCTTACTCTTCTCTCAGTGACTTTGTTTCTGAAATGGCTTCATCAGATCTTTCTCCAAGTAAGGACTCTTTTAACATTTGAATACTGATAAATACAAGCATATTGTATTAGATGCAGACCATATTTTAATGTTGATTCTTATAATTTTTTAGGTTTCTTGGCTGGTAATCAAGTTCACCATGGTTTGGGAGAGGTGTATGGTGCTGTTGTACAATCGCAGACTCCTATGACCTTATCATCGTCATTGGATCCCAAAACTGTAAGCTTGTCTTTTGTATCTTTTATATTATTTATATCTCTCATAAATGCAATATCTATTTACTCCAGTCGCCTTATAACACTTTTCCCTGGAAAACAAACTGGAAACCCTCCATTCAGAACGCCTCTGTGCCAGTTGAATCACTTTTTCTCATGACGTTCCTGATGCTCAGTGTTTTGTGAAAGAGGGTCATTCAAACTATTGGAAACTTTGTGTACCATTGGATACTTGTTAAAAAAAACAGGCAAATATTATTTATGTTATTCTTTTATCTAGGTCTATCATCCTCCAATCAGTTTGCTGTACCCTACAGGACAAGCTCCACATACATCCAGGTCTCGGTCTCGGTCTCCAAGTCCAACTCCCTCATCTTCTGATCGCTCTGATATTTCTGATCATGTAGATGATAACATACCACTTGATGACGCTCATAGATTTGCTACAACTGACTCCACCGTAAGTAGCATTAACTAATTTTGTTTTCTATGTTATTTATTTGTACAATCACAGTGTTTTCCACAAGAAGGTAGCCGTGAGATTAACCGCATTCAATTAACAAATAGCTTCTCTTCTTTCTGGCATATAATGAAAAATATTCAAGATGGATGGTGTAATCATCACTAAATTTAAGAATAACTCACTGATTAATTAAAAAAATGTTTTCTGATAAAATGTAAATAAAGGGTATCGCTTATAGCGGAGCTTTAGCTATGCTCATGTTAAAATTGTCCTTGGAAATGTAAGTAACATGAATACAAATAAGTAGGTACATATATAATTTTTTTAGTATTGGTTACTGTAATTTTGAGAGAATTCATTTTTATATTTAATAAAAATATAATAATTGAAAAAGGCATTAATTTTTTTTATCATCTTATCTCCCCCCCTCTCTACCATAATAATGTATATTGACACTGTTTTAATGTAAAGTTAGTTCTTATTACACACTGATGGTGGAACTTGCTATGAAAGGTCTCTGGTATCAAACTCACATAAGTGAAAATTAACAGTGTTTTCAATTATTATTTTTATTAAATATAAATTATTTAAATGATCCAATATTTTAAAATTACATGTGCTAAACAAACAAATTTTTTCATCTATTCCAGTCATTTTTGAGCAACAGTGTGTTTATCATATTTTCAGAATAAGGAAAGGAGTGGTAGTGTAGAGATTGAATCAGACTCCAATTCAACAGTCACCACGAAGACTATTGTCAGTGGTGCCCAGGTCTCACAGCAACCTGCCAAGCAAGATAGTACCAGCACCAGTGATTCGGATTGGTCCTCCACTCCTAGCAATAGAAGTCATTCCACCCTCACACAAAGAGGATCTCTTAGAGGCCCAAAGCCTGTGTCACCGGTAAATATTTATTATTATATATTTATACCATCATGGAAACTTCCACAAGTCGGACGGTAATGAATATAAAGGTCTTTCTTTCTGTGTCATTTAAAAAGACACTCAAGATGGGTGGTGAACTGAAGATGTTAAACATCTTATACATGATGTTAATTGAATTATCATCATCACCCTCAGGGCTCCTCTTCAGCTTTTTTCATTCAGAGCGACTGTGCCAATTGTGTCATCTCGTCTCACAACATTCCCAGTGCACTGATATCATTGTTATGGGAACGGTGTATTGTGAAAGAGGGCCGCCGGAACCCTTGCGGACTTAAAATTGGCCAACTATCATTGGGCATTCTCAGAACATGTCCCAGCCAGGATCATCATCTCTCCTGTATCGTGGAGATTACAGATCTCTGCCGTATTTGTCGACGTTCAGCATCGATCGTGACATGCTATACCATCTAATTAATTGAATACCTGTATCTTAAGGGCATTTGAAAATTTACAGCAGAAAATGAGCGATTTATTTTATTCTTGAGACTCCTCTCTTAATTTTATAATAAAAATCTTCTATATTTTATTGCTAGTTCATTCCATTAGTTCAATCAAGTTTTTCAAAGAATCTGGTTTGACAGTTTTCAACCCTGATTGTAAATAATTTCTCTGTAAGAAGTTGTATAATACAACTGGGATTATATCCTCCGAGTGCTTATGTATTAGTTTGAATTAGTTTTTTCTTAAAAATAATGATTTTTTATACTTCTACGTGTTCAATTTCACATAAAGTTTATATGAATGTTGTATATATTATCTTTCAAATAAAGTTGGATAGAGAAAATCCCTATTGGTTTAAAAAATATTTCGCACACATAAATAATTTAAATTTTATTGAGTGAGACAAATATGCTCCCTAAGGGTATTTTCAAACTTTGACATAATGTCAGTTTTGTAAAAAAGTGAAAGATATCTGTCTTCATCAAAAGAATTCAGTTAAATAAATATTTTGTATGGGATAAAAAACAACATAGTATATTTATTTCAATAAAATTTCTAGTAGAGTCTTGAACTTTGAATTGGGAGAATTAGGATTAATTCCACATGCTGCCGACTTACTCCATCTTCACGACACAAGCATATTGAATACTATGAAGTCGTCTGGGTTCATTCCAAATCCAGATTCATTTTTTTTAAAAAATCCTTTGGTTTCATATGACAACCAGTACATTTTCATTGTATGCATTATATGCAGGGACACTGTAAAAGTAGGTATAGATAGATAAGTGAAAGTAAAAACTGTTCTGTGCCTAATTAATTAACTTACCACTAACATATGAAAAATGTTACTGATTTATATTTTTCCTTTAGAAACAAGCTGTTGGTACTATCCTGAACCGTACTGGATCATTTGGATCTACAAGTCAGACAGGAAGTGTTTCCTCTTCTGGTAGTAATACTTCGAGCCATGGAGTAACCAGGCAAGGTTCTCAGGGGTCCATATTTGAGCACTTCACATCACAGGCTAAGGAACTGGTCAGTAGGCAGGGAAGCCAGGAAGGCATCTTGGCCCATATGGATAAGGTTTGATATTATTTATAAAAAATATGAATTCAGCAAACCAATACAATAAAAAATGATTCCCTAGTGGTGTTCTCATTGTTAATAGAATTTTTCTTTTCAAATTTTTTTTTTATATTCAAGAGATAAGCCTCATCTATAATTGTTACTTTTTATTTCAGTTTACTGTTCAAGCAAAGAAAGCAGCTGGAGAAGCATCAAAGAGTGTCCAAGTAGCTTCTAAGAGTGCTCTGGAAGCTAGTAAGACTGCCGCAGGTGTTAGCAAGAACACATTTGAAGATCTAACATATGTTGGGAAGACGACATTTGATGATTTGACTAAAAGTGCCAAAGAAGTAGCTACTAAGAAGGGATTATTAAAGGTAGGTACCTAATATTTTTACAGTGATAATATATACATACATCTTCCCATTGTCGTAGTTGAGTAGAGGGCCTATTTCACTTAAATACTTCCTCCAGAGGTCCCTGTCTATTGCCTCTTCTTAGACCTTTGGCCATCTTTCGATACACATACATTATTTCTGCCCTTTCCAGCTTCCTCTGTGGTGAACCACTGGCCTTCTAGCCTCTCCCTCAGCTTCCAAAGATCTAAATGGTAGTCTGTTTTCTGGCATGCAGAGTTTTCTAAACAAACTGTGTATTTTGATAACCTAAGGGAGAGATGTTAAATCAAAGTATCTCATAGACAATTTTTTTAAATTTGATATTCTTTCTCAGACTGATTCATGGAGTAGCAGTGGTAGTCCCCCTGGTAGTAGAAGGGATTCCTCTCAGACTACAGTACAGACCACCAACATCATCACAACCACTCATAGAGACTTCTTCTCTAACATAAGTTCAGATCTTAATGGAATTGCAGCCTCCACATCCAGTATGTTTAGTGACTTCTTTGGAAAGAGTAAGTATAGAGCTTGTTTGTCACTAAAATCATTAATTTATTGAAGTTTGATTTCTCATTCAACACTTACACAAAGATTAAAATGTGATAAGCAAAATATTATTGTTATATTTCACTTTTTCAGATAAAGGAAAACAAAATCAACCTCAACAGCAGTCAAAATCACAAGCTCAAGCACAACAGGCCAAACAAAAAAGTGCTGGACAGGCACAGTCATTTGGACCATTCCCCCAGGGAGCTAAAGGCCTGGTGCAAAGATCTCCTCTCATCAAACACACCAATGCTTCACAGCAAGATGATCCTCACAGGCCACCTCATGATAGAACCAGTGCCAACACAGAGAATCAGAACTTCTTGAATGATGTCATCACTCAAGTCTTAGATGGAGAGGGAGTTGGCTGGCTGAAACTGAATAGATTAAAGAAGTTAATGGAAGATGAGTCTTATAGAAATTTAGTGCTGAGCAAGTTAAATAAAACCCTTAATAGGAAAATTTCTCCTGATGATCATATTGAGGATGTGTGCGTTTCCAAGAATGTTTGGAAGGGTATTTTGAAAGTACTTCTAGCTGTTGTTCACGGTTTAGAAGTAACTTATGCTAATTTTGGACTTGGAGGAATGGCTTCTGTTTTCCAGCTGACTGAAATAGCTCATACACATTTCTGGACAAAGGAAGTTATTGCTGTGGATGATTCTGGAGAAAGTCAGATGAGTACACTACAATTGGCACGAGAATTCAGTCCATTTGGCAGTAAAGATAATGTTGGATCAGCTTTGAGTCCTACATCCTCACCTTCATCGAGGAAAAACTCACAAAATGGTAATTGATAACTTTTACCTAAATCATTTCGATTTCAAAGAAATCTTATTCTGTCACTCTTTTCAACTATAATTCCCTGTTTTTCTTTTCTTAGAACCACCTTCGTTGAAGTTTTCCGACACAGAAATGGAGCCACCAGACTCTCAGACAACTGCAGACATGTTCAAAGACATTCTAAATCAGAAAAGGAACATGCTTCTTAGCAAATTGACATCCTTTGAATCAGAGGTAAGAATAATATTATATGTAATATTTTCAGTAGCTCACAAGTATTATTACTAGAGATTTTGAAAAGCATATCAGCGTGTTTCTACAGTAAGTTGAAATGTGATTCAAGTTTTATTACTTAGTTATTTTATTATTGTGTGAATTGTGACACCTCACTTCCGACAACTTGCAATGGTGACGATCACTGTAAATGTTGGATTCACCCCCAGTTTTTTTGTTTAGATTATTATCAAGTATTTTAAAACCTTCATAATTATGTATAGAATAATATGTCCCAAAGTTGTTGAAAATAATTTATTATTTCCCAGTTAATCGTTACATTAGGAGTATGCAAGATGAGATATAATTTTTTTTGAGTGAATACAAACGTAGGGATTTGTCAGCATATTAACTTGGTTTTGTACATTGTGCTTGAATATATTGCAAGCGTTATTGGTTTACCTATCTGATTTAAAATAATATTTTCAATTACGTTTGTGTGCGTAGAGTCAGTGTTATAGATAAAATATTATTATTTATAGTATTTTCCTAATCATAACCCTTTATAGAAATCCTTTTATCCCAAAATCAAATTTGTTTGCAATAAAGTAAGTAGTTAAATGTGCCAAAGTACTAAATTTAAATTGATCAATTATGTCACCACCTTGATCCGACAAAAGCTATTATCCTATCCTGGTGTTTTATTATCCATAGGAATTGTAGTGATTAATTCCCATTGATATCTTTAGAAGTTTATTTGATTATTTTTTTCCTTTCATATAGATATAATGTAGCGTTTATATTTTGTACCAATACCAGAACTGATGAAATTTCTTTTGAAAAATCTATGAAGGGTCTATGATGTCGAAAGTATAGTGTAATATATTATAAACTTTCAATATGACAAAAACAAATATTCTACTCTTGCTTTGCCTTGCCGTTTGTGATGTGGCATGTGGTGCATTCTTAGTCCTTTGTAGAAACTTGTGTTGTCTAGTGGTGTGTTTGTGGGTTAGGGCACTCTACACGGATCAGACTCTTCACTGGCGGAGACCGGATCCATCACAACCAACCACCCCAATGCATTTGCTAACCACCGAGCCTCGTTTAGATCAACTGTCTCCGACACAGAGGTACAACAGTCTAATGTAAGTAGAGTTTTAAGCCAACAATCTATAATTACTCACTCTTTTCTCACATAATCTCATTACTCTGCTTTGAATAATCTTAGCTCTTATCAATAAGTAGATTTTAGTGTAGATTTTGTTACACTTCAAACTTTCACATTTTATTATTAATCTTAAAGGTATTCAAATCTCATTTGTAATTTTATATAAATTAACTTGTATTTTGGTTTATTTTCAACTCTTTTTTTGAAACTCAGCTATCATATTGTAAAGATTATTTGCTTAGTAG
Source organism: Athripsodes cinereus (assembly GCA_947579605.1). Lineage (NCBI taxonomy): Eukaryota > Metazoa > Arthropoda > Insecta > Trichoptera > Leptoceridae > Athripsodes > Athripsodes cinereus. The sequence goes on from OX388310.1 coordinate 26,548,973, forward strand.
TTCATTTTTCAATAAAATTTCGATGTCTTATTTTTCATACTCCATCTTGCATTTATTTAAAAAAGTAAGATCAATCATTTTGTTTATATATAAAAAATCATCAACTATTTATCTCTATCAAAAATATTTTTTTTTTTATTTCTGGTAACTTTATGTATTTCATTCAATTTTTCCTATTTTTAGATCATCTTGCCTGCAGATGATCTAAAAATAGAAAGTTGCAATATACGCTTCTTAAGTGTGACATCGTCTGAAATTTGCGCTCCAACTTTTGAATGTTGTGGTTAAAAACGAGTGTTAACAGCAGAAATTTATTAAGCATTTAATCAATATGATTTGCAAAAATGTTCTGAAATTTTACTTTACATCTTTTTTTATTGAAGGACAAAAAAATAACCGTAAAACCTGAAAATCCCTATATTAGCGTTTATTTGTAATATATTTTTTTCATGACAGTCTATTTATTCATTATACACATTTAGTTCGCTGGCTACCCCATTTGTGGGAGTCGGTGTGATAGATTTATATATGTCATAATACTTGGAAAAAACTGAAAATAAGAAATTTAAAAAAAGCAATGGTTTTCTCAAATGTATTGCGCACACACATATCCTATGTATTTTTACCATTTCCTCTTTAATTCATTGTTTTTCAAGCAAGTAAAAACTATGCAATTATGCTTATGACTTTAATGATTAGAATTATGCAACACATATAATTTATTTATTTATTCATTCTTTATTGTACATTGATCACGATACATACAATTCTATAGAGAAATGCATTTAAACTAGATACAATAAATTAATATACAGAAGGCAGTTTATCGCAAAGGTGTGATTTCTTCCAACTAATCCAAAAAAAGACAAAAAAAAACCTTTGTACAAAAAAATAATCTATTATAAAATAGGCATACATAAATACATACATATACACATAAGTATAGAAAAGAAACATATGTATAGAAAAAAATATATAAATAAGTACATATAAATGTGCATAGGTATATAGGAAACAAAATTTACCAGATGATCGAAACACTAATACTTGCATACTTACTTGTGTGAAATTAAAACTGTCAAGTTAGTTAGAGGAGCGCACCACCTTAGTGAATATATTTTGCTTAAAAAGTGTATTATAGAATTTCCCTAGTTGTAAAATTTATTTCTTTGTAATCTTATGAGCGAAACACTTGTTTCTTTAAGATAATAAAATATATTGAAAAAAAAATGCATCCAATTTAGATTTAATCACGTCTGTTCAAATAGCAAAAGTTTTAGATAATTATTTATCTTACTTTTGTAAATGCACTTTGAAATATAGTCTTAAGTAATGTGACACAGTAATATTATATTTTTTAATATTATACTTTTTAAAATTCTTAGTTAACATTTCATCTCATTTCGACCAGTAAATAAATTAATATGGCCTCACCTCTGCTCCTTTTAGAAATTGGTTAAATTTGATCTGTTTTATCTTTCAGTTTCCAAGAACAAATAAGCAGAGAACATCTAGTGTCTGGTCATCCAAATCTTCTTTGAGCACCGGTTTTAGATACACAGGAGGACATATTGTCAATACCTCTCCTATACCATCACCTGATAGTGGAAGAACTTATATGTTTCAAGGATTGTTAGGTGAACTACATCTCCTAAGCAATTTAATATGGGCTACCAATTACAATGTAAATAAACTGTTATTTTATCGCATTTATTTTTTTAGGCAAAGAGAGATCATCGTTATGGGATCAGATGCAGTTTTGGGAAGACGCCTTTCTTGATGCCGTTAGTCAAGAAAGAGATGTGATTGGAATGGATCAGGTTTGTACTAATGTTATTACTAGTTTAATGGAAAGTATAGCGTTTACTGAATCTATCTCTGAAATCAATGATTAACTTTATTTATTGGTATTTTTATTTTCAGGAGTCCAAGGACTCCTATTTATCCTCTTGGGAGAAAATCTATTAATCTTTTAACTCTCTATAGTCTGTCTATCAGTACTACTATGCCAGTGTTGGCATCTCCGACCCTACCACATCATCTACAAGTAGTAGCAGATTCCATCTTGAAACCCACACATCTACAAATGACTTGAAGTGTGAAGTGTTTATGGTATTTAAAAACACTTCACCAAACCAGATGGGTCGAGCAGTGTCAACAATCATACCCAGAATCATTTCCTTTCTTGCATCCATCATCAAAGAACATTCTCAAAGGATATGTTCCGCATATTGTGCGAAATCAATGATTGCACATATTTAATTAATTGGATTATCAAATTTCTTGAAGTATTTATTTGTTGACTCCACCTTTTTATTAAGGCTCCAGCCAATTTGATCAATGGCTCCAACCCTTTAGAACAAATTTCCATCCCTCTAGTCAATTGTTAGGCTCTCCAAAATACAGTATGTGCTGCAAAAAATCTCCATTTAATTTATTTATCTAGTGCCTCGTTCCAATCAATTGCTCTACTTATATTCCACCCTTTTGTTTTATATCTCTACTTTGTGACAATGACTCCTCCCATGTTCATATATTTTTTCGCTTCTTTTTTCATAAGTATTGGTTTATTGTTTTTACCCTTATGAATTGACACTAAATAGCACTTTAAATTATTTTATATCTCGTTTTTCTTGACTTTTATAATATATTGGCTGACATTCAGGTGCGCTACTAATATTACAAACTTTTGACTTTTTACTTTTAATTTTTGGCTTTTTGACATCTATTTTTTTTTGACATCCCACTTGTTTTGTTAAGAATATTTCATGCTGATTATTTAATAGTAATTATCAAGTTGACACATAAAATCTACAAATTTCCGTCGTTTAAACCATGTACCTATATTTTAATTTTTATTCATTTGCGGTTTTTGTTTTAGTGTCTTTTTATTATGTTGTGCGTGTCCACATATTGTAATATTGTTTGTGTACATAATGAAAATTGTAAAATAATAATAAAATAATATAATACATGTAAAAGGCCCAGGCCGTGAATTGAGAAAAATAAAAAAATAAGTAGGTATTAAATTTTTCATTGTTGCTTACACTAAAATAAATTTTATTGATTTGTCTCCCAGGGTCCAGGGGAAATGATGGAGCGATACAAATGTCTCGGTGATACAGAACGGAAGCGTTTAGAGCACGAAGAAGATCGTCTTTTATCAACAGCTTTGTACAATCTCACGGCATCGCTAGTGATGCTGGGCTGTGAACCAAATCATATCAGGAATAAAGTTAGAAGACTGTTAGCAAAGAGTCATATTGGATTAGTTTATAGTCAAGAAGTTAATCAGCTGTTGGATCAAATTGGAAATCTGGTAAAGAAAATAATTTGAATTTATAATTCATATGAACTATCGATTACTAGAATTTGGATATTTATTAATTTTCTTAATTGTTTTTAGCATGGTAACGATATAGATCTGAAACCTCTTGGATCACGTTTAATTCATCGACAGTCCTTCACTGTTCACCAGGGTACAGATGCGTCGGGAGAACTCAGGTTTATGGAAGTCAGGGATGACGGATTGATTTTGAGATCAACACAAGGTGCGCACTAGTATGAAGCAAGTATGCTCAAATATAAATGCTATTTTCAAAATGGATTGCACAATTTTTACTGTATTTGTGATAATTTTGGCTAAGTATACCTAATTTTATTTTTTAAATGTTTTAATTAAAACTATAACTTATTTATCAAACTAACTATAATTAACTGATTTGCGTTTTATTTTTTATTGTCGTTTTATTTGTGCTAGTGTTGAGTAAAAAATTTGTAGCAGAGATTGTACTTAATAACTCTGCAAGATAATCGGATCAGGCTCCTTCATAAATGATTGAATAAAATTAATAATTCTTGTAAATATTATGAATATTCAAAGAATCTGAAAAATCTGTTAAAGTAGTCTTGTGTAAATCATGGGATGAAAAAATAATTTCATCCAAATTGATCATTTGGTAATGACAATCTTAAATTTCAGTTTTGTGATTATTACATTTGTTTGTCTCCTACAGGTTCAATAGTAGAGCGATGGTGGTATGAGAGATTAGTTAACATGACTTATAGCCCCAAGATTAAAGTTCTCTGCTTGTGGAGGAGAAACGGTGGACAGACACAACTGCATAAATATTATACAAGAAAGGTAATACAGTTTGAAGATTAACATTGTTAATCGATTGTTTTTTGGTTAAAATGTTGAGTAGGTAATTCAAATGTTAAGAAATTACAGTATGTATAGATAAATTATTATTAAACTCAAGTTTTCACAGTGTATGATCTATCCCAATGTTGCCACATACGGGATGGCTTAAAATGAGAAGATGAATTTTGCGTATCTCAATTCCTCAGCAGGTTTACCTAATGGTACTTATTTTTTTTTAATTTTTTTTTTTATTTAATTTTATATTTTTATTTAATTTAATTTATAAAATTTACTTAAAAAATAAATAAATAAAGATTTCTTCTCGATCAGCAAGGCAGAGTTCAGAAGGGGTGTAAGGAGTACACTGAATTCTTGATTCTAAAGAGAGACAGAGATTCGATCAATTCATAATTTGAACTATTTTAATCTCAATTGTTTTAATTCTTAATTATTATATATTCTTATAAATTCTATTGGAGAGTAATTTTAAGCTTCTCATTTTCACGAGGTTTGTTTTGATTTTTGCATTTGATATGGGTGGGGTGAGTTTGTGTTATAACTGTTTACTTGCAACTTTACTTGTTCGTCATACGCTTCGGTAATTTGCGGGACCTTGATTGGTTTGTTTTCTGGAAAAATATGACTGTTAATATTTGTTAATTTAAACTGTTTGTGTTCTTTAAGAGGAATAAAAATAAATAAATAAATAAATCAACTTTCATTACAGCTAAAACATTCATCTTGCGCCTTTTCATTTTTATTTGATAATATATTTTTTTTTGTATACTTTCAGTGTAAGGCTTTATATTACTGCATCAAAGAAGCTATGGAACGTGGCGGTGGAGGGGGTGTGGCGGCAGAACTTGGAGGGGAATTCCCCATTCAAGACTGTACTACAGGGGAAGGAGGTCTCATTCAGGTCTGCATGGAAGGAGTGGGCCTCCTGTTCCAACACAGCAAGGTACGACTTCAGATGCAATAAATATATAATTATAAACCTCTCTCACTATATACTATATTATATAATCATTCTGTGTTGTGTCAGATATATTATTTCTATTATTTTATAATACATATTAATACTTTCATTATTCTCAAATATTCTTATTATTAAAATGCTTTCTTATTCTCCAACTGAAATGGTTCAATCATGTTTCTTACCAAGCTACATTATTACAGTTATTTTCTTATACATTTATGTTTTCACATTTACACAACTCACAAAATATGTACAGATTACACGACACCTTTGTACAATTTTGACAAGTAATATCACACTCAAACAAATATTCCATTTTATTAATTTTAAAATAAGAATATAGTTTGTCCTCAGTATTCTGATATCTATGATATTGTATACCCAGTTATATGACTATTTCCGAAAGCGTATTTGTTTTGTCCATTGAACGAAGAATATAATCATGAATAGAGGCAGTTTTACATGCGTACCACAAGATTTTATCTTCCATAGACAATTTTCTTGATTTTCATGTTTAAGATAAATACAGCTCTTTTGCTTATAATTTTAATTATAATACACTTTTTGATTATACTTCGATACACAATAATTTTCGTTTCATATTATTATGGATTAAATTTCATGTACAGAAACATTATTGAACAATATAATATTATTAGTATCCTGATATTTGGAAGAAAAGCATCATTTTACATTAATTTTACACAAATTTATATTTTATAAAACATTAATATTCAAAATACATTTTACATTGCAACACAATATTGTTAAGGTTTTATTTTTACTTCATCGCAGTAATCAAATATCAAGGATCATTCTAATATTTTCTCCTTATATCTTGCAATAATATTAATGTTAAGGTCTTGTGAAATGTAATTTTTCGGCAAATTATCTATTGAATTTATATTATTATTGAGCTTTTTTCTTGTGGTGCTTTGAATTTTTCAATAATTATTGTTTAATCAATATTTTGTATTAACTGTACTCTTATCTCTGATTTAAATTAAAATTCTGGTTAGTGTAATTAAATATTTATTCTTTCAAACAAAAACGTTAACTTTGATTATATTGAAGTGCTTTTAAGTACTTTTTTTATTTGTTCAAAACAATATAATTGTTTTCCTATTTGATGTGCAAGTATAAAGATTGCTCAATTTGTAGGAATATTTATTTTGCCACGAGATACTGGATTAATTGTATTTTGATTTAAGCTTCCATTTGATTCATAGACAACTTATTCTAGCATTCGAATCTTATAGTGACACTTGTCAGTGTTTATGTACCTATATCCGTAGCCAGTGAATATATATACCTATTTTTCTAATTTTATGATCACCTTATCGTAGATTATATTAAAAATGTTATTAAGTAAATATTTTGCTGTCTATGCAACCAAATAAAAGTTTTTGTCCGTGATATTTATATGTTTGATAATTAGATAAATTTTAATAGGAATTGAGCTGTGAAAAAATTTAAGAAATTTGATTTCTTCACTTTGAAATAGTGTAAGAAATTTGTAAGTTAGCAAGGACCTCTCAAATTTTCCTGATTTTTTTTCTCATTGTAATGAATTATTGATATATTACAGATATATAACAGAGCCATAGTGTTAATATATATATATATATATTTCCGGTTTTATGATTAGTTTTATTTAATATGTGGTGCGTATTGAGTCCATGTAACACCCGATTGATTTCCCCCCATACATAAAAACTATTCTTTGGTTCCCGCTCGCATTATGCTTGCAACCTTTGTATTCATTGTTTGTGATCTTTATTAAGTTTCTAATTACTTATATACTATATATATATTGTAAACCTAAACTATTTAATATGCCTTATTAATTATTCATTATTTTTGATCGTAAGTTTGATATACCTACTTATATTATTTTTGTACCAATATATTATTTTTGTAAGAAATAATATTATATATCTATTTTATTGACAGTATACTGAGTATTACATAGTCATGTTGGGATATATAAGTCTTATTATATATAAGTCTGTTCTCAGCCTTTGCCTTGGCTCACCTTCAGTGACAATGATAAAACCTTAATGTTGTTAATTTCCTACAAGATATTCCTAATATTTTCCTGGTTTCAATGTTTTGCATGCTGCTATCTGTTGGCCTACTATATTCTTCTATTTGCTACGTACATTTTATTGAATGATTATATACATATATTTATATTCATCACTATGATGCAAAGATTTTTATTACTCCCTCCTGTATTTATTATTGTCAGCGCCATTTGAGTTTTGGTAATACTATTATATTTTGTTAATCTAACATAATATTATTATACTCCACTGTATTGTATTGTTACGTCCCCATCAGAGATAATGGAGTCTCCTATTAAATAGTATTACGGAGCTTTTTCATTATGCCACGGTAATGGTACAGAGGTGTGGAGAGTTGTAACAAAGTGAACGGGTAAATGGAAAAGCTCAGCCAGATGCTTAGGAACTTTTGAGATGGTCCTTGGGTTTAGCCCTGCGTCTATGAGTCGGTGTGAAGTAAACATCTGATATTATAACGTCTACCACAGAGTAAGATGAGTCTGTGTGTAGGTAATGTGCAATGTGCAATGTGATGTACTAGAGTAGTGTTGATGTCTACATACTACTGTACTGTAAGGGTGTTAGGTTATGCCTTGTGGTGAACTAATTAAATGTTTTGTTTTATATATCTCTCTGGACTTGCCCTTGTGAACATCTGACATCGTCAGGACTACGAGGTACTCGTTGGTTCTACTATCTGTCCGCTACTAACACACTACTGTACTGTACAACTAATAATACTTCTAATATATCACCAGAACACGATATACCTAATATATATATATTATATTATATATCTTAGACTAAACTGTCTTACATCTTAGTAACTCACTGTTTAGAGTAGACGGCTTTCCTGTAGTTTGAGGCTTTTCAATCATTTTAATCTTTTTAGCATTCTTTTAGTTGGCAATATTTGGCAATCACTAAGATCTCACAGTGTGACGATTGTTACTAACCTACATTATAAATATATTTACCTATATACTTATATATATATTGGTTCATTCATGATTGTTATTATATATATATATATTGATTATTGTGTATTTTTCTTGTTTGTTTTATACAAAATTTTAGAGTTGTTTATATTGTGATATATATACATAATATTGTGATATATATTATTATTTTTTGTGAATTTGACTGTTTTGTTTAATTTGGATGTACAAAAGTTTATATATTATATTGGTTGTTAAATGAGCGCCATTACGGCGGAACAAGATAATATTAAATTAACGCATGACACTTATATTAGAGTAAATATTTATATTAATACTGTTCCAACACAATAAAATAACTTATCTACAAGAGAATAAGGTCTGATGACATTTACTAACATACTTTTCAATTTTCCAAATGAGTCATGAGAATCTATATTGGGGATACGATGATATTTTTTCCACCTCATCTAAATAAAAAAAATATGTTCATCACCCTGTTATCTGTCTAATACAACTGCATTGTCTTACATTCACATATTATTTTAATAATGAAATAATATACTTCTTATGTGGTTTCCTTCACCTTCTGTTGTTTATTTCTGTTCACATCTATTATTAATTGTTGTTTCTAAACTATTCTCTCAACATAGGCATTGCTCTGATTAATATATTGTTTTTCATTCATTTTTACCATTGAACAACTGTGTATTATTACTCCTATTACTTTTTGATTTCATATTTTCAACTTGTTCTTACGCAACACTATACAGAGTATCTCATATATTGTATGAAGTTATAGAGATAATAATTAAAAAATACACAATATTAGATGAACTGCAGTTGTTGTTTTGTCACCATATGTTGCTATTGTTTATATAATATAAATATGATTCATATAATTAAATAAATATATATGATAATACTGTTATTACAAGATTGTTATTAGTGCAGAGTTTATCATTGAAACCATAGAGTTGACCATCTCTTAAGTTTCATGGCTAGGCTCTGGGCGGGTTGATTCGTCATGTTTAGCCATGTTTTAGTTGACTGCTGATGGCCACTGATTGATTCTATTCCGTGTTCCCTTCACATCCTCTCACTGCCACGACCCACTACCCTGCATGACACCAATCTCTCTATCTCTCTCTTTATATTTCGCATTCCATATATTTTTTATAGATATTATGCTATGGCTTCATGATCTGATCAATATTGTTATATTGCTTGAACAATTTTTAATTACATTTTAATTAAATCACGTACCATTTTTATAACTACTTAACACCACAGCATTTTGTTGATATGTTCCACTTAGCATAGATTCTGTGCATGATAGCTTATTACTTACTTATACTAATAATACCTATAATTAAAAATTCTTTACACATTTACTTATTGAAATAAATGACTAACCAAATGGAGATACAGGTATACCTACTAATACTAACACAATATGTTATCATGCCATTGTATTATATTCCACAAAAGATAAACCAAATTAACAATTTATTAAACCCTAAAAATAAAATAACTCATTTACTTACAGTTTCATTCATAAACAGTAACTATTGAGAACGTAGCTGGGAATGTGGTTATTGTTATGTTAATAAATCAAATGCAAGATTGATACAAATATAAGTTTAATTTGCATTGATATAGTCTTCACAAGGTTATTATAAAGGAATGCTGCATTAATTTAGAGAAACCAAAGCAATATGTAGCTAAAGTAATGAAAATAACACACAAATAATGTATTTTTGTATTTACATTTTTTTATAATTTATAAAAAAATTTTTTTTTTGTAATGTTGCAAGGAACTACAATAATCAATTTTTATTAATTATTATATCTAATATTAATTATTAGATAAATTACTATTACTGTTAATATTTACAAACTTTTTATATGACTATTTCTTCAGTAAACTCAATGAAAATTTATTTCATAAAAGTTCATAAAAAAAGTATGGCACACTGGTCAGTTAAATAGTAAAATGCAAAAATTCTCTGTATAAAATACAATAAAATAGCAATCATTATTGCCATTGTTAAAAATATTGTTGCATAGACAACATGGTATTAAAATAAATGTAAATAATCTATCCAATCTTCCTTCAACATTTTTTTTTTCGAGTACTAGGTGGAACTGAATCTCCACAATACATTTGGTGCCTTGTAAATAATACACTTATAAATTAAAACATCCATTACGTTACATATTTGGCTTTGGTGTGACCTGAAAATTAGATATGTGTGTAGATGAGTCAATATGTCATAGCAACAGCATGCCGTAGCATCCGTCATCACATTTTAGACAACATCAATTGGAGTATTCACGTCATTTAAACATGTTGTTTGGAAATAAATAATAAATACTGTTATATAGGTGTGAGAAGAAAAGATCAGTAACTTATTAGAGTTCTAAGAGGTGTAGTTAATATTAAAATTGAGATTTAGAATACATTTAAAATTTGCAATTAAATACAATGAACTGATAAAATTTCAATGTAAGAAGAAATATACATTGTTAAAGCATTTTCTTCTTTTAATGTTTTATTCATTGATTTCAACATTATTCCAAAAAATGATGATATGTTTGAATAAAATGTAAGTACTCCATCTTGTAGCAATATATTTTAGTAGTTACCTGACTTGTAACAAGACGTGTATGGAATAAGTTATCATTTCATCTTTTTCATTGCAGTTCTTTGTTCGTCTGGAGCATATAAGAAAGTGCTTCACCCAGGGTGGCGTATTTATATTGGAAGAATTCAGTAAGTTCATAAAATGTGTATCAATGTTATTTTTATAATGAACCACTGTGAGGCTATGTATGCAAATTTAACACACAAAACTACCATTATAAGGCTTTGAAAAGACAATGTCACCTTGTTTGGTCGGGACTTGAACCCGCAACCAATCCTTTTCCCGAGGATGGGTTGCGGGCTACCTACACATGAAGCTAGCATTGGGGGTTATGAGCTTAATTAGGCACAGCACACCTTGGGAAAAAGATGGGTTGCGGGCTCAAGTTTTGTCCGGCACACTATACACAGTAGTTTCGTATGTTACATTTGCAAGTTCATAAATTGTCCTGACATTTGTTATATGCATTTGTTGTTATTGCTATAAGTCCAAACTCAAAATATACATTGATTATCTTAATGATTTGTTTGGAGAAATTTGAAATTATAGAAAAAAATAAAGTGAAAGTTTTTGTCTCTTAATTTTTTCAATTTGAAATTCCTACTCTCAATGATATTAATTGTGTCTAGTGTGGGAAGATATTTAAGTATTAAGGTCTATTTCTTAAAAGATATGTAGTATGTGTGAGCTAAATTAATTTAATCCATTTAAATTCAATCCACATTTCACATAATAAATGTTCCACAGAACATATCAAATGATTCAGAAACTTAATTTTGTATTAATTATCATATTTTATTTTTATTCAAGATCCCAAAACTCGTCAAGTTCTACAGAGGAAATACAGGTCTTCAATGGTAAGTGAAAAAAAAACTATATATTTAATCACTATTTTTTTAAATTTATTTTATTCATCACATTTATTAGGTAATTAATATTTAGTAGTTTAGATGCTGTTCCTATAATGTAAAGCAGTGTTCCGCAAACTTTTTGTGTTCAAGGTACACCTATCAAATCAAGAAATTTTAGAGGTACACCAAATAAAAAAGCAATGTTTATTTAACAAAGCGTCTCGCTCTTATAGCTCTCAGCTATTTTCAGGTGTATTATTTTCACAAAACCTTGACTTTTTCCATGGTACACAAACTGATGACCACGGTACACCAGTGTGCCGCGGCACACGCTTTGCGGAACACTGATGTAAAGTACTGTAGATATTTCAAGAAAATGTTGAGGTAATATGAAATATTCTATATTGTCTGCAAACTGTATTCATAACTTAGTTGGTAAAAACTCCCAGTTTGTTGGATATTTTTTTATAAAAGTGTAGTGCCATTGAATTGACTAGTGGTATTTTGCATATCAATAGCAACAAACTTTTTATAAAAATGATCAGTTTTATAAAAAGTTTAAATACACCAAGAAACACAATACAAACTACTGGCAGCTCTTTGGATTGCAATAAGTCCTCAATCATGTACTTAATGTAATGATCATATTAAAATACTTAATTTGTTGTACATTATTATTTATATATATCTTAATTGAATAAGGCTCTCAAGAACTTTTTAGTGTTTTTGATGTTGTTGATGAGCACTTCTCAATTATTGATAAATTAAAGAAATAATTTTTCAGATTGTGACAATTTCTATTCATTACATATTTCTGTACACTGAAAACAAATTTGTGACTTCTTGTTATGCGTTTTAGCGTGATGTAATTTATTAATGGTTGAGAAGTTTTCATTTGAGTGTTTCTGTGATATCGATGTTAGATTCTCGACAATATTTATTTTGATTGCATTTATTTTTATCTTGATTTATTTTGTTTTTCTTTGTGTTGTTGTGTTTTAGGCGAGTGAGATATCTAAGAGCCTTCATCGTTATTTCTCTATTTCATTCATGCACAGATTGAACCGAGAAATCCAACTAGAAACCCTCTCCTTATAGATTTCCATGTAGTGCACATCTGGATATCAATCATCTATTGTTTTATTTTATTTGTAAGATCTTTTACATCACCTTTATTATTTTATTTTTTATCACACTTCATTCCTTAATTTGCATGCCTCTATAACATTTTATTCAATGTAAGTAGTAACTTTGTCAACTTTATTTAATTATTTACATTTACTTTTTTTATTCAATTATGTAACTAATGCTCTATTACTTTTGTTATTTTTTATAGGCCGAACAAATATGTTACGCAGTGCTATGCGTGTTTTCATATTTAGCCGCTGGACAGGAACAGAAGAAACAGATATTACAGCAGGCAGCCAGATGTCCTTCTCGTTCTGACGATAATGTAAAACCTGAAGAGAAGATAGCTGTCACTAGTGCTCCAATACAAGCGCCTCTTGTTGCCAAGCAAATGCAACCATTAAGGAGACCATCTGAGGTTGAAATGGAAAAAGGCCCTCCAGTTTCTCAGGCAGTTGTAAAAACAGCAATGTCTGATCGTGCTGCAAGTCCTGGAGCAGTTCCACCTCCTAAACATCCACCTCCTCCCCTTATCCCACCCCGACAACCATCTCAGGGAGGTACTGTGTCCAGAGAAGGATCTCTGAGAGGCAGACCAGCTCCTACAGTTTCGCATGAACCTAATGTCAGACAAATGAGTCAGGGATCTCCTCCAGCCATACCTCCAAGGAAACCTCCACCTCCATCTATGGGCCGACATAATACAATGCCAGATCCTCAAGATTTAAGGTAAAGATATTTTAGAATTTAACTTTTCTTGTTTAACTTTAATTTGACATCTATATATATTTTCTGCAACAAGTACATTTTTTTAGTTGGATTATTTGAAGTTGAGTGTATGCTAGAAAAGAGTATTATTTCAATGCTATGAATGGAGTAGATTTATATAACTGGTTTATTTTTTTAATACAGTGCATTGTATTGCAATGCCACATATAGTAAAATATAATTCCAGAACTACGGCTGCGACTAGAACTCAGAGTCCTCCTATACAAATATCCGGATCTCAAGCTTCTACAACTAGCAGTATGAATATGTCACAAAGTCCACCGAGAAGAATGCCGCAAAGACAGGGTTCAATATCTGGTCCTTACTCAGGTCCCAATCCTTTTGTAACACCACAACGTCCTACTGAATTTGTTATACCGCAGAGGAGGCCATCCATGACCAGACAGACTTCACAATCAGCTCAAGAAATGGGAACTTCACCTCCTAGAAGACGCTGACAAGGTAGACGTTCTTTGCCGGCAGTATTTCAAGATGATGGACTGGACACATGTGTTGTCAGATGTTTACCTTGGAGATTGTAATTTTTCATTTAAATAAAATTTTACATATTGCATCATTAAAAAAAGCTGCTGGGATGGGATGGTAATCAATATACAGAAGGTGAATTCATTGCAAAGGTGCGACATATACTTTGTTAAAAGGGTTATGCAATATCAAGGACCAATGAAGAATAGTGTGGTGGGAGTGTCAATAAAGGCGGAATTACTATGTTATATAACAAAGTAGACAATATATAAAAAAATAAGTATTTAGTTACTTGTGTTTATGTATATTGTAAAATTGTTTATACCTATTAGTTGAATTGAGGTATGTTATTTTAGTTTTGTTTGTAACTTTAGATGTACTTATAAATGTGTAACCAAAATTGTATCATAATATAATATTATTGTATTAACTGTTGAGAATGTTTCCTTTCAATTACTGCGTACCAAATAATATTTGGGATAGCCACTTGTCAAATTGACATATTGGATGTTGACATTTAAGTATTTTTACAAAATTTTGTTTATGGTTTTGGAAAAATGGCACGAAGATGGCGGTTGAAGTTTACAAAAGTTTGTGGTAAAGCGAAATGAAATTGAATACATTTATTTATTATGTAAATAGAAGAGTTTTTTTTTAGATATAAATTGACTGTTATTACAAAGCAATACTGTTGTATTCCATGAATAATAATATTTATTGGATATATTGTATGAATTAGGTTTGGATATAATAATTATTGTTGTTAGTGTTCGTGAAAAATCATTTCGCATTTTTATCATTCATTCTATGTAAGTTGGAAAGTATAATGAAAAGAAATCTATTTTTATTTCATTTAATTTTGTTGATTTTTTATTTATGGGTTGTGTCATTTTCATAGTATAGACCTAATTGGTATTATGACTGAGTCGAAAATCTTTTGAGTATAAAACTGTTGTTTAAAAAAACCTTTTATTAAAAATGAAACCTAACCCATAAAAGTATGTAGGTTGTAAATTTTTGTTAATGTTCCATACATACGAAAAGAATAGAGTAAAATAAATCTATCTTAACAATACAGAAACAAAATAATATTAAAATTTATTATTTATGTGGCACATTGCTCTTGCGAAAAGAAATTTGTCAAACAAAGTTTTAATTTCATTTGGGTGCAGACTATTGTTTTTGACAGATATGAATTTAATATTATGTTCTCATCATTTCCATTGTAAATTTTTTCAAAGTATGTCTTATTTTTAGTTGAAAGGTGCTGATATAATTTTGTGCTGTAAATATTAATGTATTTAATTTAATATTTGATTTGTTGTTCTAAGACGATTTAAGATTTTATCTGGAATTGTATTCAAAGCAAAATGAATAAGACAAAGGGACCAGGGTCGATTTTTATGAGTTAATTTGTATTGGGTTTTAGAATCTGTTGACAAATGCTATATCATATTGAACAGAAAAAAACTGACAAATTTTACAGTGTAACTTTACTTCAATGTATAACGGTGAAAATAAACTGTCAAATTTTACAACAAAATTTTGATTTAACATACAATATTGATAGTAAATTATTAAATTTTATACTGAAAGTTTGCTTTAGTGTATAACAGTTGAACATAAACTGTAAAAAAAATAGCTTTGAAACTGTAAAATTACAGTGAAAGATAAAAAAATATAGATTCAATTCATAAAATGATAAAAAAATGACAGTGAATTATGATACAGTATTTGAAAACCACACCAATATGTAATGATATGGGAGGAATGATAAATGAAAACACCACAATAATAAATTGTTCTAAAGTGTAAAAAATGTATTATGATTAGAATTAATATTTGTGTCGTGTTTTGATGTATCCATATTGTAAATTGATGTTTTTATAAGGGATAATCATAATTGTAAAGGATAGATAATTCAGTTGGGTGTATTTATACTATGAATATTATTTGTAAATTTTGCTTTTAAATGTTGTCATTAAATTACATATCGCAGGAATGGATTTAATAAGTGTTTAAACTATTGAAGTAGGTTTATATTATAATACTTGATGATGGATTTGAAGACGTGGTGTGCAATTATGTGTGGAGTTCTGTTCTCTCTACATACTCCACTAGGGATATGACAGGAGAGAATGGATAAGTTATATCATATATATTGTATTTATTTGTTAAGTATGTATATTGTTTGTTATTGTGCAGTGAAGAGCTAACACCTTGCTATCATTTATTTATTTTTAAGAATAAAAAACACAGTTTGACTTGAATCAGAATTTGTTGTCAATAAGTAAATTTCAAAGTACATTTTAATTCGGTTTCCTGTAAAACAAACATATCCTTAAAACCAAAAGTGAATTCCTTGTAATTTTTTTGATAGTAATAGTGAGGTGTTAGCTTTTCACTGTCGTTTCTAAAAGAATAAAAAGCTTTTGTGTATTTGGTTAATGTTGCATTTTTGCAAGACAATATTCTGTGATCCCTTAGTATAGTTGTACATGTATGAAATTATTTATGATCATATTTATGAACTTGTAAAAACAATATTGTTATTTCATATGTTTCAAGGGAGTTGGTTTAAAAATACTTTAAAATTAAGAATGTCAACTTAAATAGAAAGCTAGCATCGAAATTCACGAGAAACAGCTGAAAAAAAACTTGGAAAAATCCATTTAGTGGTGGTGAAAAATAATAATAAAAAGTTCAAAAGCCTTAGACAATATTTTAAAAATATAAAAACAGAAAAATCATTCTATTTACCATGCTTGTAATTTTCATAGACTATTTTCCTAGCCTCAAATTTATACTTCATACATTTTCTTGTGAAATTTACAATGTTTGATGGTATGATATAATTCAAGAGCTTTTTTATGCAAAATAAAGTATTGATGGGTTTATTTTCACAATATAAAGGAATATGGAAATATTATCATCTTATATTCTTCCTAAAGCTGTTTTACCTAACGTAACCATTTATTGTCAAAAAGTGCACCATGCATTGATGTCATTTCTTAAGGTTGGATACCATTGTGCAGCAGCTGGTTGTGGGCAGATGTCAAATTACAAGCTGTTTGATATGTATGTGATAGCTGTGTACTCTGTGTTTATGTACATAATTCCAAGGTTCTCTTTCCATTTGCGGGACTGCGGGTGCTGTTTTAGACATTAATGAAAAAAATCACAACAGAATTATGTGAAAATGTAATCACATGAGACATTGAAACAACTCATAAACCAAAGATAATTATTTGATAGTAATCCACAACTAGCAAACCACAACCAAACAGAAACCAAAGCTAATAAATTATTTCATAGCAATCCACAACTAGCAAAGACATAATAATATATAACTAGACTATGCACTTATTTGATAAACAATGCCACCTGAGATAGTAACTATTGACCGAATCCAAAGGGACACGTAAAGAGCTCTCTCTTACATATGGTTTAATTGATATTCTGGCTTATTTTTGATCAAAAGTGCACAGTCTAGTTCTTGTATAATGTCTTTGACAATTAATTACACAATGGAAAGCCAGCCGTACTATTAAGTAATTGATTATGGTTAATTTAGGATATTGACTAACATTGAGAAAAAAAAACTACAGAGATGACAAGACACCAATATTTGAGAGAAGCAATGAGTAGACATCCTGTTGTTAGTGAGATCAACTACATAAATTTAAGTAATTGTACAAATACAACATTGATTGGTGAGATTCCTTTTTAATTAGCAACTGATAACAACTAAGCGGGTGTATATTTCACAGCATTTTCTTTGAAAAAAATCTCTAGGACTAAATAGTGTTCAACTCTCATTTGTTGTTTACTGTATGAAGGAGATAGCAATAATACATTGTAACTATTAATATATTTGTATTTTAAGTGTGTTAGAATGAGATAAATGTTTTTATAACAAGTAAAAGTGTATTGTTATGTTTAATGTCATCGACATTTCATCTCAATGTATTATTTTGAATTTATCACATTACGATGACAATCATGTTGTCAATTTGAGTTTTTGTCACAGAAAATAGCAATCATTAAATTTTATTAAAACTTAGAGCAAATGAATGACATGACTTTTTTATTAGCTTTTTTCTGCGAGCAAAACAGAATATTATTATACATATCGTTTTCTGATACTTATATCGCTGGTTAGTTATTTTTGAATTTTATCGGTTTTCACATATTTGTTTATTCATTCTTTACTGTACATTGATTACAAACTATTGTATAAAGAAGTACATACATATTAAATACAAGTAATGTACAGAGGGCGAATTAATCATGAAGGTGTAATCTCTTCCAACTAATCCAAAAACTATTTCGTAAAAAGGTAGATTGCTATCATATTGACTAACAATGTATTCCATGTCGATAGATTTTTTACAAAAATGAGATATTATGCAATGATTTCCTCTAAAAAAGTACTTGTGTTTTCTTAATTTTTGAATCTGTAAATTCAGTAAATTGAATAAGTGACTTGAAAACGTTTCAAAAGGAAATAAATTTTAGATTTCTATCAACCGATTTTACGAGGGAAAAGCAGTTTCTTTAAACTTTATTTTTGCATCATATTATTTTTTTCCTGGTGACTTATTAAATAATCACATTATAATAATCTTTATTCTTTATTGACTACAAAACTGTTGCAGTACAATGATTAGAAACAATATGAATAACAGTCAGATCAAAAAGTATAAAACAGTGCACAAACAATTAGCGGTCAAAGGGTGGAGTTGTTGAAATACAACATCACCCAGACAACTCTTTAACATAAAAATTATAACATCAGGAAAAATTCATCATACCACATACATTATTTATTTTAAAATGCCTGTAATAAAAACTAGCTGAACTTACTCAACTATGTTATGGACCATAGAACAGTTTGAATAGTTTTTTTCTGGAATTGTATGTAATCCAGTAAATATATATTATACACAAATAAACAGTATTAGCTCTGGTATATTTTGTTACGATGCTGTTATCTAAACTATATTTTAGAAAATATGAATAAAACTTTGCTTGAAACATTATACAATCTGTTTTTATTTTAACGCCATTTTGGAAACACATGTTTGCAGATTTTTTTTTATTCTCAAATCACATTGATTCTCCAGTTCGATAAGCTATCATCTGGAAATTCTAATATTCCAAGATATGTCATGTTAAAATTATGAAGCATTATAGCGAAACTACCTACCGAAAACTCAAACCAAATTTGTTCTTCAAATAGAAAACATTCAAAATTAGTAATATTTTGTTTGTGGAGTTGAAAGAATATCATTTTCTATGTTATGTAAAACCTAGTTTACTTATGTAGTGTACGGACTTTGTACACTGCACCGGTGAGTTGAACCTTGCACTTGTTTACAAGTGAGGCAAGGAATATTGATGAGTAGCAATACTTTATTTTGTCTATATAGGTTAGCCACCTATAGAGAACGGGGCTCATTAATTGATAGAACCTTGACTTGCACTGTTAGGCTGCGTGTTTTGACAAATTGTGTTCGACAAATTATAATAGGAATTATTTATTGAATATATTGTGTAAATATAAAAATACGTGTCGTTATTCAAAAAGAACCTAATATTGTTATACTTGACCCAGTATACAATACGTGGCGCAGTTCGGTAGTTCACAAATAAAATATTGTCGACACGCAACAATAGTTTTTTTACCGCGCCGAAAGTTTTGTCGGCGGTACGCGGGAAAAAAGTGAAAGGCAGTCTACAGGAGTAGAAAGGAGGCAGGAGTCTCCAAAGCCAGATTAGCCAGCAGTGCAGGTAGCAGCAAAGAGACAGGAGTCTCAGAAGCCAGTTGGGCAAGGTTGCAGGTAGCAGCAGGGAGACAGGAGTCTCAAGAGCCAGTTGGACAAGTTGCAGGTAGCAGCAGGGAGACAGGAAGTCTCAGGAGCCAGTTTGAGGCAAGGTGCAGGCAGCAGTGGGTAACAGGAGTCACCCAGCATCCAGGCGGAGCCAGTTGGTGGATCCAGGAAGCCAGGAGAGGAGAGTTCTTGCAAGTCAGCCAGGCGGAGTCCATTGCAGTTGCAAGGAAATCCAGAAGACCGGGGCGATTGGAGGAGACTCTCATCAGCTAAGTCTATTTTTTATTCTTGGTTGTTGTTGCTTGTGGTATTTTCCGAAATGACTTCGAGAAGTTTAGAGCCGTTTTGTCACAAGACAATGAGTTGGCCTTCTTACAGGACAAGGTGGGAGAACGCCTTATTATTAAATGATGAAAGTTGGACTGATGTGAAGAAGCGTGCTTTCTTCATAACATCGTTGTCCCAAGGCAGTTTCAAGCTACTGTCTGATCTGTGTTTTCCAGCTTCTGTGGAAAAACAGTCTTATAAAGAGTTGATTCAGTTATTTAATGGTTATTTTAAAGAGGAAAAAAGTGTATTTGAATCGCGTGAAATTTTTTTCAAGGCTACTCAAGGTCATTCGGAAAATGTTAAAGATTTTGCTTTAAGATTAAGGGAATTAAGTATAAATTGTGAATTTGGTACTAGATTAGAAAGTAATATAAAAGATTTGTTTATAATCGGAATTAGAAATAAAGAGATTAAGCAACAGTTATTTTTAAAATGTGATAAAGATAAAGTATCTTTGAACGAAGCAGTTGCTTTGGCTTCTAGTTATGAGCACATACTAGAGAGTAAATTAGAAAAAGAGGTAGAAAATTTTGAGGAAATTAGCCAGATTTCCAGGCGAAACAATAATAGTTTCAGTAGTTCAAGTAGTACAGATACAGATTATAAGAAAAATAATCGACCGTCAAAATTTTCAAGGTTAAATTCAAATGTAAATACGAGTAGGTATAAGCATAATAAAAATGTTTCATGTTTTATTTGTAAGGGAAATCACTATAAAAGTGAATGTAAATTTAATAGAGAATTTTTTTGTAGAAAATGTAGATCTAAAGGGCATTTGAATGAAAATTGTTATAAGATACAAGGTATTTATAATTCGCAAGACACCGAAAACGATTTTATAAAATTAAATGTAAGAATTGAGAATAAAAATGTTGAATGTATTTTAGATTCGGGAGCGAATATTAGCTGTATATCTATTCAAAAATTGCAAGAAATATTCAACGAAAATAATATAATAGAGAAGTGTGATGAAATTAATTTATCTACGTATAGCGGGCACAGTTTGAATGTGTTAGGTATTAAACATTGTAAAATAAATCATAATGGAATGGAAAAAAATATTAAATTTGTTGTAACAGAGAGCGGGAATAAAATAATATTGGGTACAGATTTTATGCGTAGGTATAATATAGGGTACAAAGTACATAGCACGGAAGGCAGTGAATTAAACAAAATTGTTGCATGTAAGCCCATTGAAAATATTCCGAATTTCAGTGCGAACGCATCGCTTGCGTGTAATGTGAAACAACAAAAATTAGATTTTGTAAATAAAAATAATAGTTTTAATTCGAAATTAATTTTAGAGAGAAGTAAAAGTGATTATACATTGGAAAAAGTTGTTAAATATGTGGAAAAAAATAATTGGCCGTGCAAAAGACAGTTAAATGAATCTATTGCGAAGTTGTTTAATGTGAAGGAACATTTGACTGTGTACAAGGATTATTTATTCTACAGAGATAGAATTGTTATTCCGGAATCAGTTAAAGGTATTGTGATAAATTATTTGTGTAAAAATTATTCAGTTATTGGGAAAATGAAATCATTTGTTAGAAGTTATTTTTATTGGGTTAATTTTAATATAGACATTGAGAATATAGTTAAGAATTTAGTGAAAAAGCGGAATAACAATGGATGTAAATGTTTAAATAGGTATAGATATGAGAAAAGGTATGTAAATATGGAAACTTGTAAAGATAGTTCCAGGGGTTTGAAATTTGTCTCGGGGAGGAAAAAGGAATTTAATTTGGGTACATCAGTACTTGTCAAAGATCTCAGAAGTGAAAAGATGGTTTTAGGTAAAATTGAAAAGGTATTAGGCAATACAACTTTTCTTATTAGAATCAAAGGTACTGGTCAGCTCTGGAAAAGACATATGGATCGGATAGTTGTGGGATCTGTGCATTGGGATGACAGTCCCTCTGATTAATAGTAGGAGTTTAGGTCCCCTCCCCCTGTTTGAAGGCAAAGCTCTCACCGGCTCTGAATTTTTCAGGTCAGATTGGAAGCCATTGGCGGGGACAGCTGAGACCCAGGACTTAGGCTGGTGGAAGACTTCATCTGGTGGCCCTGGACGGAAGGAAGAACTTGTCTTCATGATGTATTTATAATGTTTGTCTTGTTTATATAGAATCATGAAATAAGTAGAGAACACAGTCACTCGCGTTGGAATTGTATAAAGATTGGAATATGTAGAATAGTAAGGTTTTCAAGATTGTGAGGGGAGAGTGTAGTGTACGGACTTTGTACACTGCACCGGTGAGTTGAACCTTGCACTTGTTTACAAGTGAGGCAAGGAATATTGATGAGTAGCAATACTTTATTTTGTCTATATAGGTTAGCCACCTATAGAGAACGGGGCTCATTAATTGATAGAACCTTGACTTGCACTGTTAGGCTGCGTGTTTTGACAAATTGTGTTCGACAAATTATAATAGGAATTATTTATTGAATATATTGTGTAAATATAAAAATACGTGTCGTTATTCAAAAAGAACCTAATATTGTTATACTTGACCCAGTATACAATAACTTATTTACTTACGGCCGGTCTCAATAAGCGATCTATCTCTGAACTTTTGTTGAAAATCGATCTTTCTTTACGTTTTTCCGTTTCAATAAACAAAGCTGAGATAGAATCGCTATCCGAATTCTCTATCAATCTCTCGGAGTGCTGCGAGTTATAGAATGTATGGAAATCAACGAAAATGCGTTTCAATATCCTATCTCAAGTTGTTAGTCGTATCCGTGGTAACAAATTTTTGTATGGTTTTGTTATCGCAGGACTTTGACAGATAAGTTTCGTTTGACGGTAGAGTTTATGCAGCTATTCCTGTCCACTGCTGAACATAAGCCTCCCCATATGTCTCTCTATCTCTGTCCTGGGCTTTCTGCAACCAGTCACTAGCGATTTTTTGACTTTAAGAGGTTGTGGTAAAATAAAAAAATGTTTTCAAGCGACGAAAGCGATTAACAATTATTCGAAGCTGGAGTATATTTTGATTATATATTAAATTCTCGTATCACAGCGTTTGTTACCACATTCCTCCGAAACGACTGGACATATTTTGATGAAATTTTGTGTGCTTATCGGTTAGATCTGAGAATCGGCCAACATCTATTTTTCATATCATTAAAAGCTAAGGGTGGTCCACCTCGAATTTTTTTATTTTATTTTTTGGACAATTTTTTTATTTTTATTTTTTATACGGCGAGTCATTAAAAAATACATACAGACCTAAATTTTCACCCTTCTACCATTAACACCTATTTTTAATAGCGATATTAGTATATGGCAATGACGAAAAGGATATACTTGTCTGAAAGAAAGGGTGTGAGGAAGCGCAAGCGTCCGAGAATCACGTGGCTAGATCACGTGGATCAAATTCTCAAGGACGGCCGCGTGTTGAGTAAGAGGAACCGACGTGCGTGTATGAGAAACTATGAATGTGGAGGAAGCGAAGGAAGTGTGTAAAGATAGATCTGTTTGGCGTTCTGTTCTCTCTGCCTACCCCACTTGGGACACGGCGTGAGGGTATAGTATAGTATAGTAGTATAATGTATATGGCAAAACATGGTGTTTCTTAAAACCTTGGTCGCGCATATAATCATTTTTAGTGGTATAAGTAAAGTTTTTTAATAATTTTTAAAATGAAACAAGATATATAAGTATTCCACTATTGACTTTATTTATTTTTGCAAGCCGGCTTGCAAAAATAAATAAAGTCAATAGTGGAATAACTATAATATCGTGTTTTATTTTAAAAATTATTAAAATGAACTTCCACCAAGAACCGTCGGTCGATTAATTAAACTTTGTAAAGTTTTTTGACTCCAAACATTCGTAATTATAATATGATGCGGATATCAATCGCATCGGCAATCGGAGGGAACAGCGATAGGAACCCTATCTATCTCTGGCCACGTACTTTTTCTTTATTGAGACGCGGGTCAAAGATAGATACAAATTGGTGTTCTATCTCGGATCGCGTCGTCAAGGCTATCTCGGTTAGATTATTGAGACCGGCCATTAAACTTAACAAAAACCTAGTTTTTGAAAATTTTCCAGTTGCTGTGTTATGTTGGTCTACAGAACTGGGAGATTGACATGATTCTCCTTCTCCGCCAAATCAGTTAAGTAAGTGATTAAACTTTTTTGATATTTTTTTGCTGTAGTATAGACCGGGTATTCTTATGATTTGAAATTTTCTCCTCATTCCTATTTTGAATAAAGAGCATTAATCAGCTTTGAAAAAATGTTAAATAATATTGGTACAGTTATCATAAAGCAATGTCAAGAAAAATTATTCTATTACCATCATTAATTTTGTCTTATCTAGATATCACAGCATCTCTCACAAGAGGGGTAGCCAGTTTAAACATTCATCAGATTGAAATAACATTCAGAATGGAGGGCGGCGTACCTTTATGAAAATGCTTAATGTTTTATTCATGACCTTCTACAAAATTATATTTGCCGTTTACAGAACACTTTGGATCTGCCGAATTTTGATAATAATGTAATAAAAACATTATCCTGCAATTATTCTTAAATAAACAATGCATGAACACCTAGCAAAATAAGTTTTTGATAAATATTAACTAATTTTATACTTAGTAAAATAGTTACGTACCTGGGGCCGTGGATAGAGGGTATCTTTTCCCGGATTATTTTTGTTCCCGGGAAACGGGAAATTTTAAAATGAATTTCCCGGGAATCCCGGGAAATTCATTATTATATTTATAAATATTCAATGTTCAACAAATTTGGTATAAAAACTCTCATAACTTGTTGACCCTTGCAAACATTTTGATTTGATAAAAAAAAATCAAATTTTTGTTACCAATATAAGTAATTTGCTTAAAAAAACTAAATAGCTGACTGACGAGATTTATTTAGGTACTCTATGTTATAGCAAAATAAAAATTGTTTACAAAATATATAAACTTTTAATTTTTGATCATCCTATCAAGCAAAAAAATGTTATGGATTTTGGCAAAGCTTTTTAAAGATTTTTAACTTTAAAAAATGAGAAATTTCGACAAAAAAAGATTTTTTATATCGGTTAATATCCATGAATAAAACAAAAAAAATGACAGTTGGCTGCACTAATATTTTTAAGAACTATCTAACTTTTCGAAATACGTAAAAAAAAAACATGAAAAATTGTAGGATTCTTATACATTGTCGGCCAAACACACCTCCGATTTCGAATTATATTTAGAATAATTATTATGCTTCTTTCAAACGAATACATTGAAGCTATAATTAAGTTTTTTTTTTAAAGTATAAAACTTTGCTGGTTTATGTGCCGATTTTTTTTTTATCTATTTGTATTACCTATGTATTGTAATAACTGTATGTTTGCGTAAACTATAAAATAATAAAAAAAAAAAAACACTTATATTGGTAATTAATATTATTTTTCATATTTTCATATCAAAATATTCGTCAGCTTCTACAAGTTTATCACGACTATTACAGTTAACTAAACAAAGATTTCGGTATCGGTATTTTTTCCCGGGAAAGGATTCGTTTTTTTCCCGGGAAACGGGAAATAAAAATTAGAGGGTTAACCCTCTAGCCGTGGACAAACCGTACTTAGCGATCGACTACTGGCGAACTTTTCGACAATCTACCTACATACATGTACCGTGTAATTATGCGTTATTGTTGCGGTTATTGTCGAAAATTCGTTTGTAGTCGATCGTCAAGTGCGTGTTTGTCTAGGGGGTCTGGTACATATTATCTTCTCTCTCTTTTTCAGGAGTATGACAGTATAATCCTAGGATATTCTGGGAATTATTTACATTAGAGATGTTTTATCTCTATTTTGCTATTATTATTATTACTGTCATGTTTATTAATATTAAATAGGAATAAAAGAGAAGAGGGAAATTGTTTATTACTAAGATAATTCTTATTATTTATGATATCTCAGTAAGAACGAGAATAAACTATGAATATAATATTGTGAGAAATAGCAAAATGAGTATAAATAATTAGGCATGTAAGATAAGAAGATATCTTACAGAACAGCTATACCGACATCACAATACTTACTATTCGCGGTTTAGTTGTCTAAACTATATATAGGTACCTATTTATACCTATTATGTCAAAATATTTGTACATACCATGTTGTAATCTCATTATTTTTGTTTAAATATTTTGTACAATAAGGTTTATTATTATTATTATTAAATACTTATTAATTATCCGACCAATAATAAAATTCCAAATAGAAACATATCTACCACAGCTAAAAGGTTGGTGCACTCTGCTATCTTAGTGCCAACACTCATGTATGCAAGTGAGACGTGTATTTGGTTAAAAAGGATGAAAGTGGCATAAATGCAGTAGAAATGAGATCGTTGAGAAGGATGTGTGGTAAAAGTCTGAGAGATCGTGTGCGTAACAGTGATATACGAAAGGAATGTGGAATGAAAGTTGGTGTGGTTACAAGGATGAATGTAAATAACTTTCGATGGTTTGGGCATGTGGAAAGAATGAATGAGGACAGAATGACCAAGAAGATATATTTGGCTGAGAGAAATGGTGCTCGGAGACGTGGACGTTCGAGGATCAAATGGCAAGATCATTTAAATCAAATCCTACAGGACCGTCACGTGTTGAACACATTGAACAGGAGAGCATCCATGAGGAATTGTATGACAGTGACGGAAGCGAAAGATGTATGCAAGGATAGAAGGAAGTGGCGCTCGATCCTTTCTGCCTGCCCCGCGAGGGAAGCGACGTGATGGTATGTATGTATATATGTATATAAATACTTATTAATATCTTATTATGGGGGACACAATGATCAAATTCGTTCATAATTTTATGCAATCTACTTATTAAAGGAGGTTAAGAGATTTGACTTTAGAACATTATGGAAAACACAAAAACACAATTGACTGTGTTCAAGGCACTACATGGCATGGCACCGGTGTAGGTACATCTCAGAGTTCTGCATTTCCGAGGAGGCAACGGAAAGGCAAAAATCACTCAGCACCTGCCTTGCAGCAGAGCTACTCTTGACACAATCTAAATACGATCTTAATCTAGTCTATTGGCCAAGTGACTATTGGCCAAAAATACACGCATACCGATCGCGCGGTAGCGGTAGCGCGGTGTTTTTGACCATAGTCCCTTCGTGCGTCGTATGATCAAGATCAAGACTAGATTAAGATCGCGTTTAGATTTTGTCAAGAGTAGCCCTGCTGCTAACATAGACTCTGATAGACTTGTGATGCCGCGTAGAGGGGGTCTGGCTAACTATGTTGATCGTGCCTTCTGCGTGGTTGGTCCTATCTCTGGAGAGTGTGGAGGTGTTCAAGGCAAGGTTAAAGACCCTATTGTTTAGAAGGTGTTATGATTCTTGAATGGGCCTTTGCGGTGGTTTTTCTACAAAACGGCTCATCTTAAAAGAATTGTCTAGTTTTTATTATTGAGGTCTTTCATGAAATACTCGATTTCAGATGTTTTATTGTGGAAGAAGTGTTGAAATAACTTTATTCGTTTGTCGGATAATTCAGGAGTCCAAGGACTCCTATTTATCCGTTTAGGTGACAATTTATTTATCTTTCAACTCTCTCTAGTCTGTCAGTGCTACTATGCCAGTGTGGGCATCTCCGACCTTACCTTGCCCTACCACGTCAGTGGGCGGAAGAGAACTATTTTTTTATTGTGGAAGACAAGCTTTAAGGTGTATACCATGAAACATAAGTAACCAAGATAGAACCTGAAACTTGGTATATGAAAATTCTTGAGTATTAGATCGCCAAGGCCTTCGCAATTATTTTAAACTTAACGCAGGTAATAAAACAAAATGAAAAACATTCCTACAAGTTCACATATATACACATACATGTTTATTGCTTTAACAATCCAAATCAATTAAGTAAGAAGGTATTTAATAGACCAAGGAATGCCCTCTGAAAAACATGCGAAGTATAAAAAGTTAATTAGGGAAAAGGTGCTAATATGGATCCCTTATATAGATGATGACGTATATCATGAATAATGTACCAACGATATTGGATTCAAGAATTTGATCGAGCAATTTATTATTTTATTGAATCAAGTTTTCATATTCGAACTCCATTCAAGACCTACTCTCGCTTCACGACATAAGCGTATTGCTTGGTGTAAAGGTATTTATTTATACATTAAACAATACAATATATACTTGACAACTTGACTTGGTCAGACTCTCGGAATACTGCAGGAGTAACCAACTATACTTAAATGTTTCAAAGTGTTGCTCAATATCGTTTACTAGGAGTGCTCGGCCCATTATTTACGACTATCGGATTGAGGGTCAGTTACTTCGAAGGGAAACTGCGGTTAGGGACTTGGGAGTGATTATGGACAGGAAGTTGCTCTTTAAAGACCATGTCGATGCTGTGCTCGATAAGGCCTATAGAATGCTTGGTTTCGTGATCAGGGTGAGTAAACCATTTAAATCTTCATTTACTTTTAGGATACTGTATTATGCGTTTGTGAGAAGCCAGTTGGAGTTTTGTTCAGTTGTCTGGAGCCCCCAGTATGTTACACACATTGAACGTATTGAGAAATTGCAGGGAAAATTCATAAAGCATCTAGGTTTTCTGACTCAGAATCACTTCGATGATTATAAAACTGCTACACGTTTTTATCATATTTCGACCCTTGAAAATCGTAGAACTGTAAGTGATATGATGTATCTGTATAAGTTGCTGAATAACGAGGTCGATTCGATTGGTCTAGTACAGAGTATACCATTTAATTGTCCGACGCGAAGCACGCGGTTCCATCATTTGTTCAGATTTCCACTGTGTACCACCAACTATGTGCAGAATTCTTTTTTGAGACGCTCTTGTTCTGTTTATGATTCATTCTTTCAAAACCTTGACATACTCGTCATGAATAAGCAAGACTTTAGAGCGGGAGTGTCTGGGGCCTTGTCATCAGCGGTCCCCGTGGACTGATCTCGGTCTCTCACTGTTTGGCATCATGGGATCACTTACATTTGAGCGGGGGGTGGATGGGTGTGCTTTAGGGTGTTTCATTTTATAAGGCAAAAAATAAAATGCAATTTTTTTGCAATATTCGCTCACGCCCCGAGTCTCTGTGATGTAAAAGATATATTTTCCAAATTTCAAGAAGATTGGATAATATTTAGGGGTGGCACACTTTGACCACTTTTATCTCGAAATAGTGAAATTTCTATTACTGAAGTTCTTTGTAGGCGGGCGGCGCCAGACATACAAGGGGAGCGGAGCATCGATACACCGCAGGTATTGAGAAAACTGTTTTGTTCTTGAATTAAATTGTTCAATCTTGAATTCAAAGATGGTGTAAGTGTCATTTTAGTAGGCCATTGTGCCATTTAGTAGGCCAGGTACAAAGTGAGCAAAGAATACAAAAATCTGATTGAAGAGAAATTGACGAAGACGGATAAAGTAAATATGAAACGGCACATTTGGAAGGGTGATCTCGTCGAGTGAGGCTGACAAAATGTGCAACCCGTTTTATTCCTTTCAAT
The DNA here is from genome assembly GCA_947579605.1 of Athripsodes cinereus. Classification (NCBI taxonomy): domain Eukaryota; kingdom Metazoa; phylum Arthropoda; class Insecta; order Trichoptera; family Leptoceridae; genus Athripsodes; species Athripsodes cinereus. The sequence goes on from OX388310.1 coordinate 26,578,672, forward strand.
TCTTTTTGAGAAGAATTCAACTGTTTAGAAAACAGTTTGTTCTTCGGGTCGCCCGTGAGGAAATGAAAGTGAGTGTGCAAATTCGGATATATAGGAGTCCCCGACTTCTGAGATATCCGAATGCGTAGAGGTTTTTTTTTTCAATTTGTTTAGAAAACAGTCAGTCACTAGAACTGCAACCCTATTTTCCAGAGCTTTGACAAACCCTTGGCCAACTGACGGCAACAGTTTATTTTCCAAGCGTAACATCAAATGTCGGGGATTTTCAAAGAGCGATTTTTCGATTTTCTTCGCCATATTACTTCCTCTGCCTCTTCATCACTAGGTGATGATGACGATGGAGATAAGTCTTCCAGTGTAACTGTTTTATTGATTTTAGCCATAGATTTGTAATGGTTATTTTTATATCAAACACTTTGGTCTTGTTTTTTACTCTTATTTCTTATTTTCGAGACAAAAATCATGTCTACCGCACTCATTGACGAACTCATACGATCTTGTCTTTGTGACCTTAGAAATTATTTATCTTCTTGGTACGCTAGTCATGTCCATCACATTTTGCCGCGAAATATCAAACAACTCGACGAGATCACCCTTCCAAATGTGCCGTTTCATATTTACTTTATCCGTCTTCGTCAATTTCTCTTCAATCAGATTTTTGTATTCTTTGCTCACTTTGTACCTTGAATGGCCTACTAAAATGACACTAACACCATCTTTGAATTCAAGATTGAACAATTTAATTCAAGAACAAAACAGTTTTCTCAATACCTGCGGTGTATCGATGCTCCGCTCCCCTTGTATGTCTGGCGCCGCCCGCCTACAAAGAACTTCAGTAATAGAAATTTCACTAGTTCGAGATAAAAGTGGTCAAAGTGTGCCACCCCTAAATATTATCCAATCTTCTTGAAATTTGGAATATATATCTTTTACATCACAGAGACTCGGAGCGTGAGCGAATATATATGAAAATTACATCTTTGGAAAAATGAAACACCCTAGTGTGCTTGCTTGAATGCATGGCTCTCTCGATCATAGCATCCATAGCATCCTTGGGACATTGGATATTGGCTGGGTATTTGATTGGGCTTTGTAACTCATACTGGATGGGTGATTTTATTTATTTGTTTTGTTTTGATTTCTTGTATTTTGGGATTTTTTATTTTTAGATTTACTTTGACTTTTTTCAGAAAATTTTAACTTTTACTTTTTATCTCAAGACTAATGTGACTGAAAGACTGATTTCTAGTATTTTGGGATTTTTTACTTTTATATTTTTGTATTATTTTAAATATTGTATTATTATTGTTTTTAAATTTACTTTAACTTTTTTAGAGAATTTTAACTTTTGCTTTTTTTCCTCAAGACTAAGACATTTCTGGTAAGAGTGGAATCTTCGCTGGTCCACATGTTAAATGTATTAATTGTCAACATATTATGTAACGACTGTTTGATTCTAAATATTGTAAAAATAAAACAAGAAATACACAGTCATAAATACATACACCAAAAATCTTTAGAATTTAATAATAGCTCATATTTCGATGTTGCATTATTGGCTTACGTAATGTATTAGGAGAAAACGAAATGCTTAACTTTTTTTGTCTATCTTGTAAAAGAAGCGGCGTTGTAGGATGTACGTAGGTACATATCTTTGAAAAATGAAATGTTTTGAAAAGTTGAGGGGCCAAAATTACTACCTTTTACCCTAAGTATTGTTTCTGAAAGTAATTTTTATGGTAATGGCCGACTAAAGTGGTATAAAGTAATGCCTCCTTGAGGTAAACACGTGTATTACACAAAGTTTAATCAAACGAACACACATACTAACTTAGTATATCAATAATTACGTAAAATACACGGTGGACAGCTTTTGAAATCGGATTAAAGTGAGAATATGAAAAGTTGAACGATTAATTATTTCGGATCGAAATGAAATTTTATTTACGACTATTTTATTTGTTCTATAATAATTTTTCAACGCGCATGTTTGTAATGTAAGTTTCTTTTAAATATTCTTTGTTAATTATGTATATGTTTTTGTACAAAAATTAAGAGTTATTTTTTAAGAACAAGTCGTTAAGGACGTTAAGGTGTTATACTTGGAATATTAAGAAGCTAGAAACTTGTGATGAACTATTAAGGCCAGTGTTTCCCAGCCTTCCTTAAGCCATGCCCCACCGAAATCTTTTCAAAAGTCATATGCCCCACCGGACTTTTTTAATAAAACAACAGAAATGTAATTGCTGTACGCAGTGTACACAGTCTGAAGTGTGGTGCTCCATCTCTGAAGTGTGGTGCTCCATCTCTGAAGGGTGGTGGCCCACCTCTGAAGCGTGGTGCCCCACCTCTGAGGCGTGATGCCCCACAGGTGGGGCGTACGCCCCACCGTGGGAAATACTGTAATTAAGCAGTATTGTGAGACAGTAATTTAATACTATTTTATTCTATTCTATTCTTCTCAAGACTATCCACTCGTTCGTGAGTGATTTAGGTTTAATACTATTAATAGTACTATACCATCACGGCATTTTCCATAAGTAGGGTAACCAGCGGATTAACTGCAAGTAATAGACTTCCGGATTGTCTACTCCATGCCAATGAAGAAATAAAACATTCAGGATAGGTGGCTTGCCTCATTGCTGAGTTGTAGATAGTAATTATCTTATACATTAGGCTTTGGGAACACCTGCTTTTTACAGGACACTCAAAAACTTACAGCCTTGATCTTTATTAAGATCAAGACGCGAAGTGATTACAGTCGAAAATAATACGTGTATACTATTGCGGTAGTGCAGTATTTTTGACCACAGTCATTTCGCGCGTCTTATGTTTAAGATCAAGGCAAGATTAAGATTGTATTTATATTGTGTCAAGAGTAATCCTGCTGGTCTTTATGAATTGGACGCCTGTTAGCTTAAAGTTTTTAAGTAAAAAAAGTACTAATGCTGCTCAGAACTCGCCACTACATCGACGAGTCACCACATATAACAATTTGGAGAAGGTGAGGTCCGTGGACATTTATTCTGTATGTCCAGGAGCCTTTTTAGGAGCCACATTAGACAGGAATGAAATGTTTGTTTAGTTTTTGTTTTTCTTTTCTTTTTTTCTTTCTGTGTTTGTACTGTACTGGCAATAATAATAATGAACTCAAAGATGGGCTGATCAAGTACAAAAAATATGTTTAATGGTTATTATGTTATATTTTGTAAAATTTTATTGTATGTTGCCCATTTTTTAAATAAATAAAAAAAAAGTTAGATAATCGTCTTCAAATCGATGATTTAACAAATAAAGAAATTATTTTCATAACCCCGTATTTTTTTATGCATAACATAACATGTATAGACAATTCACACAGATCGAGCTAGTCCCAAACAAAGATATGAAACTTGTATTATGGGTTCTAACGCGACGATATACATATATACGTTACACTAATCACATATATTATACATATTTTTCAATAATATGTATACAGCAATATATACTCGTCGTCTCTTGGTGGTAAACGCCCTTATGTGCAAATAAAATAAATTTTCAGTAACAGCACAGCGATATAATAGTACATACATAGAATGTCGATGTAATGGTAACATTAAGTTCAATTAGCCGTATTGGGTTATTAGTGACGTGGCCACAATCGATAAACCAAACTTTATGGATAATAATTAACCTATAAAACAAAGTTTATGATCTTTGGTTAAACTACCAATAATTGAATTCAATTTCTACCCTACACAAGTTTAAGTAAACTCAAGAACTATTGATATACCTACATGTAAACTAGAATCAGAAGATATCATCTATAGGCAGATGATAATAATATTATAACCACTTATATAATATAGCGCCGTATTGTGATAATATCACTTCAAGAGCGCTTTACATTATTTAGGATCAACATCCACGTCCATTTTAAAATTACATAATACCTATCAATTAAAAATTGTCCTCAGAAAGATAAAAAATCATAATAATAAAATAATTTCATTTCGTTCAGCAAAAATTCAGTCTTTGTCCAAAAATTAATAAAAATACAATGTGTCATGATTGTGTAAAACCTTGAGAACAAATATGTCTTCAGGCCTCTCCTGAAACCGTCGTAGTCAGCGGCCTGCCTGAGACCTAGAGCTTAGGATTGGCATAATAAAGGGCACGTTAATATTAGTTTACTGTATTTATGTACAAATTGTGGAGTTCCATAATCGATGTAGTAAAAAAACATAAAAAAAATGGGCGTGCCTTTATTGGAGACAAAAATTTGAGACAAAAACCGTATAAAAGATTGATTTAAAAATAGACACTAACTGTTTGAGTTTTACTATATTTAATAATAGGTACAGTCAAAGAGTTTGATAATGACTTTATAAGTCAAAACTAGGTTTCTATACCTAATTCTAACTATAGTTAAACTTTGTGTTTATTTCTATAAATTAATATGGAGTTTTACAAAATAAATGTCAACTCAATCAATACATATGGTTTTCTAGACATTCGATTTTGATATAGATAATTTCTACTACTACTGCTACTACTACTACAAAACAATCCCAGTACATCCCACAAGGGGGGTAGCCAGTGGATTAACTGCAAGTAATAAGTATGCAAATCGTGCTCTCCATGTCAATAAAAAATAAAATTTTCAGGACAAATAGCAGGCGATACATAGGTGAATATTGTACATGTTGATTGTCTTATACATATATACGTGAAGTTTTACGAATTTTACGTTTCAAATTTTGGTTTCAAGCCTTTTACAGGACACTTGAAAACTTACAGAAAAGAATCAGATATCTATTTTCTACCGGTGTAATACATAATTACGAGACGAAACGACGGTAGATGGATTCCTAGAATCCTCAAATGGCGACCATGGAGTAGCAAAAGAAGCATCGGCAGACCACAAAAGAGATGGACTGACGATATTACTCCAATCGCGGGAAGGAAATGGATACAGAGGGCACGCAGGACCGCGACGTTTGGAGGAGTTTGGAAGAGGCTTATATCCAGCAGTGGAGAGATGGCTGACTAGTAAGTAAGTAATACATGATTTACTTCATCCTTTAATTTCACAATATTGACGCAATATTATTATTATTATGTAAATGTAAGTTCATCTCACTACAGGACGTAGGTACAACCAGGTATAAACTACAAGCGATGACGTCAAATTATAATACTATGACGTGCATACTTTACGACCAGCTATATACAACAGTACCTTAATAATAAATATTCAAGCAGATACGACCAGGGAGTTAAGTTTTGATGCTATTTTAATCTAAAATCTCATTAAGTAGGTATCTTAGAGGAGTAAAATTAATACTGAAGTGTCTATTCTTGAACATTAACTGCGATCTTCACATAGTTGACAAACTAACTGTGGGTGCTCAAATTTTAAACTACCCCACTTATTATGACGTAGGCGGCTAGATATTTATTTTCAGAAGTTTCAATTTGAAATTTGTAAGAAACTAGATTCAATACTAAGACGGCAAGGAAGTGATGTTCAATTTCTCGATAGTTAAAGTAAATTTTTAAAATTTATTTTGTAGGAGATAAAAATAATATGTTTCTGGATGACATTTTCTATATGACTGATTTGTTACGTGGGAGATGTCATAGAAATTCTCTAGTATTTTGAAATAAGATATTTTAATTCTTTCAGTAACTTTTCCGTGGATTTCTCAGCGAACACGTTATTTCATCGGTAGATGCAGCTCGACAAATGGATGATTTGGGACGAATATCCCATTTTGGAAAAAATTACACATTTTTTAATTTTTATTTTATTTACATAAAATATACCACTGCTAGCTTGACAGTTGCAAAACCTAATTGCTGGACAGTGGACAACAAATCATAAACAAATAAAAATTTAAAAATAGCTACAAAAACACAACTTTATAATAAAGAACTTTGTTAAATACCACACAATAAACTTAAGAACAATATTAAAAATAAAAATAAAAACCAAACCAAAAAATGACTTCTCATGAAACTACCGTCGATTTAGTGAAGTTTTGCATTAGATATTTACAGAATACGAGTGTTTGGATTACAATAGGAACACATCGCGGTTCCAGAAAATAGTTTCTTAGGTACTACTACAGTTATGTATGTACATTGTACCCTTCCATTGGTTGGTTTTATTACCGATAAGGTATGTTATTTACGCCCTGTGGGACCTCATTGATCCCTCGGGGTCCTCTTGGCAATGTACGCTAATATTAAACACGTCAACGTGTTTTTTTATGCGTTTCTCTGATCTTATTATTACACTAGGATTACTCAAATGCTGTAGTTGTCTTTTATTTTATTCTATCTTTACTTTAAGGCCAAAGAAAATCCTTTTTATATACTTTGAAACTGTTTTCCTCGCAGAATCTATTGGGTAATTGAATCTAGTAATGCAAAACAGTTTTTTATTATGTCAAACTCTCTCCTATTTATGGCATCTTTCGTGAGAATTACGAAATATCTTATGAATATGCAAAATGTGACAAATATATACTAATATAAAATAAATTTCAAGATAATTGATTTCGATAGTTACAAATGTAATATAAAAATATTTGCTTATAAAAAAATTGTAGAATTGTGGGTTGGTAGGTTCTTAGTTGTAAATCCTGTCTGGAAAGATCTATTTGGTATATCGGACACAAATTAATTCTGAAGGATTATAAGGATCTGTTTGGTTACAATGTATTATTATTATTGTAGTAGGTATGTAGTAGAAAACCTGTGATCACTTTGAGAAAATACATATGTAACAGCTAGATACTTAAATTAGCCAGTTAATTGAACGGCTAGGCGGTCAGTTAAACGCTAGTATTTAATCAAATGGCTAACAGAAGTTTACCCGGATTGTAAAATACAACTTTTAACATTATACTAGTGCCACAGTGACAAAAAGAAACTAAATTTGACAATGGCTGCATCCAGATAGTAGGATGCGAACGTCAATTAATCATCAATCTTCAATTATTCGGAGACGATTTGGAGCATTCTTCGATGAAATATTCGAATGAATGCCTTCGTTTCCCGTCCTTAAATGGGTTATCGTAATTGATTGACGTTCGCAACCTACTATCTGGACGCACCCATTCAGACTGGCTCCGATCAGGCAGAACGTTTGGAGCGTTCTTTTGATTCAACGAATTTCTTTAGCCGTGTAAATGAATGCCAGCATTTAACTAACCACCTAGCCCAGTTGATCCCAAAATTGACTGGGCTCCGACCCATCTAGGAAAAAACTCTAATCTTTGGACCCGCCTTTTAGCTCGTTTTCTCCAAACATTGCAAACAACATTTTTTATTCATATCTTATACGGTGGCGAATCGTCCATTAGGGCCCACTCAATATTCGCTCACGACCCACTGGTGAGTCTCGACCCATAGTTTGGGAAATACTGACCTAGCCATTAAGTTAACTGACTGATCTAACAACTATCGGACAGCGCTACATATGTACAGTACATATACCAGCTTGTATTTATTTAGGACGGCCTGGGTTGGGGATAAGCTGGGATCATGTTCAAGCATATTAGGATCCTATTAATTTATCATTCCAATTAGATGCCATTACTTTCACGTTTTTATCAGAACATCTAATCATTTTATTTTATTTACGTAACTAAACATATATTGATTATTCGAAGGTTAATTTATGTAAACAAGTTGCTAATGATATCATTTGATTGCTTTTACACGATGAAATACTATTTACATATATTGTGTAATTCTCAAATTTGCAATAAATACCACTTAGGTGAGACGTAATCCATTTCAGGACATCCAGACGATGTTGCACAATGTCTTAGATTTTTTATACGTGTAATATATTTAATATGTCTGTTAACCGCCTGACATCTTGAGACTATTATTATTTTAATATCATTATGTATCTTTTAATTTTCTCAAGCTTTAATAATAATAATAAAATGTTTATTTCAAAATAAAAATTACAGGATATTATAACATTATAATATAGGTACATATTCTAGTAATATCTTCTTTTAGTCACATCATCATTGTACCTTTTTTTTTTCTTCTTAAATACAACACATCGCACAGTATACTAGTCAAAAGACTGTGTCATACATTTAAACAAGCATTATTATTTTCTCACTTTAGGAAAATATTTTGGGAAATATTTTTCTTTAAAAATATATTTTTTAATTATCTCAATACTTTAGTAAATAAAACAGATACAAGATCTATTTTCATTAAAAATAACCCTAGCACGATAGAAAATGGCCCTCAAAAAAACACACAAAATAAAAATAATAGATATACTATACTATACCCTCACGCCATGTCCCAGGAGGGGTAGGCAAAGAGAACGGAACGCCATATAGATCTATCCTTACATACTTCTTTCGCTTCCTCTACATTCATCTAGTTTCTCATACATGAACGCCGATTTCTCTTACTCAACACGCGTCCGTCCTTAAGAATTTGGTCCACGTGATCAAGCCACGTGGTTCTTGGACGTCCGCGCTTCTTCACACCCCTTCTTTCAGATAAATACACCCTCTTCGTCATCCTTTCATCTTGCATTCGCTCAACATGTCCAAACCATCTCAACTTGTTTACACGCATTCAGTCCACAACACTCCATTTTCCATTTTCCTGATATCCTCATTCTTCACTCTATCTCGCAACGTTTTACCAACCATTCTTCTCAGTGAACGCATCATAATAGATATACTTGTTGGAAAGTGTCAACATGTCAAGAAATTAATAGGCAGTATAAAAAAATTGGTCAACGTTTATTCATTCTAAATGAAAAAAAGTATTCATCTATGTGACATTAAAAGTTTTTTTTTTATTCTGTACGTTTATTTATCATCTTTGAATACTTAATTCCATAAACTGAAAACACAGTTTCGACATATCGAATATATTAAACGTGCAATGAAATAGTATTAAAGATCGTACATTATTACGTTGTATATGAAATGATAACATCTTTAAGTTGTTCTACTGCATCATTATTCTATTTCTAGAATCTGTGATATCATTAATAAGACAATTGAGCTTTTATACAATAGATAACGGAAGTCATTTCCTATAACAACGAGATTATCATAATATTATTATGAAGGAAATATTCATTTGTATCAGTGACGTAGTTAAAATACATTTAAAAAAAAATACTGTAATTGTGCAAGTTAAAAGAAATCTTACCTTTGCAATATTTTTGCTCTCTATATATTGATTGTATTAAATACGAGCGTATTTTCGTGTGCAATTGTAATTGGTTTCAATATACAGGAAAGAACGAATGAATAAAAAATCATTCCGAATTTTGATCCCCTCTTCACAAAATTTCATTGATAATTCGAGATATCAATGCATAAATTATTTATGTTACCTTTTCTTTAAACTGAAGATGTTAAGCGTCTAAACTTTAATTGACACGGAGAGAATAACTTACTTGTTAATTACATGCAGTTAGTCTACTGGTTACATCACTTGTGGGAAATGTCGTGATGGCATGAAAAAATGAATGAATTAATGAATACTATTCATTGAGAATCTGAAGTCTTACCAATATAAAAGTCTCCTTCCACTACTTTCGCTGCGGAGTTCCTGGCAGAAAGCAGACATCCTAGTCTTTTCTGTTAGTTTTCGAGTATGCTGTAAAAGGCAGCTATTCGTTAACCTCCACGTTCAAGACATAAAAATCTCAAATTCAGTGATGATGTATCCCATCCATTCTTAATGGCTCATTTTTTGCCACGGAATGTTTGTAACATTAGTCCGCTGGCTACCCCACATGTGATAAATGCCATTATGGTATAGATAGATAGTGCTGCCACTGATAGTTAGATAATAAAACATAGTTCAGATAATGAAAACATTGTTATATTAACATACAACTCACAAGATTAATATGTCAGTAGGTATATAATTATAATCCTATAGGAAAGCAATATTATTAATGTAGGTACATACGTATTATTATTACATACCTACATAGAATGTACAAATTATTCCTTTCTTGGTACGGTATTACGCAGATGGAAGTGAGAAGGAAGTAACATATCGCTTTCGCGTTTCAATCTTTGTAACAGTCTTTTCTAAGGAGTAAATATTATACATATTAATTTGGAGTTTTATTTTTATTCAACGACAACCTTGTGGGCTTTGTGTAATATCGCAAATTGTGAAATTATGTAGTGGGATAATACATATATATTTCTGTGATTTGTAAATTAAATCTAATGTAAATTATATAAATTGAAAGTATTTTGATAATTTTATATGAATTACGTGTGAGAAAACCATGGATATAAAAAACTGAAATGTTTTCTGAATATTTTCACAAAATAATTAAAACGTCACCTTGTTTTCAAGATCATATCTCATATTCTCATTATTAACATGATATAGTGATTCTTAAAATTTTCTCTTCAACTTTTTCAAGTTTTAATGTTGTTTATTTATTTATATAAAAGTATACAAAAAATATATTTGACATTGTATTACCTAATCCTGTAAGGGATTTTTTGTTGTCTACTGAATCTTATTTAAATATATAAAACTTTCTATAAATAATCTATTTTATATTGTTATATTTATTTAAATAACAAAAAAATATAAATGTATGATAAGTCCAAAACCATCAGTACCCACTCGTCAGGTTAACCAACGAGGACTCTTGTGGGTTGTATAGCCTTTTTTTAAGTTCTTGAGGGAACCATACTATAAAAGTTATGTATTGAGTTGTCTTTTTTTCGTATGAAAGCGATGCGACAATTAACAAAGAAATTATGAATGAAAGGGAATTGCAAAAAATTATTGATTCAAATGTGCTGTTGTGCAAGCGATAACATTCGCCGAAGAGACGGTTCAATATTATGAATCAACAATATTATTCGCATGTATGTAGTGTTTAGAAAGCGATCTAGCCACGCAAATAAGTCCTTATTTTTGCAATAATCCAGTTGTTCAATTAATATCGAACCGTGTGTACCTACAGGTTATAGTATATTTATAGGACATACCGAATATTATAGGTAGGTACTATATATTTGTTCACTCACTCATTCTCACCCTAAACCAATTAACTGAGTAAATATTAGTTTCTACCAATTACTATGTACTTATCAACTGTAATAATATCTACAACTGCTACCTACTACTTGATAAGGGTATAAGGTACAGTCTACGGAAGACCTATGTATGTAAAGGGGCGTTCACATTTGTTCACTTTCAGTGATCACTCCGGATGATCCTCCAAGATGAACAGGTGTGAACAGGCGTTTCATCAATAATGATCACTAGCGATGACGGAGGAAAGAGATTACCACTCGTCATAATTTTGATGAAAGGTCCTTTCACTGAAACGACCATAAACAAGTTTTATCTTATTACTTGTTTAATTCTCTATGAATTTGTATTGAATGTCAGAATCATGTACAAAATTATCACGCTGTCGAGAGTTATATTAATTGGTTTTAATTTTTAATGTGTGGTATTTTTAATTTTTTTTATTTCTTTACTTACATATTTTTATTACAAAAAAAAACGTCAAACTTCATACAACATGACCGCGAGTGATGACATGGCAGTGAAAGCATAGGATGAACAAGTGTGATCAGACGTGTTCACTTTCGATGAACAGGTTTGACCCTGACACTCTGGATGATTATCCAAAGTGAAGGAATGTGAATGCAACTTAACGTATCTACTACTAATATTAAACCAGTCAAGACTTAAATGTGGAAGTTCATCTGCGGGGTATTCATGTGTGTATTATCGCTTAATATAATATTATTATAGGTATTTAGAAAATATTTTCAAAGTATTTATCTTGAATATTGAAGCTCTGCCATATGTTTTTTATTTTATTTATCAAAATATAAATTACATATTATTGTACCAGTTAGATTTAGCGATGAAGCATGCCGGTTATCCTGAATATGTAAATATTTTTTACTGTACACGTTTATTACATACAGTTATTTCACTAGTTATTCGGTTATTGAAGAAACGCTGATAGAATGGATATATAAGAAAAACATTATTTGTAATATGATGAATTTCAAGTGAGAGATTAAAAAGAGAATAAGGTATGTTTATGGTATGATTATCAGTGTTATTTTTTACAATTAACCATTGTAAAATTTATAGGTGTACTCTCTCTCTTTCTATGGCAGTTATTTTTGGTTTTAGAGGATTGCATTGTTTCATGATTTTTTCGAAGATAATTCCGCGTTTGTGGCATTGGTTTCCGAATTGGAGGATGGATTCCCACGTAGACACAATATAGGTATTAGATGCATATATATCTAATTTTGCTCGTAGGTTTTAAGATACCATACAATTTATCCAAGGAAATAAATTATTATGTAGTAGTGTTTGGCCAATATTTCAAAAGGAGCTATTATAACTCTGCGTTGTATGTATATGTATCATACATACAAGATACACTTATAAATATGAGGAATAACGTTTGCTAACTTATCTATTTTCTATTCCATTATATGATTGTCTATGTAGCTAGAATAGAGCCTTAGGCTGGATCAGAATAGTTTGTGCTAAAATCATACACAACAGTTACCTTGCTACTTACTGCTTCGTTGTAGGCATTACGAATTTCTAAGGCTTACATAGAAATATAGACAAAATAAATTTATCACTGCGATGATGATGGTTATTATTCCTGATGATTTTATCTTGGTGCCATTCAATAGTATTAAACCTATATTGTATTATGCAAAACAGACAAAATTCGCATAAGGGATTAGGCAATTTCATGTGTGTTTTTTATTTTGTTAAAATATAAAAGAAATCACTATGATCATATAAATGCCGCAACGGAAAGCGCTCGGCAATAATTGTATAAGTATTAAGTCATTTTAATTTCATGGACATACTCGTATATGTTAAATTCGTAAACGTTGTATACCCTATTAATATTGTCTACCTTCTTGGACTGAACTCTCAACAGGTTAATGACCTTATTTTTTAATGTGTCCAAAAAACATGATTCTTATATAAATATTGTTTGTTTTTCCTAGTTTTTTTTTTCGCTTAAGATATATATATGATGATTTGTATGAAAGATGATACTATGGGCATAACATCCAACGGGATGAGCCGCCATATAAAAAAAATCATTAATTGATAGTGATTTTGTATTATTTTTTTTATTATTAATTTAAAACTACATATTATCAAACTATTCACAAAACTTTCAAAACATTAACGCTATAACGTCAAATTAAATCAGTCTTAGACCGTTTCAAGGGCGTTTTTAGTATGTAGATAGATTTGAATATGTTTTGGTATAATAATAATAATAGACAATTTATAATGCGCCGTTTTGTAGAATAAATCCATCGCGCGTCCAGTGCGCGTCTATATTATAGAGAAGATATTTGATGAACAGAGGAAATGTTAGTTCTTCTGTACCCGATTGAGAATATAATAAATTAATCATCAAGATTTATTAGGTATTCAAAAGTACATCTTAGTCCAAATTTTTTTTTTATAAACAGATGGAATATAACTTCAACGACGAAGTTTTCCTCTTTCTTTTTTAAGGTAACGTCCAGAGAAAAAACAAGAATATATCTCATCATGAAATTACAAAATTGAAACGAAAACCAAATAAACTTGAAATATTATGTCACTGATAACAAACAATCCTCAATTTCGTTATTTTTTTATGCATCACGCCTCAATACAGGGCAACCTAGTGAGGCTGTATCCACATTGATGATGTATTTAATTATTTCATAAAGTTTATTATTATATTCAGAGCACGATATTCCAATCATCTTAAGGAGATTACATCGACATGGGTATTATACAATGAAATTTATAGATGTAAGATTTGCAACCCTATTAGTTATCTGTTGTGGCTATATTTTGGACAAGCGCCCACAGCCGTACAATGAAAGGAATATATGACCGACAATTACTACAATTCTCCCAGCTAACCAGTATCAACAACCTACACCAACCTCTACTAGACTACGGAATGTTGCGATTTTACAGTTTCACACATGTAAAGATGCTTCGTTAGTTTACTTGTATTTACGTGTAGAAAGCATTTTGTCATCTAGAATAATATATTGTGAAAATTGGACATAAGTTTATGTGTAAGTTACTAAACAAGTGTTTGTAAAGTTCTCTTTTTATGGCGAATCTTATAATCAGCGACAAGATATGTTATTCATCTGAAAATCTTATTTTTTGGAGAGAGGACGTTCCATAACACATTCCGAATAATTCGTTCAGTTCAGAGGTTCCCAAACTTTTTTTTCTCATAACCACTTTCAAAATGTTGTTGGTTCCGGTGGACCCCCTACAGCAATGGTCTCGAACGTCATTGTACAAAATCGATAGAGCTACCCACTAAAATCGATAAATTTGTAAGTAAGTAATTTAATATTCACTTCAAAACGATAGGAGTCTTACTTTTCATAATTCTGTTTCATATTAAAATTACTACCCCCCCGTCCCTAAATTTTCGAGGTTGTAAAGGAATTTGTAAATATTTAAAAAAATACTCGTTTTTTTTTAAGAATATTTACTGGAATCATTAAGTATCTGGTATTTTTACCGAATATCCAATCCTTTATCTACTGGAAAAATGTGAAGATTTGATCTAACTAACTATGGAATCGTGGACCCCCGCTTACGACTCGTGAACCCCCATTTTTTCGTCACTTCAACGTGGACCTTTGTTGAGTCTCCTGTGGGCCCCTGGGGGTCAATTTGGGAATCAATGGTTTAGTTAGTTAGTCCGTAGAATATCATATCTTTGGAGATATTGTAATTGTATGTCAGACCTATTATTTTCACTAACTTGCTAAATTATCATTAAGTTAGTGAAAATTACGTCATTTTGTTGTTGTTAAGTACTCTCATCAGCAGTGCTTTAGCATGACGATTTCATATCTCTTATTTTAATGCAACGTAAATACTAATGCGAGACGTTATGCATGTAAAGTGTAACGATGACATTTATGTTCAGAAATTTTTGCTTCACTGTTTTTAAACCACTTGTGGAAAATATCGTTAAAGAAATAGAAAGATGGAATGAAAATATATTTATTCGACGACTAAGAGCAAATTTATTTTATCTTATCTAAAAGATATCTGTTGTTGCAGGTTAAAATTGTCTTATGTCGACATTCTGAAATTATTTCTCCGTTTTCTTAAATACAGAATAATTGTTATTCCAACTTTTAAATCTGGACAAATATCATGACATTCACACACAGCTGTTAATATTTTTCATATTTAATGTCTGGTTAAATTTTTCCTGACTGTCGATATTCCGATCATAAAAGAACACATAGACAAATAAATTATATGGATGAAAATAAAACAAATTATGTATGCCCAAATAAGAGAAAATCAGTTATATACAAAGCATATGGTGACATAATCGAAACAAAATGCTAAAATATTACAATTTATCAGGCCCGTTTCAATACATATATTTTGGCTGATGTCGTTTGGTCCACTCTATGGAATGACAGAAATTTGATGAATTTTGAATTTCCGATTTCATATTGAGTAGGTGTACATAGAACATTTTTTTATGAGTTTTAGTATAATCAGGAATAACTATTTTTTACACTAAGTATGAGTAGTTAGAAAGGTCTAAAATTGTATTTTTCTTTGTGGGAGCGGGTGATTGTATTTTAATACTAATGAGAAAATCAATACAAAGATAGAAATTCTATTCGAACATCTAACGGAAGGTTTCTCAAACTTTTTGTTACGCGGGCGTAATCGAGAGTATAGAATTAAAATGGCGAGCACAACTCTGATTGGCGGGCATAAAATAATAGAATATTACTTAGGTGTCAATTTTTAAACAATGAAACGGTGGATCATTTAAGACTCAGATTCCCAGGAGATATTTTTTTTAAGTACTCTAAATTTTTACTCCATCACCGTCAAATTTTCGAAAAGGTTTAAGATTTTGAAATGTTTCATAATCTCCTCGGCTATGTTACGGAATATCTTCCGATTTTTGAAAAGTGAGGTCTTTTTACTCAGGTTTCATTTTTATGAGGGCGCTTTCAGGCACAGGGTTTGGGAAACTTTGATTTAAGGTAAAAGTACTCACGAAGGTGGTTTTCCAGACTTTCAATAGCATTATTTCCTTTTAAGCTGTAGATACGGTTCTTGATAAGACGATTGGAGATTTGAAGGAGGAAATTGTACACCCTCAGTGCTAAGCGTTAATCAGCAAATGATAATATTATAATATACACTCCACCAGTATGCAAAGATAAGACGTGAAAAAATATCTTGCGATGGATTTAATAAATAAATTACTAACGCAGACACATGTTTAATATGAATTAAAAAAAAAACTTTCTTGAATTGAAGGTGTTTAGTAGTGTGATCGTTAAATTTCAACAAGGAAGTTTGATTTTGAACTACTTGAGGTTTGCTCTAGATGCGGTCTTACACAATTTTAGTATCTTTTAAATAGTATCTCAGAAAAAAATACGATTCTTGATATATTTTGTAAAACTTTTGGCAAATGCATTTGAAATTTGATAACTCCTATTCTCATAAGGTTTTGATTCCTCATTCATTTCAATCAAAATCAAACTCAGATGTTTTAATTATTAAAAATATTTTGCACTTGTAATTTATGCCCACATTAAAAACAATCTCTATTAATCTTTGTACCCTGGAAATAGAGCAGAGCTCGTGTTTTAAGTGATAATCATAACTGTATGAAAAACTTTTACTTAGCCCACTAAACTATGTTCTATTGCATACATACATACTTCTTCTTCCCCTTATCCTAGTTGGGTCGAGGGCCTATCGTGTTTAGGTAACTCCTCCAGGATCCCTGTCCACTATTGCATTTATGATTTTTTTTTAGATGAAATTGAAATAATTATATAATACTGTGTATAGAATAGAAATGTGTAGTGAAGAGCTTAAATCATTTCAATTTTCTTCTACAAATAAGACTTATTATTCAGTTTAATAATATTATTAAGAAATTAATAGGTAGGCTGTTATTGCTAATTTATTTATTAATAATGAAGCGCTATCTGCTGTCGACGAAGCGCTGAAATTCAAGAGAGCGGCTGAAAACAGATTTCAGAATAATAATGTCTAAAGCGTGACATAATCATTCAAACCCAAGCCACTTCCAATTAATAAGGTTATTATTAATTCATCTTGACAGATTAATTGAAAGAGTATTTACCTTACATAAAAATCTAAGTGGTGAAGGATAGAAGGGTGGAGAGGGGTCGGAAGAAGATGTCTGTTGGTTCCACTGTATTATGAAGTGGACGGATTTCCGGCTCGTTGGATAGACGGCGTCTCTCATAAGTGATCGTCAACGTTGGACGGATTTGAAAAGATACTTAAAGAAGAAGGTATTAAAATGATCTTGTTATATATTATGTACATAGTTATTAATTAGTTCCCGCTATGCTTAGAGTCAAAACTTAAACATAAATTAACGCCTTGTTTTATGCAACATTTATGTCTTCTGATAATCGAGTTGAATTTTTTTCGAAAGAACTGCGATCTTTACATACGATGCGATCTAATTGAAGGTTTTTAAAATAATTAAACAACGCACATATTTGGCAATTTATATGATATTTTGAAATTTAATAGTCATTTTATCAAGTAAAGGAAATTTAACATGAATTTCCATCAAGAACCGTCGGTCGAAAATATCACCTTTATTTACTACTACTACTTCTAGTATTTCTATACCATCAAGGCATACATAAAAAGTTGGAAATCTATTCTTAAATGTGGACTCTTGCCTCCTTCTTTTCGTTATCTGTTCCTAGTGGAGAAGTCAACAGACTATCTAAATGGATTAAACACGTAATGATTCTTCCAAAAATTAATGTGAAAAATCCTCACATTAGCTAGTTGAACTCTTATCAATATCTATGTGAAGAATCACACGGTAAACAATACACGTGTAACATAAAGACGGGTGTTGTCAGTCCTAGAGACACGAACTCAAGATATTCTGATTAAAATTTCGAGATCTCAGAATTAATCTCTTACAACTACAAATAAGTTAAATTAGCCAAATAAATACCCAGAATTTGAAAAAAAGCCTTAGTATTCTCATTACATTCAAAAGGTGAAAAACTCTTAGGAGAGCAGATTATTAAATTAATATATTCAAATTCAAGTTTTATTTTATTTTTATGTGTGTAACTATTTGATTTTATAAAATGTTGTTTTTTGTTAAAAGTGGATATGTTTTTCTAACAATTTTGTTTTAGCTTTAAGCTGTGTGATGATGGAGTAAATAAACAATCTTTTAGGTCGAAAAATATTTAATTTGTTTTTAGGTCGAAAAATATTGAATTTGTTTTTAGGTCGAAAAATATTGAATTGGTTTTTAGGTAAATAGGTTGTTAGTATGTCATTTAGTATAGAATGTTTCGCCACACCTCTGTGATTGTGTCTGTATGAAGGACAGGAATTGAGCAAGGCCCGGGCGCGGGTGCGTCTCCATTTATTCTCCGGCATTAATTAAATTAACGATGACAAAGCACCACCCGTCCAGAACAGTCGTCATTGTTGTTTATCGCAGAAGGGTCAAACGACTACCAGGCCTTTGTGGTGTCTTGCCACGTGATTTTGTGTCACATGGAAAATCATAGACATCGTGAAAAAGGTAAAGGAACAACATTGATTTTCTATTGACCTTTATTCTCTTTGGAAACACAAGTTTCATTATTATTCAGGGAGATTTTTTATGTCGCAACCGTTGACATACTTATTGTTGATAGAGTTTATATAAAATTCTTCTAATTTGATTTCAAAAATTTTCCGTGGATTCTTGAAGTAAAGAAAATATACTTCTCTGCGGAATTTTTAAGTATCGTGTAAAAGCTAGATATTCGAATAATTTTATTTATATGTATATATCTCAAACAATTTTGAATGAATTAATTACTCACCGTGATTAATGAAATTTCTATATTTCGTTTTATTGTTCTTTACATTATTATTTATTTATTTATTTATTTATTTATATCAAGGCGCATTACAGATGTTCAATATACAAAATCAGTGAAAATCAGCAAAATTCACACATATGATCAAACATCCAGACCATGGACACAATATCTATAGAAACATGCATTCAATCTCAAACAGACATCACGCAAACACGCACAGATAGATCCAACATTCACACAATTACAATATATTCAATAAAAATTCCTTAAATATATACATTATATAAAAACATTCATAAAATGTATTTTTGAAATTGGCCTCAGAGCCGTTTAAATGTATAAATGTATAAATGTATAAATGTATAAATGTATAAATGTATAAATGTATAAATAAATGTATAAATAAAATATATTAAAAAAAAAACTTATTTTTATTAAATTGTTATATTTTTAAACGGTAAAAATTCCTCAGTTACGGTTAGCTTGCATTGTACAGAGGAAATAAATAGGTCAGCAACAGGAGAATTCATGTCCACAAACTATCGATTGGAAGCTCAAGACTCTACTATCAGCTTTTCGATCACATTTGCGTTCTAGTAAAATCTTATTTTAGGACAAACTTTACTTTTACCTGACGATGAGAGCGGAAGCTCTTGAAAGCCGGCTCGCAAAATAAATAAAGTCAATAGTGGAATAACTATAAATCGTGTTTCATTTTAAAAAATATTAAGATGAACTTCCACCAAGATACGTTGCGCGCGCGCACGTGTGTGTGTGTGTGTAGGTAGATCCGCTTGTGAACCTACTTTTGGGAGATGCTGTGACGATATTTATTTATTTTATTTCTTACTTAACATTGGTTATAATATCAACATTAAGACGGATTTATTTAAAATTTGGACTGAATACTTTTTTGTACCGAAGACCCAAGCCTTGTATGTGACAAGTCTACGTGTTTATCGCAATATGGTGAGATTCACTTCCCTTTAGAAGCCTCCCGGGTGATGGATATATATTAGGATGAGACAAAAATAATAATGTCATTTCACACTAACGCTTTCAGTGGCTCTCAAATTCTGTATGTCGGAGGAAAACTAGACCATGTCGATTTTTGGTAAAAATAACGATATATGATTAGAGCGTTGTAACCTTCATTATGCAATTTTTTTCACCAAAACATATTCATTGTAATATTAATTCCACCTAAAAACAAAAAAAAAAAGTTCCATGAAGCTCCCGGAAAAGAATCGGTCTTTTGGTTCCAATTTTTTCCGTAAGCTTTTGAGTATCCTTTAAAAGGCAGGTATTCGAAAAATAAATATATTTTCATCTATATATATATATATATATATATATATGAGGTGAAGGTTTTACTCCATTTCACTGCGTACAGTCGGGCAGAGACTTGGCTCTTGCCTTTGCATGTGGGACGAGACACGGCCCGTCACCGGAACATGCCGATTGGATTTGCAGAATAGGTGTTGTGTTTCTGCATTGTATATACATGTGCTTCTTCAGGACCATCTCGCAGAATGGCCGACACAACATTAAATCCAGTATGCGGGGAGTATCGCATATTATGAATGACTGTGTGATCAAATTTTCATCGGAAATGCATGTGCAACATTCTATTTCTATTTTTCTCAAGGCCATCCACTCGTTTGCGAGTGATTTAGGCCAATATGGAACAACGGGTTTTTAACAATGTTATATGTATTAAAAAAACAAAAAAAAACAATAATGAGGTGTTTCACAGCAAAATGAACCTTAATACAAAGACGGGGTAGTAAATAATAATGACAATACTTCATTCGATGCATCGCACAGCTGTTGTTTACACTAACACACAGCTACCTATTATAACTAATTATACCTATTCTAATTCAATAACAAGGTGACTCGAAAAGTTAAATATTTTTATTATTTAATTTGAGGAATTTTGTCATACATTTATACACCTCTATTGAATTCAATGATAGTAAAAATTGCACATTGAGGGGGTATGTAATGCATTCCTCCACGAGATTATCCATGAATTCTGATCTGTGAAAAATACATGGTCCAGAGATTCCTCATTGGTACCACATTCGCACTCAGGGGAGGGGAAAACTCCGATCCTTGCTAAGTGGGTGGCAACCAAACAATGTCCGATTCGCATTCTGGAAATGAGGGAAATGTCCAATTTTGATTGTCTTTCAATTTCAAACCACGGACGACATGAAATCTTTTTTTGTATGTTTTTATAGAACATTCCGGTTGCTGATATTTGCCAATAACTGTGCCACTCCGACCTTATGAGATTCATGATGGTGGGTAAGAAATCGTCCGTGGGTTGGGAAAATGCGTTAGGCAAGCACCCGCTTGTGCAGGCCAATTTTGCCAGGCGGTCAACGGCTTCGTTTCCGGATATTCCAATATGAGACGGGATCCAACAGAAAACAATATCATATCCCATGCATGAGGCATAGAATGCAAGATGTCGGATTTCAAATACTATACTGTTGCTACACTTTTTCGCATTAGATTTAAGGTTTTGAAGAAGTGAAAGTGAGTCAGTGTATATTACTGAAAATCTTATTTTTAGATGGATGATTTTTAGCAGTGCCTCTTTCATTGCTATGCATTCTGCGGTAAATATTGAAGAGAGTATGGGAATTTTGAAAATCCCTTCCAAATGAAGTGATGGAATATAAAAAGCAGAGCCACAACCTTGGGAACACTTGGATCCGTCAGTGAATATAGCCACGTGATTTGGCCATCTCTCTTCAGTAGTCGACATGAATATTTGGTTGTTACTATTATGGTTTTGAGATGAATATGATTTGAAAATACCTATTGACTCCTCAATCTGAAGAGGAAAAGATAGAGCTTTGAAAGGGGTCGTGAATAGAGGTAATTTTTCTCTGGGGTATATTGGAATATCTGACATAAGTGAATGAAAACAAGAGGCAAGCAACGGTGGAACCTTTCTGTAAGTAGTTTCCTCACCGCAGACCTTATTGGCCAAAGCACTTAAACTCAGAATAAGTGGGTTATCCACGTATTCGATTCTCTTCATAATGAACTTACATGCCAGGAATTTTCGTCGTAGGAATAATGGCATCTCGCCCACTTCTACCTGCAGAGAGACTATTGGAGACGATCTCATTGCCCCCAATATAAGGCGCAAACACTGTGACTGAATCTTATCTAATTTGTAAGCTTGATATTTTGGTAAAGGATCCAAAAGATAGCTGCCATAGTCCAAATGACTTCGAATCAGAGAGGAGTATAACATCTTCAGCGTTGAGGGGTGTGCGCCCCACCAAACCCGTGAAACCGCACGAAGAATATTCAAGTTTTTTTCACATTTGCTCACAATAAGCTCTATGTGGATGTTCCATGACAACTTTCTCTGTAAATTCATCCCCAAGAATTTAACAGAATCCACACTAGGAATCTGAGTTCCCTCAAACAAAACATCAACGTTTGGAGGATTTCGTTTTTTGGAGAAAACAACTACCTTACTTTTATCCGGAGCGAGATTAAGACTATTGTCAAAAAGCCATGTGCTCAAGCCCTTCATTACCTGACTCAACTGATCAGCTCCGACTTTAATATCTTTATGATGCACATATATAACTAAGTCATCGGCATATTGCAATAATTTACAATCATTTGGGAGGAGGTCATGAATGTCATATGAATATATATTAAACAATAAAGGGCTCAGCACTGAACCCTGGGGCAAGCCTTTGAAAACCGTTCTACGTACCTGACCGTCTGGAGTGTCGATCACAATCTCTCTTTGAGTTAGCATGTCGAATATCAAGCTAGTAAGAGAATTTGGGACTCCTATATTGCTCAATTTTCGTTTTAAAGTATTAATATCGACATTATCATAGGCGCTGGATATATCTGCAAAGCACGCAACTGTGCTCCTCTGTTCCAATTGAGCAAGCTGAATATCAGTCACCAAGATACTTACGTTGTCGAGACAAGATTTTTCTTTCCTAAATCCGAGTTGATGAGGGGGGAGGAGACACCTATTTTCCACAAACCACTCCAGACGCACCTTAACCATGAGCTCAAGGATTTTGAGCAAACAACATGACAATGCTATGGGTCTATATGAAGATGCTAGAGAAGGGTTCTTGCCATTTTTCAAAATAGGGACGACCAATTGTTTTTTCCATGCGAGAGGAATTATCGATGAATTAAGGGCCAAATTGTAGATGGATAAAATTGTGGATAAAACTGGGGCAGGACAGTGTTTTATCATGGAGTAGTTAATAAAATCCACTCCAGGGGCAGAGTCAGAGATGCAACTTTTTACCGCTGATAGAAGTTCATTGAATGTAAATTTTTCTGCCAACCAACTTGCCGTTGGATCCTCTGTATGTAATGAAAGAGACTCTATTTGGTTAGCAACAAAAGGTGGAGCAAGTCGATCCAGGAAATCTTCTATGCATTCCCCTATTTGGGACGATTTATTTGGCTGAGAGAATGAGCCCCTAAATCGGCGAATCATGCTCCAAACCTCCGAGGCAGCAGTTTCTGGTGACAATGAGGAACAAAAATTTCGCCATCCCTGTCTCTTTTTACGTTGCAAGATTCGCTTTGCCAAAGCTTGCAACCTCTTAACCTCCAAGTAATTTCCAAGCGACATATCCTTTCTATACTTTCGCATTGCGTTTTTTCGATCTTGCACTGCGGCACTACACTCTGGGTCCCACCATGGGGGAGACTCTTTTAGATTGCGAGATGATGATGCACGCGGGATTGACGAATTAGCCGCAGATATTATATGTTCGGTTAAGGTTGATGTCATAGTATCAATATCCGAAGGAACTTGTTCCCGCAGAAAAGATGCCTCAAGAGAGGTTTTAAAGCTGTCCCAATCAGCCCGCCCAGTGTTAAAACAATTTCGACGATTTTTCTTAATATTAATATTAAACTTAACGTTTACTGCTACTTTAATTGGGAAATGATCACTGGAGTAAGGATCTTCCAGAACATGCCATACTGTAGATGGAGCTAGGTCAGCAGTGCAAATGGTGAGATCCACGGCACTAGAGTTTTGTGTGGGAGGAGAAAAGCGAGTAGGGGATCCGTCGTTGAGGATACAAAGCGTATTACTATCTATAAAATCAAGAATAGCTTTCCCACACGAATCTGTGGAGTGGCAACCCCATCAAGTGGAATGAGCATTAAAGTCTCCCAAGAGTATAAAAGATTTTGAGATTTTGTGAAGCAAATGATTGAAATATGTAAGGTCAAATGGAGTCTTAGGGGGTAGATAAACAGAGACAAAAGATGTTCCAGAAATGTCCACAGCAACAATTTGGAAATCTGCACGTTTGGGCAATGGGATTCGGATATAGGGGATATCAGACTTTATAAACAAAGCTGCACCCCCTTTTCCATCCAAACGATCATCACGAACAGACATGTATCCGGGCAGATTAAAAAGGGATTCTGGATGTAACCATGTTTCAGAAATGGCTGCGACAGAAATGTCAAATTTTTTTATGAGTGATATTGCTTCGCTTCTATTTGAAACGATACTTCGGCTGTTCCATTGGATAATATTGAGCTTTGAAAAACTAGTTTTTGTCTTGTTGGTCACCATTATGATTTTTATGAATAGAAGTGAGTATTGAAGGAAGAGAGGCAGCGATGGACGGTAAAGAATTGGGTTGTGACATTAGTTGAAAGAATAATTGCATAAAACAATTCAAAATAGTTTGGAGGTCAGAAGTTGAGGGTTTTGGATTGTCTGGGGTGGAATTGCCATTTAAGGCACATCCGTCTACAGGATTCGAAGCTTGGCCATTTTTGTAGAATAGGAGGTTTTCGTGTTCAGTGTTAATTGGTTTGTTGTGAATGGGTGGGTGGTGATTTTTCGTTGTTTTTGAAATTTTAGTGACAGTAGATGATTGAGTAGGGGAAGATTGAGGAGCAGATGCAACTTTTTCTGCAAAACTGGATATTGCAGGAAGATGACGAGTAGATGCTTCTTTGTAGGATATATTGTCCATAGCCATTGAGTGCTTAATATTTTTTTGGCGGGTGAGTTCTGGGCAGGATAGACTAGATGCATTATGTGAGCCATTGCAATTGACACATTTAGCCAACGTAGAAGTGCATTCCTCTCCGAAATGGGCTTCTCCACATTTGAAACAACGAGGATTTGATCTACATTGTGTCTTTTGGCGACCAAATCGGCAGCACCCAAAACACAAGACGGTTGGAAATACATATTGCTCTGTTTTCATTGAGACATGATACAGGTATACGTGTGGGGGTAACTTCTGACCCTCAAAGGTCAGTACGACCGACCTTGAAGGACGCCACTCTACTGTCCCTGAAGAAGAATCCTTGAAATTAAGGCGACGCGCCTTTATTACTTTGCCATAGCCGTAAGGCACCTCCGTAGCTTCCACTATCTCTTCAATTGAGATGTCGATAGAAACACCTCTTACTATACCCATTTTGTGGAGCTTAAAAGATGGGATGTAACACTTCAGGTTATTTGCTGACAGGAAATTAGATGTTAAGAAGTCATTTGCTGCAAGAGCCGATTTGAATGTTAGAGAAATTTTATTTCTCGCCTCTACCTTAACTCCACCTGTCGCTATGTTTTTTATTCCCGAATTGCATAACAATTTCCCGAATGCCATTGGATCCATATGTTTACTTGGATCTTGATTTTGTACGAATATTAAATATGGGCCAGGGGCCTCCAAACTATACAATTCCAATGGCCTTTCCGTAACACCACTTGGAGAAAAAGGCATCTTCGAAGGGTGAACGCTCGTAAGCTCGTTAGGTGATCTTGATCTTTTTCTTAAATCAGGAGGCTCCGAAGGAGCCTCCATCTTGATATGTAAAGACGCTAATATGTGAAGAACTTATACAGTATTTTAAAAATAAAAATAATAAAAGAAAAAAAAACTTATCGACCGCCCCTCTCCGCTCCCTAGAAGCAGCAACAACAACAAAAAATAATTCTGAACAAAAATAACAGCACTGTAAGCACGCTATAACAAAAAACACGACTGCCCGCAACAAGAAGCCAGCAACGAATCCATGTGCAACATGCATTCCATTAATGAAAGATCACTTGATTTTACGCAGGAGATAGTATGAGGTGAAGGTTTTACTCCATTTCACTGCGTACAGTCGGGCAGAGACTTGGCTCTTGCCTTTGCATGTGGGACGAGACACGGCCCGTCCCGTCGAAATGGAGTAAAACCTTCACCTCATACTATCTCC